>MEHQ01000157.1:0-182398 GCA_008828725.1 Saccharina japonica | reverse complement strand
TTTTTTGGACTCTTTAAAAATATATATCTTGAAATTAGTGTGGAAAATGTATATCTTGAAATTAGTGTGGATATGGACAAATAACAAATGCCGGCATCGATTGCGGAGCCCTGGTAACACTATGCTGGCACCTATGCGGAGCCCTTGTATCGGACCGAAACAAAACAAACTCATTTTTTCCCTCGATTTTTGTTTTTCGGAGCTTTTTATCTTGAAATTAGTGTAAAAGCCCCTAAGTCGCGAAGTTATGGGCCGATTTCGATTCTGACCGAAGTTCTGGAGATCCTTATTTTCACATCTGGGGGACTCTTTGAAAAAAAAAACTTGATCTTAGTATGGATGACTTGATTTGAGTATGGATGACTTGATGTTAGTATTGATACTTTTTATCAAAAATTTCAGGAAAGTTTCAACCATTAAATTGGTCGTACTCACAGCTGACGTATTTAAAAAAAAAGTAAAGTAAAAAAGTTGAAATTGCAGTTTTAGAAAAAAAAACACAGAAAGCCGGGAACCTCCGGAACCTCCGGAAAGCAAATAACTTTTGCTTCGGCAATTAGAGGCTGAGAGTGGCTGTGAGGTACCAATATATGCCGAGGAAAGCTTCCGAACCAAAGAAGATAAAGCTATGTATGTCTATTATTCAGTGCAGCAGTACTCGTGCTGCACAATAGTGCGTACTCGTACTGCTGTAAGCGCGTCAAACGATTATATCGATACGATGGTGGCGAAGTGTCACTGGGACCCGCGTGCAGAGCAACCCCTCTGCGCGCTATAACTATTCCTCCCTCATACATACAACGCCGCAAACCTTGATGGAACTCCTTTTTTGTCCAAGATATCAAGATATTCCCTCAATTTGGAGGGCTTGCAAGTTGTACATGTAGTAATCGTTCTTGGAAACGATGTTGCGAGCCGGAGGTCCAGCTGAGACTTCGAGGGGTGAGAGCCTAGCTGGGTGACTGTGAGCCTTGGTCGCAGCCTTGCATCTAGGATCTACACATCGATTGGCACCAAGCAACGAGCAGCGGCGCGCTGCTGAGCTCGTCAAGTTCTTCCAAGAAGAATTTCGAGAGAGATCGTCACTTTCTCAAGTGCGGAGGAATTGTTTCCTAAAGTAACAATCAAGCCCCGACAGAAACATCAGCATCATCAGCAGCATCATCATGGGAGAGTCAACCAAAGCAGCTGATGCGGTGGACAAGCTCGTCAGAGCGGTCGGAGGCAAGTTCACGGGACTCAAGTACGACGTATGGAAACGCACGGCCCAGTCCGTCATAAGCATGGGTCATTCTGGGATTTCTGATATTCTAGAAGGGCGTCCTTGCCCTGAGCCCATACATATTCGTCCTCGCCCATCTTCGATGGCGAGCAGACCTACACGTGCTGTGACACGCAGCCAGGTCGTTGACGAAACGGCTTCTCAGCCTGCCACGGGGGGACCAGCTCCTGTCGGTTCATCGTCTACTACACAGCATGGCACGGGGGAAACACCTGCTGCCGATATGGAGCCATCATCTCCACGTACTCCAACTGCACAAGGAGCCGACATCCAGCCGGTAACAACAGCAGCGGAACCATCTTCGTTTCCAGTCTCGGCATCAGTTCTATGGTCTACGGATGACAATATTTCCAACATTGACGACATCCAAACCTGGCACCGTGACAGCCGCCTACTCTACGACTTCTTGTTCCTGTGCACTTAGGGAGCAGCGGCGAGTTTTCTTCTCAAATTCAAGCCAAAGCAAGGTGAACTAGCGAACGGAAAGGCTGCTTGGGATGGTTTGGTCATTAAATACCAGAATTCCACTCGTCAACGTAGGCGCATTCTTAAATCTCAACTCACGAAACTGGTTATGTCAGAAGGCCAAGACCCTGATACATTTATCAACGAATTAAACCATTTGAGAGACGAGCTGGTGCACATGGGAGAGGTGTTCAACGACGACAGTATCCTGGATATAGTGCTGGAAGGCCTCACGGACGAGTACATACAAATCAAGTACAGCGCGGAAGCCGATAATTACTTATCTCTTGATGAAGCAGTGGTTAGGGCGTGTCTTAACTTCAGCGCGGGCATTGGAACGGAACGAACGTCACATTATTTGCCTGAAAAAGTGGTGCTGATTGGATATCGAGAAAAAATATACGCGAACAGATTCCAAGCGTTCCAAGCTGTCCGTAAATTTGTAAAGAGGAAGCGTATGTGTCGAAACAGTAATCCTTGTTCAGCAGAACCGAACGGCCCACTTGGAACGAGATTTACGGCAGTTGATTGGTGCTGGAAGTGTTGCAACTGGTTGCGACATTTGTTGGGAGGCCCACGAGGGCATGAGGCAAAATGAGATGGCATGGGAGCACGCGATGGAGCACGTGCAGACGCCACAGGTCTCGCCTGCGGTAGGAGCCACGCGATACGGCCATGGCCTGTACAGGAGGCTCACGAGGGAAAAATTCGGGTGGCGAACGAGACTGTGGCGATCGAAATCTAGCAAAAACGCTGAACCGATGTTCACAGAAGCACCAGGATACCTCGTCGAGCCGCGACGGCGATATCATAACTTCTAGATTTGTCCCGAGGGTGCCACTTGGACCGCTAGAGCTGCTTGGTCTGAGGCATGCCAGGCGCTCTATTTGCGTGTGAAGCTATCCTCTGTACCAGGAGCACTCGCTGCCTACGTGACGGTACCCCTGTCTTAGAGTCCAGCTTCACAGTCCCGAGGCAAATTTCATGGGTTACTTTCTGTTGCGGCCTGTTCAAGGATCGGGTGCCTAAACAATCGATCGGACACAAACCGCAACAACAGCATGGAATGGAACGAACGAACGCGAATAGTCTCGTTCCGTTCCAGCCATTCCAAGCTATCGAATGGAGTTAAGACACGGCCTTACCATGCGTAACATGTATGCTAATCGAGTCATGCGCAACGGGCCTTCGCGTAAAACGAAGGGGCGTGAATCCGCCATGATCACAACAGCATCAGCAGTAGTGACCTGTTCACACTGCAAAAAGACAGGACATCGTTTTCAAAATTGTTATGCACGCAAGAAATCGATGGGAAAATCATCTTCCACTGCACGCAAGAACTCTTGGTGTAGCCTGCATCGCACCGATCGACACGACAATAGCAAGTGTCTTGTGCAAAAGCGGGAGCGGGGAAACGGTAATAACCGCAACCCTCGCCCCGGTCAACCCAATGGCCAGCGCAATATTAATAACGACTCTCACGCCAACACAGCCATCACGCCAAGTGCAACAACGCAAGGGGAAGCCTACAGCGCTGCTACATGTGCTCCATCTGCAACTACTACTGCAGCAACTACAGCTATGTCTACATCCATCACGACTCCTTCCTCTACACCTCCTGAAGGCATCGGCTACTCATTCATCGCAGCACCTTCCATCTACAGCCCTGCTGCGCTCATCAACTTCAGTATGACCGCGAACAGCGGTGCTTCCAGCCACTTCATCCACAACCAGCTTCTCCAAGGTATCGAACAGAAAATGCTTGACGACGTACACCTAGACCCACCGGTGACAATCAACGTCGCCGGTATTCATCGCCTTTCTGTTATTGGCAAAGGGGTCCTGGTCGTAATAGTACTGGATCAACTAGGCTCCAAGCACTCCGTGCGACTTCCTGTCACAATCGTACCCGGACTGGGGCGTCACCTATTTTCGGGGGGAACAGCAGCAGCCAAGGGGGTCAACATGGTTATTGCGAAGCATTCGTATCTGGATCTGGGCGACTTTCAGCTTCCACTTCGCAAAGACGACTACTGTTCTACTCTGGATCATCTCGACCTCACGACAGCAGCAGAAAGCCAGGCATCAGAGACAGCTTTTCCGACAGTTTCAGGCCACACTCTACAGGCCGAGACCGTTCTGGTTGCTCAAGCATCTACTACAGCGTTTTCAGCTACGGTCGGGGCTAACATCTGGCATAAGAGGCTGGGACATCCCAACGGGCAAGTGGTGACTAAGGTGAAACATATCGCAGAGAGTGGGGTTAATTTTTCATACTCTTTCTCGGCGTGTGACACGTGCAAAATCAACAAAATCACTGAATAAAATCACCCCAATACATCGCGGCCTGATCCTTCCAGTGAACGTCTCAAGCTCGTAAGCACGGACCTACTAGGGCCAGTCACACCCAAAGCTATTGGGGTTACAACTACATGGCAAAGTACACGGACCATCACACCAGGCTGAAGGCCGTCTACTTCATCGACAAGAAAAGCGACACGCTGAACACTCTTTGCAAGTACATTCAAGACCTGGCGATATTTCTCGGACTTCGGGTGCAGCATCTGCGCTCCGATAATTGGGGCGAGTATATTTCCAGCAGCTTTCGCGAATACTGCAAGACTACCGGCATACAGCAGCAGTTCATCGCTCCATACACGCCGCAGCAAAACGGCATTTCGGAAAGGGACGGGCGTACCATTATGGATATGACCCGATGCCTGCTGAACGAAGCCAACCTTCCGAAACATCTTTGGGGGGAGATAGCTGCAACCGCCGTCTTCCTGATCAACCGCCTACCCCACAAAGCAATCGAAAACGATACACCGTACTACCGCATGTTCGGCAAGCAAGCCGATCTATCATACCTGAGGATCATCGGTACGAGAGCTTTCGTGCACGTTGAGGGCTACACGAGAAAACTTCAAGCTAGGGCCTGGGAAGGAGTTCTCATCGGCTACGACAGCGACAAGCCTACTTTTCGTGTGTATGATCGCAATACGGGCAGAGTTACAAGCTCGTGCAACGTCTCCTTCATCGAAGAGCCATCTGCCGTTTTACCAACGACAGAAGCCTCGGGGGGGATGGAAACAGAGGTCTCCCACTTCGATTTGGACACAGACACCAATTTCGTGGATGACTACAACAACATCGACAACGGCATAACATCACTGGAGGACAACGACGACGACACCGAACACAGCAAGCCGTTTAATATGCAGCTACGGTCATCTACTTCACAAGCAAGAGCTCATCAGCTAGCACTGCAATGCCAAGAATCTTCATCACAGCAGTTCGAAAACATCACGCAGTACATCGGCACTGTGGGACTGGACAACGTACAACCACCTGCATCGATTTCAGTACCCAACACCTACGCGCAAGAAATGGCCTCACCTCAAGCTGAAGAGTGGGAAGCAGCCATGCGCAAGGAGCTTCAAAGCCTGCACGAGCATGAGGTCGCCGATTTTATTCCGTCCACATCTGTCCCTCCTGGCTGCTCCATCATCGGTACGCGCTGGGTATTTCGCGTGAAAACGGTTGGACGATTCAAAGCAAGGCTTGTGGTACAAGGCAGGGCGCAGCAGCACGGCCTGGACTGCTTCACGACTTTTGCACCTGTCTGTCGCATCGAGAGCCAGCGTCTCCTACTAGCTATCGCCGCATCAAGGGATTGGCCAGTACTTGCAATGGATGTACAGACTGCATTCCTTAACGGCACACTCGAAGAAGAAGTCTACACGAAGCAAGCACCAGGGTTTGAAAGGATGGACGAGAACAGCCAGCAACCCATGGTGATGAAACTACGCAAGAGCTTGTATGGACTCCGGCAGTCTCCGAACGTCTGGAACACCACCATCGACAAGGACTTGCGAGGTATGGGTTTTACACCTACAGTATCAGACCCCTGTGTTTACACCAAAGGGAGCGACAAAAGCTACATCATGCTGACATTGTTTGTTGACGACCTGCTGACAACTGGACCATCAGATGTAAGCGTGGCCGAAGTTCGAAGCATGCTTATGGCAAAGTTTTCTATGACTGAGCTCGGGGACGTATCACAGATTTTGGGAATTGGAGTTAAGCGCAACAAAGAGGCCGGCACCATCGAGTTGAACCAGGGCAAGTACACACTCTCGGTACTCGCACGTTTCAACACGAGGCTCATAACCTGAAAGAATGATGCGTGTCGAGGCTCTGTCTCTCTGGAAAGAGATGGCCGAGGTGGCACCGAAGTGTCTGTGAAGAGCACTTGTGAAAAAGAAAAGAAATTGTTTGAAAAGGCGCTTATTTGGCCAAAGGAGGAAATGAAGAAGAGAAGAATAGTGATCGAGGAGGGGGGTGCCTCCACCTCATCACGGATCACGGAACAATGCCCAAGCTACGGGCAGATGTATCCTACGGGAGTCAATCCTGTTCCTTGCAACGTTCCATGATACGTCATTGTAACGTTCTCTGTAACTCTCTTATGGTAAACTGGCTACCCTGTACTACGATCAACTTGTACGAGTAAGTTGATTATAATGCGTAGAAAGACTCTGTACTATGATCAACTTATGCAAGTAAGTTGATTATACTGCGTAGAAAGAACAAACTCCCATTTCTCCGCATGTGATATTTATCCGCATCTAGAACTAACTACGATGCTCAGTATACTTGTACGAAGTGACTGCACGTCAACATAGATATGGATCCCAACTTCCATATTTGTATAGTCGCAAGAACAGTACCTCACTCGCTACTAATGCAACTGTGGGACTTGCAGTGGGGGGACATGTATGGCTCAAGTAGTTTTACTGTTTTCGTCTTATGACCTTATTTTAAATGCATTTTGGGCTGTGTGTATTCCTTCATTACACGTTGCCTGCACCAGACGTGCGAATATGATGCTGCAATCCCCGCATGTACTACAGTACGCGTATCGTACACATCGCCCAAGTCGCGTTCGCCAGGTATACTTCCTCGTGGCCCTGAAGGCATCCTTCATCACGAATATCGTACGTCATATCGATTGCAACCTAACCTTCGTCTTGAGTGAAGACCACGTTGATTGAGAAACCGAACATGTCTGTATAGAGCCGACGGCCGATTGCTGGTGGGTTACCTGCACCCACATGCCAAAGGAAACCGTGCTTGAGGCCTTGTTTAACACCCCCACGGGCCCTGTCGTCGCGGGTGGTGTGATTCACCTAAGCTAGTTTCTGAATGGCTCGAGCGAAGGTTGCTGTGAAAACCGTTTCGGAGATTAGCGAAATCGAAATTATAATTCAAACGGAGCCTCTAAAGATGGGTTCAAGGGGGAGCAAAGTCGTCGGTCGCCCCGATGGTCTAGAGGTAACCTCGAACGCTTCTGAACGTTGATGTCTGGAGTTCGAATCTCACGTGGGTCGGACTTTTGAGTTTATTTGCAAAAATAAATAAAAAACGGAATCAACTGCTGAGAGCGTCAATTAATAGTAGCGTGGGTAGGCACAATTCGATGCGAGTCGACGAGGGAAGGAAAGGCTGAAGTCTTCTCGCGATAAAAATGCAAGGCAAGAACCGTAGTGGGGGAGGAGGGAGAGGAGCCTACTTTGTGACCCCGGATCTGAGTTACGACTAGGGAGGAGAGAGAAAGGAAGGGCGAAGATAATAAATGGGATGGACAAAAAAAAAACAAAAAAAAAAATGACCGACGGAACCAGAATGCGTCCACCGCGGTAGTAGATTCCAAAGGCATCGCTCGACGAGTATTGTTCCCTTTGGGGGCCGTCATCGCGCGAGGTGTAATGAACCAATGTTTGGGCACATGTTAGCTGATTTTTATCTCATAAACGTGGGGGCAATCATGTAGAGTATCCAGTCCCGGAGTCGTGGGTTACTACAGTGGTCCCAGGCGCCTATTACCATGTCCCAACGTGAACATATCCGTCAAGTATTCGGTTAGATACATGTACGATTGCGTGGGGTTCACTCGAGTATCGCATGCAACGTCCAGCATCAGGACATTCGCGCTCACAGGGTGCAAATTACTCTCGTCAAAACCGTTTGTGATTGGCGGGGCTTCAAAATCGATCATTTAACCTATATATGTGGTTGGAATCCCATTAATATGTTAGTAGCGAAAATTTTTCTTACCTGCGGATGTGGTTCCATACAGCTTGATTTGGGTGATCTGCACAGTTCTTTGTGTGACGGATACGCGTAGGATGCTGTAAATGCTTTTGGTCTGAACAAAAAACTCTGTCTCGATCTTAATTTTGATAGTGCTTCAAGTTAGTGCCTGGTGTTTTAGCACGTGTTTCCACCAACTTTCGCGTTGAAAAGTGTTCATAGAGCACTGTGTTTGGACGTGTTTCACATGCGGTATGCGCCCTGCTTCACACTGATACCAAACATAGTACACGATGCGTAAGTCCTCCTGTACATGCACGTCGTGGTTTTGACAGGATGGCACAAATGGAGTGGATTTCCTCAGGGCGGCAGCGATGGGAAGCCAAGGTTCGGTGCTTTTGGTGGGGCACACGTCGGGAAACTGGACCGGTGTCAATGCTGGCGATTTTGATTTTGCTGCAGTCAAGCTTGATGCTAACGGCAACGAACTGTGGAGGTGGCAGGTACGCTTTCTTGCTTATATTGTGAACAATAAAGACAATGCTAGTTGCCGTCGTAGTTGTGACAATTTTGGTTGAACGAGCGAGTTGGATGTAAATGAGTTGTCGCTAATATTTGCTTTGTAGATGATACGACGGGGATAGTTACGATCCCGTGAGCCAAAATATAGATGACCGTTGCGTAAAAACATGGTGCAATGTGAAGTACTCACGGTTAGTCAACTTTTCAGATTCATAGGGGTTCGGATATCTCCATCGTCGCTGTGGCTCGGCTCCCATGGAAACCCAGCGATAGTAATGTCCGGGTCACACTGTATTGATGTTTGACCGGTGATCAAACAATATTTAAAGCTAGTTGTTGAAAATGTGCTCGGACGTTCGATAGCATAAAACCGTGTTTGGCATTATCGCAAGTATCAGAGGGTAGTATCGGACGCCATTCGGGGTTGAACATCGTTCTAAAACATCGTGCAAAGCAAAGCTTGCCTTTAACGAGCGAGCAGTTGGGGTTGGGGGGTATTATTTTTCGCAGTTAATAACTTCCGACACGGAACACCCGGCGTTGTAGTGTTCGTCAACCAAAGACACACCCTGTTTCCATCCATAAATAGTTCTTCGTTGGTTCTGCCTTTTGCTCGTTGAGCCAAATAATTTCGTTACAGGCACATCGGTGCGGAGAGGGTATTCCAACTGAGTGTACAGGCAACCTTGATCTTGATTACTATTAATAATTCGTGGTTTTGGAATACCTCGACTACTTTCTGGGTATGATACGTGTACTCCCACTGCCGCTATACGGTAAGTCCCGGCGTCTCAAACACTCTAATCGTAGAACTATACTGGCTGGTTCAAGCCGATCACCTCAAATATACTATTGGTATATACGGAATTTACACGCCGGGACTTAGAGATATACGCTGCAATTCGGTACATACGCATTTTGAACCCAGCCGAACGGTTCGTTTCTTGTCCTTTTGTTTCGAACGATATGTCATTTTTCTATTTACTTTGGAAGATATGGGTCAGAAGGGATTCCGATTGTTCAGCGACGAAAGAACGAACCCAACCCATTCGTCAAACACTCATAAATATCATATAGAGCACGCGTGCAAACGTTCAGGGTTCGTCTCTTCAACACGGCGCGGACATTTCGACCGTTTGGCGGTGAAGGTGCAAGTAATGACATCGCCTTGAGTGTATAATCGGTTATGCGCGTTATATATGAATTCACATTGATCATATGCGGTCAGAGTTTCGAATATTGGCTTGAACCTTGGCACAAAAATGAATTGGCCCACTTCAAAGCGTCCCGTCCATCTAAAAGGGTGTAGGAATGAAATATATTCCTACTTGAACGCCTGACTATTGTTGACCTCTTTTGAAGCCTGTGATTGGTCGTCCCTTATTTTTGGTCCTAGGTCATTAAGAAAAATACAGCGGTGTCACCTTCTTCCACTTTTCATGGCGCTCAGTATGATTTCAAGTATGCGACATTTCAGTTGCTGTTGAATGCACCATTTGTGGCTTATGAGATTCAAGATGTTATGCTGAAAACAGCTAGGGTATAAGTCGTACATTGGTAGACAAGAGAGGTGTAGGTAAAGGGGGTACAGTAGTGTAAGTGGGTGAAGTACACAATAAGCAATACCTTGAGAGATTGTCCAACGGTTTACGAATTATGACTACTGTACAAGGTTCAACTTCGGGATATGGGTAACTTCAAATCGTGCGGGTGTCGCAGGTTGAAATGGGATACTCAGGTGACACACATTCAAGCTTTTGTTGTGTGGAGCAAACATGTGGCGTATGTTGCTGTATAGCTCTAAGGAAGCAGGAGTGAGGATCATTCCTACTAGTAATAGCAGGAGGTATGGTTATTACATACCCGAGGTACAGTGGGCGTGACGAGACACGTCAATTGGACGTCCAGTATTCCACTACCTGGGGTATATTTGGGCGGGCGTACCGAACTTACCGAAGTGTCGGACACCGGTATTGGATAATTACCTAACTTACCGAAGTGTCGGGTACCGGTATGGTCCATGCCGAAGTTTCGGGCACCGGTATTTACCAAAGATATACCCCCGGTATAATTCGATACGTACCCTACCGAACATATCTTTGATCAAATATTACCTACGAATGGCAATGCCTCCAGTGCCCTGCCCTTGGCGCACTAACAAAGTCCCTGGTAGACTCGTCTACTTCTAAGATAAACCCTGTTCATTGCGACCAGTCATAAGTACGCTGCATCTTCTGGCCCTCGACGACCCAAACTCACTTCCCACCTTGATCTTGACGATGCGGCCAGAGAGTGCTCATCCCCGACGGAAATTAGTTTTGGTTGCCTGTACGGTGCTGTGCGTTAGCCGATGGTGGGATTTCCTGATATGGAGTGTGTTCCCGTTAGATACACCTCACATCCATCCCCTTAGTCTCTTCACGCGAGGCACTCAACACCTCGCGACAAACAAATTCATAAAACAAAGATATGCTAGGCCTGATACGAAATAATATGTTACTACATGAAGCTCCGAATGTAACTGTACAGGGCAGTTTTCCAGAGGACAGCCCTTGCCCGTGACAGACGTTCAACGAAAGATGCAACCAAAAATCGTTCACCAGCTGTGCTCGGCCCGGGATCTTCTCTTATTTTCTGTGTACTGCATCTGATAGTTTGGACGTTTTGACTGAGTTTGCAGCGACGCCTGAACAGGCCAAGATCCATGTTCGTTGTGGTGGCGGTGATCAGCGAATCTTCAGTACTGGCGATTGTGGCCTGCGTAGGCGTCGATAGCCCCTGTGCGGTACCATCTTATAAGCGTATGGTGGACTAAAATAGGGCCCCTCAATTCATAGTTGATGGGCGCCAACGAATTGAGTTGATCTAAAGATGTGCGTGAAAACGCTCATAGCAAGGGCTTTCGAATGAACCCATGTATTTGTGAGGACTTGAAATATAGTGCTCGTGGTGGGGTTTTGCCCATGGTGCAGGAAGGCACCTTACGGGACACAAATATCGATAGATTGCCAACTACGGCGAACAAACAAAACAAATAATTCAACAGATACAACGAGCCTTCGCAGATAGCCATCGAGATTATGAATATCGCTCCGTCGAACGGACTACTCATTTTGTGTCCATATCTTCGGTTCGCGATACTGGTTGCCAAGGTGGTCTATCCCCTTTCAAAGTGAGCAGCTTGAACTGGTTCTTTCAATTTGTCGTTCATGTACTGTGTATTGCTGTTGTGATAGCTACTACAATGTGTTGAATGTACTGGTAGGATTGCGCAACCAAAATGTTTGATAGTCACGTAGACGGTACACTGACCTAAGACCTCCCTCCTAGAATCCACCATAACGGCAAGAACCAAAGATGCGGTCACAACACCCCGTTCGTAACACGTACACTTATATCTAACCAAACCCGTCAGATTCCAATACAATGCAATATATTTCCCTTTCTTATCAGGGTGGCTCCTCTGAGGAAGACCGTCTGTCCGCCGTTCTGGCCGGAGAGGCTGACTCGTTTTATCTTTTGGGGCGTACGAAGGGTGTGTTCAAGGATGTCCGCTACGGGCGAGCAGACATGGCTATCATCAAGCTTGATCAAAACGGCACCGAAATTTGGCGATGGCAGGTGATCTTGTAAAATTTGTTTTTGACTTGTACCTACGTATCGCTCCCTCGAGGCATCGGGTTAACCGGACGAATACAAGCTTGGAACCACTCGCGAGTTTGACCGTGTGAAAAAAATAATATTTGTGTCTGATTATGCTTGTGTTATTTGCTCTTACAGAACGGAACGTCCGGCAACGACTATGGCCAAGCCATTGTTTCTAGCGCGTCGACTTCCCAGATACTGATAGCTGGATCAACGGACGGGGAACGATACGTCAATGGCGGGGGGGTACAAAATTTTGATGCATTTTTGCTCGACACTACGACCCTGGCTAGCGTTGCACCTACACCGTTTCAGACACAAGGCCCGGAGTCAAGTGATTTCCCATCGGCTGCTCCATCGCCTGTCGGTACATCGATCGAACCATCTGAGCGAGACCCAACACCCACACAACAAGCACCCCCGCTGTATACCGCCCCGCCGTCACTGAGGACCACAGTTTCACCCACCTTGGCCGCGAACGGAGGGACCTCTAGCTTCACGGTGATGGTGATATGGTTGCCATGTTTGGCGTTCGTAACTTTGATGGCGGGAGCAACATGGCTTTGCTGCAGGAGGGCCCGAAGTCGTAAAGACGTGGCCGGTTCCGAAGATGCGAGTATCGGGCAGGTTGGGCATGATTCCACCGATTCCCGCTACAGTGCTTCCCCCAGACCTGTTGTGAAGTCACGGCAGGACGAACTTCCGAACACCGGATATGAACACGGTACGCCTACCGTGCAGCCGAAGGAAACCTTGAGTAGGGCTGCCATCTCAAGTTCGATCAATACTGTACCCCCTTCAGCAGACATTGACGTCCGAAACATGACCGTACAGCCTCCCCAGAGCGAGGACGAACGCCTCCACACGGTTGACGAAGATGGGAAGGACGATGGCTACGACGGAGACCACTTAGCTAATGCCTCAGGAGAGGTGCCTGCGAAGTGTTCACCAACAAAAGAGTTAGACGTAGTCTGTGCCTTACTAGAATCCACTAAAGGGGATGACTGCCCAACAAGTGATCACCAGAGGCCGGTTCTTGGTGTTCGCGTTGCTCAAGCGGTTGTAAAGGAAGCACAGGAGCTGGCGAGGATGTTCGAAATTCCCTTTGTAGCCAAGGTGGCGGGTTTGGTGATCGTTCTTATGAACATGAGAAACGACGACTCCGACATCGTTGGGGTGTCTGACAACATCGTCAAGCGATGCCTTGCCCTGATGACTTTGCTCCAGCGCGCAGCGAGTGTTCTCAAAACGGTGAGTGGTTCAGGGTCAGGTGTCGTAATACGGGTTTCCCGAAAATCTGGTAGAGAAGCGATTGGCTTGATGTGTCTCCTTTGCAAAAACCGACCACATCTTTCGCCAGAGGTTTCTATTGTTCTCAACCTCGAACCTTGCCGAAAATATGAAGGAAGGCCGAGCTGGAGATCTGAGGATGTGTGCACCGCACGATATGTAGATGATACGCGGCTACTCGAGTTACGTCTTGCCATGGCCGGTATGTCGGGGGTGCATAAGTTTGGGTCTGAATCTCACCACATCAGTGTCACGACTACTTACCCCCCTAAATTATTCTAGGAGTGTTGTCACTAGCGCGAATCCAAGACGGGGTAACTGTCCAAGCAGGGAGCGTAGAGGGTAGGAAGAAATCGTGGCCTTCATGTAAGCTCGACCCACCCATCAGACTGACTATACAGACCAACGACGGTCACTTCCTGCGGAATACACGTCGTTGTCGTATTCGCGAAGTGGAGGAAATTTGTTTAGGCCATTTCATCCAATGATCACCTAACAATTGTCTCCGCTCCATTGTCCTAACGTCCTTGCCAGGCAGACCACTAGAATCTCCAACTCGTTACGGAACGGCGCGTGGTTCTATCCAGAATGACTGATATGCCGTGAACAAAGTGTTTTCTATTTGCTCAACTATGGTTTCGTGTTGTGACATCTGTCGATATGTCTAATATTACGGACGGCACGAATTCAGAATGTTGATAAGCACATGTATCTTTCGTTAGTTGCCTATAAACATCCTCATACATATAATCGACAACAGCAACGACAGAGCAGAACCTATCCGTGTAGACTCGTCCGTTGAAAAATGGTTCAAGCTCAAGTATTTACATCGATCTGGTCCATTTACTTATTGCCCTTGCTCTGCATTTCGTTTATATTGTTGGTGTTAAACTTTCATATTATTGCCTCACGCATAGTATAACTCACCGATCGTCGATCGCTCGCACCATCAATTGTGATCGGTGTATTATGTTGCGGTGGTAGTGCATATTGCAAACGATAGGCATGTCACCTAACCACAAGCTTGCTCAGTAAACTGTTTCGACAAATTCCAGCACCATTGTTCTGTGACCCAATCCGCATGCGACGTGTTTTAACGTCGCCAGAGAGACCACGAGATGACGGCGAATTGATAAGGACGTTACAGTTGGTGGAGCTCCTCGCGAGGTATATCGTGTTTTGTTAACCTAGTTTAGCCTAATCGACATCACAGCTTACCCCTTCGCGATTGCTCTATACGGCAATGATTGCTATTACCTGGTTCCCCTTTTGGCGTATACTGAAGGCTGGCGATACGAAGGACCCCGCACATCGTATCCTGATCGACGACGTACGCGAGGCGATTCGTGATCTAGTTCAGGTCATCCAAACGTACAAGAGTAAAGGGCGACTCTCCCAGGTGATGATGTCGACGCTGTTCAAGCGTCGCCAGGATGAGGCGGAAGCGGTCGTCGATGCGGCCATTTACCGTTTTCATGTGAGGCCGACAAAACATAATTAATACTACGGAAGTCAAAGCAGCCCATTGAGCTGAATCGTAATTGTCGGCAGTTACAGGTCAACAGCGTGGCGCGTTGTCCATGTCGAACGTCTCCAGACCCGTGGTGTTGGCAAGCTTCGGAAACATTCGGTTTGGTATATCCCTTACGTAGTGTGCCCTTCGCTGGTGACAGGTATGACTGAGGTATGGTGTCAGCGTATACGACGGCGTATTCCTGGCCGATTGTTCGGTGTGGTGAACTTTTCGTGTGTATATGCAGAGTGTTGGTGGCTTGGCCTGGTGTCGTGGCACCGCACGTTGTTCCGCAAGTCACGTATATTCCCCAACGCATTAAATCGCAATCAACTGGATTGTCGGGCACAGTAATCTCCGTCACTTGTTTGATTAACCCTGTCACCTTGCACTCGAATTCTGATGGAATTTGTCGACGATTCCAGTTGGGATTCACGGTGCAAATGGGACACGAGTTGAACAAGCTCGTGCAGGAGCCAAAGGGTGGTCTGCTCGTTCAGGCGCAAGGAATCGAGGTACGATTGACAAGTGATTTTGCGTGCAGTCTCACGATGATACGTGGGGTTTCTTGTACTGGACAACTAATCATTATCCAGCTTTAAACCGTGTACGTTTCGGAAGTCTGTTGGAATATGTTATACACGGAACATACACAATATTTCGTAAATATATACCTCGAAGTATACACATAACTCGGTGCACATACAATATGACTATCAGACGTAAGCATGCAATACGGAGATTCTTCCGTGAAAACTGAGTTGCATCTAATGAAAAGGTGTGTCGACATCAACCCCCATTCATGAATCCTATCGGTTGCTTTATGACGCCACAGAGAGAGGGAGCCGATTCCACGGCGGCACTGATGTTCGAGGCACGGCGCCAGCGGCGCCAGCGCAAGCTTGATGGGGTAGAAATACCCGAGAATGACGTAGCACTAACCGACGAGCTGCTCGGCAAGGGTGGGTTTGGCACAGTTTACATGGCAGACTACAACGGCCGGAATGCTGCCGCTAAGGTGCGTGGCTTGAGCGTGTCGAAGACTGAAACGAACCAGATATGCATAATATCAAGCGAAACTCTCATCGTGCGAGTGGAAGCCATATCTTCTCAGCGGTTAGCAACCATTGAACTTGTCACCCTCCTACACGGTAGATACGGCTGTAGTCATACATCTCCGCAAGTCTCAGACCGCCTTTGTTGTGTTGTTGTCCCTTCTACAACATCGCGGGTATATGCGCTACTGCTGCGGTACAACGGCGTCATAATGACCATGTCCCGTCCCTGCGTGCTCCTACGTTCGATGCTGGCCCGTGTATTAGGTGGTGCAGGTCGAACACGACCTCGGTAGACCCAGCAACATACCGGAACAGGTGCACTCCCACATAAAGCGGTTGGAGCCGAACGTCAATCAGGCACACCGCCACCGCAATGCATTTTGGAGAGAGTTGCAGGCCATGATCCGCCTGAGGAGTCCCCACACCGTGAACGTCTACGGAGCGATTACGTCAAACAAGGATCGCTATATCCTTGTCATGGAGCTACTCACTGGTGGCGACTTGCGCTCTTTGTTGAAGGACTCCATAGAGCCGCTAGCCGAAGATCGCGCACGTCGCATTATCAAGGACATATGTTCAGGAATGGCCTTCCTGCATCGTAAGGAGACAATTCATGGCGACTTGAAGTCGGCAAACGTCCTGTTCGATGGAGATAACAGAGCAAAGGTGACACCCGACTATCTGCTATGACCGTATATTTCTGCCATTGGCACTACGATCTCCGCGCGCACAGGTATTCGAGGCCATGAAATATCACCGCCAGTAGGAGCGTTTCAGGACGTCTAGCTCATAGCATTCGCGCACGCTAAGGTGTCTAGTAATATCTCTTTGTATAGTTTGGAACACGACGATTTGAAGATTGAGACGGACTTAGTTGCTTTCATCATTGCCCAGAGAAAATAATAACGTCGAGAAACAATGTTTAGTATCGTACCTAAAATTACTAGGTAAAACCCAACTTCTGACCTCTGCTTCACAGCGGTCATAAATCTGCCAAGTCAGGGTAGGCCGTTAATGGTCCAATTTATACGTGCAAAACTAAAACACTTGCGTATACCCAGACGATACCGACAGGGATGGTCTGTCCCGCAATGAATTATTTAGCGGAAATATTTTGACAAATTGTTAAAGAAACGCGTTAACTATCCCAGAACTCCTTTCTCGCTTATATTTCAGTCAATATCTTGTTTGTTATTCGTGTGACGCGGCCACCCTTAAACACAGTCGAATCCATCGTCGCAACACTTCGACTCTCGAACTGAGGTACAGGCTTTGCGGGTGCTGACCATAACAATTGTGAATTAATCGCCGTACTTTTCCCGCTACCATATGTATTTGTCATCGCGTTTTGTGAATATTGAGCCACCACCTCAATGACGAGTAAACTGTGATTGGTTAACTGGCCCCAAGACTGGACATGGTTCCCTATTTGTAGCGCTCGTAGGTTGTCACGGTTCCTGTCCAAACCCTAGCGTCTATCGCAGGGTATCTAATTGCGCGCCTTTTCCTGCGAAAACTAGATTGCGGACTTCGGGACCTCCAGGTGGCCGCAGCTCGCGGACTCAACGGGCCTGGCTACCTACACAATGCAAGGAAGTCAAACCACAGATCTGAGTTTCGCATGGGCTGCTCCTGAGGTGAATTTTCAAAGTGCCTGTTTAACTTAAACTCAAAGCATATACGTGTTTTTATAATCCGCGCGACGCACGTTGAAATAGTGTCAGGGAGTGTAATAGTCAAAACGTATACGTAGTTTAATCAAATTTTGGTTTCAACCGGTGTGACCATACATGTAGTGAGGGGTTGAAAAATGCACTTCCACGCTCTCGTCGTGTGGATGATACAATACACGCCTTACATACCCAAGCCGTTGGCCTTTGCCGTCCCCTGGGAAACTGGTTCGTGCTCCACAGCCAATACCTTCAAACTGCCTGGCTCGTGCTACGGTACGGGGGTCGATTTATTTGTTTCTTATTTTCAGCCGTTGAGAGCAACTCGAGCGAGTGGCCACCACATTTGTTGGCGTAATGTTTAGCTTTAACGTTTTGCGACATGCTCCTACTTGAGATTATTACGTACAATCATGTGTGAGGTACTGAGCCACTCGTCCTGGTGGAGTAAACCCGTTTTAGTAAAAAAGGGGGTATGTGTAATGTACACCCCCCCCCTCCCGTGGCACTAGTCGGCTATATTCTCTGGAACACGAACTGGTCGCTGATCGAGTGGGGTTACGATGTTTGCTCTCCATTCCTTGCTTCGGCAGGGGATACTCAAGTCATATTTATATCACCCCCTTTGACCAGTCCCCTACCACAATCTTGCACTCCATTCCCGACGCGTTTAGGCACTTGACGGCAAGGGCACTTCCTACGCAAGCGACATGTACAGCTTTGGAATGGTCGTTTGGGAAGTGTTTTCGAGGCAAATTCCGTGGGCGGATGAAGCGTGTCGTAAAGACATTTTCTTACGCGTGGTGTGCAAAGACGAGCGACCGGAAATCCATGTAGACTCTCCTTCGGATATGTCACGAGTCATAAACGCCGCCTGGGTAAGTGTCCCACAAGATCGCCCGACGTTTAGCGATATCATGACGTGGCAAGGATGGAAGTAGGAAGACAGTGTTGTAGGTCGTCCCCTGTTGTCGGGAGTTTACATGATGCTGTAACTGTGGTATTCTGGAAAGCACTACCCAGACGCAGCGAGCAATCTCGTAACCAGGTACAGTTCCGACACCACTATTCGTGCTGCGTCCACTAGAGTGAACACTTTTCGACGTAGCGTGAAGTAGGACATACGCCCGTCCACAAACATAATCTGAAAAAGATAGAACTCTAGTTCAGCAAACAGGATTGCTAGACCGACCACGACAAGCCAACCTGTACACCAGGAGGATTTTGCCTGTATCGGAGCACAGACGTGAGCATACGAAACATCGATATATTTTATCAAATGAGCACAACGCAGTAGAACTAACAGCTTGCGAGAGCAGCAACAGGACAAGCGCGAGGAGGTCGTGCCCCGTCAGTCTGACAATTAGTTCCTCACTCGGGTACTAATAAAAAGTGCATCGCGGATCGAAGTTCAATTGTTTTCAGAGTATGGCGATCAGGGGCTGCCAACTTTGGGGGTATCTCGGGTCGAAACCAGCACGGCTGTAGGCCTTTGCGAAGGGCGGCAAGCTGGTCGACTAACGAGGAGATGGGCCGTAGTTTACCGGGGTGCGGCGTGCGATCCGCGACGAGTAGTTCAATACTGGCGGCTGACGTGTGGTTCGGCTCAACCGCCTGACATCGACGAAACACACAGTATAAACGCATCCCACTACAGCCAATGTTATAGTGATTCCATGCTAAACGTTCTGTATCCGGAACGGTTGCGTATTTTTCATGTTGGAATCGGTATGGGCTTTCAGTTGTCTGCGGTAGTTTAGGATGGCATTTGTGTCGCTGTGCATGAGAGGGTGTAGGATAAGTACATTAACCGTGGACAAGATACAATGGTGACATATTAGCCCGTACATTTGTCGGGGAGTGCGCACCATTCTTCACTTAGTTACTTTCCCAGTGCGTTATAATATAGTCGGGCCTGGACATTTTCGTTCTGCCTACGCCAATATTTTTATAATTCAACAATGCGCAACGCTAATGAATTTTTCGTTCTTCCTAGAGTATCCCGACGGATTAATGAGGTTACAAATGGCGTCGTCGGCAGGACTCTGGTAATTGTCATCCGCAGTCGCCCTCACGCTGATATTCCCGAGAGTGACAAACACCAATTCTGTATAATAGACAAACCTGCAGAGTGATACTAGAAGTAGTATGTGTCTCACCTAGACTTATTTCTATACCCATTCGCTTGCGTTAGTAACCCAATATAGTTTGGCGTGCACGTATTGTTCAGGAATCCGGTTCAGAATGTAAGCATGGCACCGACGAAAACCATTGTTGGCAGGTAAAGCATCACTCGTACGTAAACAAATCCACCTTTGAACGCAAATTAGCAGGGGGTTCTCCCTGTGAATGTCATCAGGCAATCTCGAGACAACCTAGTAACACACTTTGGTATCTCGACTTTGCCTTGTTAGAGGAACGTACTGGCGGTGATGCCTTCGTAGGTGTGGACCAGCTGCATACATGGTTTGCGTTTAAATAAACGTATCGAGGGTAGTGATACTCTTCCGTATCACCCTCGACACTCTCCGCTTGTTATGTTTGCGCAAACTGCAGCCAGAGAGCTTAGTATTTCGACGTGTGTCGATGTTTTGTGTTGTCAAGCGACCTTCCGTATCTTATTCCGCCATTGTTGTTGTCGATGGCCAGCTGCGAGTTTCCCAGATGCTCCACGGTAGGCATATCTACCTTTACATGATAACACAAAACCATTCGCGAGAGTAGACCGGTTGGTATGAGAGAGCATAGTTCCATGAAGAGAATTTTATCTCGTCTAAAAATTGCAAGTATATATCGCTACTGCACGTGTGGCAGCTGAAGGACTGCAAATCACAGCACTAGCGCAAGCCTGTAAACAGTGTCTAGACCATGCCGCACCACGCTAAAACGATGTGCACTAGGGACGCATTTAATTGACGGGTTAGTGAGTCAACTGTGTTGCATCTCCTCTGTCGCTGGTACATACCATTTGCCTGTATTGACACACCAGCGTCGCCACATGAGTCTTATACGTGATTTGATGCGATTTACATGTTCGCTCCTGTGCCGGCAGGTGGTATTCATTGCCCCGGACAGTGTACACGCTTCCGTTCTCACACTTGCGTGCGTTCTTGTGTATGAGCGCGTATTGTGATGGTTTACGGCGCTTCTCGTATTACTACATTTGTATTTTTTTCCCCTTTATATTTTCCACTTTTTCTTCATTAGCTGGGCAAAGTTTAGGAATTGTTTTCAAACACTGCAGTTGGGTGTCTACCGAATCAATCGCGTTTGGATGGTTGTTTTTCTTACCATAGAGAATGATCAGCAATATATACCTCGGGGTTTGTTACCACAAACTCGTTGTGCCTCGGGGATACAAATACAGCACGGGCACTATTCATAGCGTTTTTTGGATGTTGACAACACGAGTGGTAAAATTTAACCAACATTAACAGAAAGAAGCACTACATACATACGATGTATATATTTACAACCTTACCATCATCGATTTTTTTATTCAGCTTCAAACACTGTATCACTTGCCACAATCCCGTAACGTAGGTAACTTTAATGTCGTTCGTCAACCACGGCAGACTCAGCCTAACCCCTCTAAAGGTGGGTGTGACGATGGAACAATTCGCCGCACAACTCACTGAAGTCTACTCCATGCGGCAATACCAATGTCGACCACCTCCATGGGGGATTCGCGTATCGCGGAGAGATAGTTGAAGGTATTCGGGCATTAGAGCAAACACGCACTATAGGGTATCGCGTCAGTGCTCATTTTAGGTTTGAATAATGGCCTCTCCAACTGTTGGTCGACAATACGGAAGCAATCACAGCAGGCATTTCGATATTATCTGTTTCGGCACCTATTGACAAAGCCGTGAAAAAGAAGACTCACATATACTCCCTCGGCCATGACGGCTGACCCTTGCCTTCCGGGTAAAACGTCAGCCCTTGGTGAACTACTAATTGTGGGCGGTTGGAGGTGCTGGGTATCGGTCGACTTGGCAGCGTGAAGCTGGAGGAACGAGCTTGTCGTTTGGTGGTATTGAAGATACAGTATATCTTTCAATGTCAGGACCCTGGTACGTGGATGGTACTTGCATACGTTCAAGTAAGTAATGTTCTGGTGAATGATGGCTGTACGTTACTACCATCGACCAAATGAGTGGTCGTGGTGAAGTGTGGACGCTACATTAAGTAGCCACCGGGGTGGGCATGGTTGCCTCGACCACTGCAGGGTGGAGACGGCCCCTCCCTTGGCCTCCTGTTAAATTACTAGCTTCACAAATCAAATCATTGCTTGTAGAGTGTTTGGTCATCTGTGTTGCCCCCTATTAATAGCGTGCACCGGCTGCCCCGTACCGTGAAACGGAGATGGACGTGTTGCTGTGCAGCAACAACGGGGATCGTCACACCAGTGCAGTCGGCGGCGCGCTTGCTCGAGGGCGCAGTAGCCCCCCTCTTGCGCCGTTGTGCAAACAGGGCATAACAAGACTGACAAACTAAACTGACATATGTATACTATTCATAAGTCGTTTTGTACAACTTCTTTGATCTCACCAGTATGAGACATAGCGGCCAAGGGTGCGGAAAGCATGAGAGGTCGTCGCCGCAGCGACGTGTAGCTCGACGATGGAGTTAGTATCTTCCATTTAAGAATATGTTAGTCTATAACGGTGGTCGGTCTTCTCGAGCAACTATTTTTCAAATTTCCAATTTTATTTTCCAAAACAAAACAGGAAAAGCTAGAAAAACAGGATTGTTTTGGAAAGTTTAGAAATTTAACAGAGGTGAAAATATTTGGAAGGCTTCGCATTCCAGTAATTTGATTTATGTTTTGGAAACTATGGAAATCCTAAACATTGCGCGAAAACATTATTCGTAAATTTTGGGGGGAAGTTGCTCGATAAGAACGACCCGGTTGGTTTCGAGTGAGGGCATTGATTCACTTACAGGGATACTAATGAGGCAAAACCTGTGAGTAAGAAAATGCTAATTAAGCTATGCAGATAATGTTTAACCCAGATTGACGTCCAACGAATTTCACTTGAAGTATATCCAACCGAGACATCTTGTGTATATCATGAATAGTAGTGGAGTATTTGGTTGTCCGTAGTCCGTACACCACAGTTGCTATCCTGTAGTTCCACCTGCTGGGCACGTGCGCAACACATGTTCGTATCGGGTGCATTCGTGGGTTGTCGTCGCGTTGAGAGACACGGTGAGGTCAAACTTGATCCCACACCATATGTACACGACAAACCGACAACAACGGGCAACTCGAGAATAAACTTGCTGACATTATGTGGCGTTCATCTACGTAAAAACAATTTTATGTTGCAGCATTGGTCAGGTTAAACATAGCCGACACGGCATTAGCGCAGTGTAATAGGCCCTAGTTTTTCCAAAGCACCTCCCGAATGCGCCCCACGAGAAAAATTAGTTTGACCTTGCGCCTTCAATGCAATGTGACTATACGCGTCGTGGAACTGCAGTTCAATATATCACCGGGACTCCCCGCTTGCATAGTACTGACATACAACTGTCGGCAGGCTCTCCGGTCGGAACGACAAACATTATACTACAATAGCTCAACCATTTCATTTGATGTAATAGCGTGGATTACACTGTGCCTTGACAGCAACGCCCACTACGTAGTTGGTTGATAACGGTACATAGGGTCCGGCATCTGGAATGCTTCGAGTCGCACGGTGCGGCTCCATCTTATACTAGCCGTTCGTCTGGGCTTTCACGCTGCTCCTAGATCCGAGATGCGCCAAAGTTGTCGTGTTGTGGCTCGTTTCTCTCCTTTCGGCAAGGGTTCTCGCCTCCACAAGCGGTATATTTACGTCCGCAAAGTGAAAGCGGAGGGCCCCGGCTACTTGTGAAGGTATAACTGCTAGGTCAAATGGTCGCCCACAAAGTCCAACGGGGGGAGGTCCGGCTCGAATTGTCCTGTTGTCTCTTCAGAACCTTCAGAAAGTAAAGTGCATATCTATCTGACATATAGCTTTACCATTCTAACAGGCAAGAAGCAGCCCACAATAATACCCGTCTGCACGAGCCTCCGCAATCGACACTGGCCGGAAAACCGTCATAAAACCCACAGCGCTGATTACGGGGATTGCAACCCTTCGGGTACACCTGATGCCCAGCGCCCAAGAGCCAGTCGACGCCGGACTGTGCTTCCACGAGACAACCACCATAACTACAGTTATGAGCGTTAACTCAGCACTGACTAACAGCTGACTGAGTGGCCAATAGTGCTTATCTCTACAGAAAAAATGCCTTTCATGTTCAAATGACCACTGTTGGGATTCTCCGGGTCGGGGTCGGTGGAAAGGTAGATAATCATTATGTTGAAGATCCGCGTGATGTACATATATTACCGTCGTATCAGGAACACAGCATCAAGAAACAAGAAGTGGGTGATAAATATCACCCAAAACGTTGGGTGCCCCACAAAGAAACACACGCGTATTTCATCTGTAGAACTTCCAAATACCGTTGTTGCATAATAATCCCTGCACTACGTACGTAGGCACTCGGAACAAGGTCCTTGCTCTCTGCTTGGTGAATGGGATGACACACGATACCTCAGGATAGATGCCACGGTGATACGTCACGATCACCGAAAAACTCAAAAACATATTACTCAATGAAAAAATATAAAATCACTACCCAGCCTTCCCTTCGTCGCGGTCTTCGGCTAGATAAAAGGGTATTGAACTATACCAAACCGGATACTTTTCGAGGATATTATCTTTTCGAAAATCATAAACCAGAGAAATCAACTCCCCGAAAAAAAAATCTCTGGAAAACCAAAAACTCTCAGAAAAAAAAACATGTGTCAGGAACAAGCACTTTCAGAAAAATCAACTCTCAGAAAAATCGACCGTCAGAAAATTAAATGGTCAGAAAAAATCGACTCCCAGGAGAGCAAATAAACATAAAAGTCAGCTCTGAGAAACACAAATAAACATAAAAGTGAACCGACCAGCTCATCGTCGAGCTCCCCCGACTGAGCCCCAACCAGCGAGCCGTTTCGATTGAAATAGACCCCTACGTGCTCAAGTGGCCGCAGTTGGGATACTCCGGGACGGGGTCTGTTCAGGTATAGACACACATGGTTGAGAAGCCCCTCGTGATGTATATATATATACATTTCCGTCTTATAAGGTACAAAGCGCAAAGAAAGAAGAAGGGGATGATAAACATCACCCAAACGTTGAGTGCTCCACAGAGAAACATGAATATTGTCTCTGTTGATTTCCTTAATACCGTTCGATACGTATCCGTGCACGCAGTACGTGAGCACTCTGAACATTTCGTTTGAACCGAAGAAACCTAAAACAGAGGGGAAAAAACAAAAACCCAGAGAAAAGGGCCTCGTAATGCTATAGCTCCCCCCTTCTTATCCACTTCGGGGAACAAGCAAACCTTCCCCAAATGGGCACCTGTCGACGGCCCCCATTGACTGACTTTGGGCGCGACGGGGCTTGTATGACTAGAGGAACCCATAACTGGACCTTGGCTTAGGCGTGAAACCCACACGCGTCGGCGGGATGTTGTGTGACCCTCGGCGGAGGAGATGTGGCGCGAGGCAGAACACAACCAAATATAGTATGAATATCCAAGACGACATCCTCATCACCATGCGGGGGTAAACATAAGAAAGACGAGCCAATCGATACATATAAAAAGAATAGCCAATCGCTCATTGGCCATATATGTAAGAACACGACATTTCCACTGTCTGCATAAAGTAGCACAAACCTCGACAACAGATAGGACTAAAGGACTCGATGGCAAGGTCGTCCAATGATAAAGACACTTTTCATATTATTGCCCGCACAAGCCCCCACAAACGAAACGGAGGTTCCACTGCTAACCACACAGCAGTACTACGGCTGTATTTGCCGCTTTCGAGTTAGCTGTATGTCTGGAGCATAGAAACGAGTCGCAAGGAATGGACAAGACTCGTACAGCGTATGATCGACAGGAGAGGCTGCACCCAGCTCTAAGCGTTACGCCTACGGCATCCCAGCGCAAATCAACCCCCTTCTACTTCTCCTGAGGGCATCCATTTTGAATTGCCTACTCCTCCACAGGCTGGTACTGACATTCCACGGCCACCGCGTACGTGGTATAGTCCCATGGACAGCCTTCTGCTCGGGCCCATTCCAGTATGTTTTAGCGATTCGCTTTGGCCGCGCCGGCACATGTCGTTTCGTCCCAGGGGCAGCCGTTACAACGTGCCCATTTAAGCACCTCGAGGTGACCCCTGGTGACTGCAGCGGCACAGATGCTGCTGTCCCAGGGGCAGCCGTTACATCTTGCCCACTTGAGCAATTCGAGATGCCCTCCGCCGGCGGCCTCGGTACAAGTATCAATGTCCCAGTCGCAGCCGTTAGCTCGAGCCCACTGAACAATGTCAAGGCCTCCAGATATAGCAGCTGCACGACAGGTACTGCTGTCCCAGTGGAACCCATTAGCTCGGGCCCACTGAACCACGCTGAGATGAGCCCAAGATGCCGCCTCCTCGCAGACACGTGAGTTGTCCCACTCGTGGCCGTTAGCGTGCATCCATTGGAGAATGTGTAGATGCCCCGTTCGAGCTGCACTTTCGTTCGCGCTGGGGGGGAAGTCGCAGCCTTGACCCACCATCCACTCCAGCATAACCAAGTGCCCCTTGTTGAGAGCGGCCCAGCATACTACATAGTTCCACGGACACCCTCCAGCCCTCGCCCACCGAAGCAATTCGAAGCGTCCCCCCTTGGCTGCCCAGTAAGCCGTGCCTACTCCCCATGCCGCACCATTAGCGCGAGCCCACTGGAGAACCTCTAGATGACCCCCGGCGGCGGCTCCTGTGCACGTCCCAGAGCACTCGTATGTTTCCTTCCACTGCTCATAATCGCTAAAGCTACCCTCAGTAGTTATTGAGCCCTTTTTGCTGTCCCAAGGACAGTTTTCGGACCGTGCCAACTGAAGGATATCGAGATGACCTGCCCTGGCAGCCGCCCAAGTCGTGCCGTTCCAGGGGCAGCCGTTAGCGCGCGCCCATTTCAGAATGGGCAAGTTGCCGCACCCCGCAGCCGCTCTGCACATGACCTCGCGCCAACAACAATTCTGGACGAGTGCCCACTGGATCGTTTCGAGGTGCCCCCGGGAGGCGGCCATGAAGCATGCTCTTGGTCCCAACATACATCCATTCGAGTAGGCATACCGCAGAATGTCAACACTACAGTGTTCGGCGACGCGTTCGCATACTTTCTCGCTCTTCATCAGATCGCTGTCCAAGCTCCACTGCAGCTGAGATATAGTAGTGTCGGCCGTGACAGCTTGCGTGATTTTAGGTAGGTCCCCCCAAGCGTCTCTCCAGCCCTTCGAAACCTCGGCGAAAAACGCGTACTGGGTGGATAGAAGCTTCGCCAGCATCGTCATGACGCCACCGTTGATGGCCATCCGAAACACCACCCCGATCGCTTCGCCCGCGTCAGCTTCAGTATCAAGCATTGTGTTTTCACTCCTAAACCTGGGATCAGCAGGGAAATAGTTAAGGCAACACGATGGTTTACGAGCTGGACCATTGGCCCGAAAATATTCCGAAAAACAGATTTTTGCGGTTGGGGCAGCTACGACTGAGCAGTGGTGAATTGATTTTCTAACCTTACAAAAACGAACGCAACGAGAAACCGAGAAAACAAAGTCGATTGTTACCGATCTCCGGCAGCTTCGGTTGCGGACTGTCGTAACGTGTTTAGCTATGCTACCGTTAACTCTGGAGAAATCAAGTCGCATGAGCATTCGGAGCGATTCGCACAGGGGCTGCAGTGCATGCGTCCAACCCCACCATTGACGTTGGATACCAGACACACTATAACCAGGTATGCAACGGGAAGACGGACTACGTGCTAGCAGCCATGTATTTACTCGCATCAAGTGGTAATTTGATTTTAACGGTAGTTCAGACAACCTGCTCTACTGTCGCTGGGGGGCTCTTGATTCTCCATCGCCAGAGCACGCGAGTCGTTTTTTGGTTTGGATACTTACCACTAAAGCACCACCTGCAACAGCAGCCGCAGCACAAGCGACAGGCTGAGTTGTGGTACTTCTAGACAATTCCAGAATAACTTTGTGTAGCGCCTAGCTCCAAGAGGACAAATCACAGCCGCACCGGGTTGCAATTTTTGCCTGTCGTTTAAGGCAGAGCAATATAAAGAGAGTAATGGACTCCAATCAGTAGCGGACACGCATGGCCAAAACACAGTCATAACCAGCAAAGAGACATTGACTTCTCCGGCAAGAACGCCAGGACTGAAGCCGTGGTTACGCACTAACGTATATCTCAGGCGCAAGCCACACGCTAGCCCACATTGGATTCACACATAGAACGACGTGCATGCATAGCTAAGTTTACACACCAGAACAACATAACATGAAATGCACTCCACGTCTCAGCGACACTATGATCTGGCACGTCGGAACTACTGTGTTGCGACGTGGACGACACCGTCCCGCGTGTCTGTGTGAGAGATATGCTTGTTGTTGTTATTGAAGGGTTCGTGTCCCCCTGGCCAGTGGATATTTTGAGACTTTTCTTTTGACGCAAAACGTTCCGGGCTCACGGAAAACGCTCCCACTTCTTTTGCTAAGCTCGAAACGTGAAGCCTCCTCCGTGGGCGTTCACTAGCATTCTTGCGGTAGTACGCAAGCGTGTGGTTTATCCGTTTCAAGCTCACATGAATCCCAACTATAACGGACGTCGGGATTTAAATATCTGGTACGTAACAAATGCTGCTCATAAGGGAACCGGTCTCAAAGCGCTTGGGAAAACCGAGAATATATCTAATAATATGTACACATTGCGCGGACCCATGATGTGGTAGACTGTCGTTCACTGTACATCATAATGTTTCGTAGATACAGTAGCTACATGAGGTACCTCCTAATGCGAGGCGTTTCTCAATAGGGCAGGTGGACGGAGTCCCCAACTTCAAACACATATTTCAACGGTATTTGAAACTGGCCATCATCAACGGGCGCCGACCCTAAAAGCGACGGCCAAAACACCAGTTCATGTAGCAATGTGGGAGCTGAGGGTGACAACCCCGTGGCGTGAAAGTCAAGTACGATGAAGACGTTCAAAGCAGGGCTTTTTCTCGTGTATAAAGCTTGTTTCCGAAAAAGGTTTTCGCATATGGTACAGGCTGGTTCAAGGTGGAACCTCAAACTTAGTCAGAGTCGCAAGTTCACGCCGCTTTTGGGGAATCGTTCGTGAAGGTATGCACACATGCTGTATAAACCCCTGCCGGCCCATCAAAAAAAGTATTTTGCTATTGTTTGTTGCCGTCAGATGTTGGTTTTGTTTTTTAGAGTTGGGCTTTTGGGGCTTAACAAACTCTTAATTCAAAACGAAAAATACAGGGAAAAACAACAAAAAATGTCAAAGCCTCAGCAGGGTCTCATAGAACACGTGTGCTAAAAAACAGGACCAATCTAAAACAAAATCGTGAACAGTTCATATTTTGTGCGGAAGGTACGCGTATTTTGCTGTTATCTGGTAATTACTTAGTTTCGTAATTGGATCAGCTTTTGGCGTTAAAAATGACTTGATATTGGACCTACGCAGTTCAATCGTCGAACATTTGAGCGAACGTTTTCACGGACATGCCTCGAAGTACCTGTAACCTGCACGTTCAGAAACAAATGTGAAACATATTGTATTGTTTCCCAGTGGAACGTAGTTAGTTGGGACACATGTTTGGCCGATACCTTCAGTTTCAGGACCTCATCTAACGCAATGGGTATGTCACCCTTTTCCGCTGCTCATGGCAGTCAGTATTAAACTAGATGTGAGATATTCGAGTGGATATTGCAACACGAATTCGTGGCTGACAACATCCGGGGTGTTCAACTTCAACCAGCTCGTATGAGGTTGTCACAAGACGTATATATGCTTCACTCAAACACAATGGGGAATGGTGAGCATATATGTCGGGGGTACTTTACACGGTACAACCACGCGCTTCTGCTCTAAAGTCAAAGTTTGGCTGAGAAAACTTACCGAAGCGCTATTCTAAGTCTTGTTTCGGGCTGTAACGGGCCAAGACAGCTGCACACACCGCACGCTACACGCGTTAATATATTAAAAAAAAACTATACGGTGCTGTACACCTTGCGATGGTCCGCAGGCCTTGTTTGGGAGTGATGACAGCCTGCCGTAGGTCCTATTGCTTGTCCTGGTGCACGCAGCTCGACAACCGACTTGAAGTAATTATGGCAGTACAGAAAGACACGCCTTGCAGGCTGATTGGAAGACAGAGCGCCGGCTACAAGGGCTCAAACGACGCTGGCGTTGGGTAGAGAGGAGCAACATGTGCTTGTGTTACCGAACAGGCCTTCCTTCTCGTCAAATCTATGGGTGGAGAAAACTGAATTTAGTGCATATATGCATCTCCATTCTGGCCTGTTAATAATTTGTTGTGATTCTACGAAAAACAACAAATGTATCTGGAACTGTCCTGGAAACAAAGCGCCTGTCTCAAGTGACGACCCCAGCAGTACAGAGGGCTGCTGGTGTTGTCGAAATTAAACTGTCCGTGACTGGCGACGTTGGCGCGAGGAATACGCAATGTGTCAAAGAGAAAATTGGATACTACTGTACAAGTCTTCGTAGTCAGCCTGTCAATATTTACGCTCAAACAAAAATGCACACTCGGTACCGAGGGTCACATCCTAACTCGCCGCCGGTCGTTGAAAGCATTGAGTGTGTGCGTTACACATGCTTTTGCACAACATATATAGGTTGGCATAGCTGGCGAAGAAGACCACTCAGTTATGCACCAGAGGTGTTGTTCCAGTGCAAATAGCGTACCAACAGCTTCAAAAGAAAGAGCGATTTGTGGATACATGCAAATACTTTTACAGCGGGTACATTCTGAGAGTACCATACGGCGGGCACTCCTCACGGCGCTTCGAGAGGACGAACATCTACACACCTGCAGAAGGTGGGGCGTGTAGCTAATGGGGAGTGATGCGCAGATAGGAGTTTGCCAAAGTAGACGCGGTGGGAGACGTTATTCCCAGTTTCGTGCGTGCGTACCACTAAACAAACGCGCCTACGAGACATACCGTGCTTGGGGAGTAAGTCCCTTCACTTATCGCGGTGTTCAAGAACCTTGCAAACAAGAACTTTGGCAGAGTAAAGTACATTTTGTAACTTACTGCAAACGGTTCAAGATGATTCCATGCACGCACGACTCGATAAGTATTCAATTTTGTTTGTGCTGCGAAAATCTTGTGCATAATGGCTGTCGGTTACACCGCGTGCTCTTGCAGATACGTGGCGTTGTGTGTCGGGTTACGTTTTCACTCTGATAATGGACGAGGTATAACGTAAACATATCACCTCGTCGACAGTTTGACATGAACATTATACGCGCATCAGTACCAAGTAGCAGCACCAGTAGTATGTATATATCAGCATTACACGCAACTGTCTCGGAAGCCTCGATCCGTCACGTGACAACGAGGCACGTTCGTCTTACGGCACAAGAACTTGTCCTACTGCCTCCCAAGTATACGAGCGGGAGATTAGCTTGTGCGTCGGATCAGGAAGTTAGGGTCAAGTGGGGTTGAAAGACGTGTGTACTCCATAAATTCTTTCTTGGCGACGTGTTTTCGTTACTGTCAATCTTCTCCTCGGTTATGATGATGGTATTCCGCGAAAGCAGATCGCCATTCCTGTGACACTCCTAACCCCTGTCGTCTACGAACAAGCTCTATGCCGTTTAGTACCTGAAGTGGCACGGTGGTTTACGCTGTAGTGAGACGCAGCAACAGACGATCCAGTGGAGGGAGGGCAGCAGCATACGAAACCGTGGCCATGAGAATGCACAACCACCCTCCTACATAAAAGGAAGATATCGGCTATGTGTGTGTAGTTAGGCGGCACTCAGAGATAAACGAACTCACGTCAACCAAACTGATCCTTAGGTTGTCCGCTTGGCAGACGCGCTCAACTTGATTTACAGATGTAAGTGCTCTAGCGCACAGCGTATCGTGTACTCTACAGAACGGCACGCAAATGTTGTCGTTCCGCCATTAGCGCCAACAGACTGTACGCACCGGTAGCCCCGCATTTCATTATGAGTTGACTCGACTACCCGATCGTAGGTTTACAAGGCGGTTTAGCACATAATGTGTTAGCTACCGTAGACGGATGTTCCATGTAGCCCATTCGAGCGACACCTCGGACGTATTTTGCCCGCCTGTCCGGCAGTGGGATGGGCAACGTTTACCAGTTTCCTATTGCTGCGCGCTGAACCTGTGAGACAAGCGAGCCAGGTACTCCGCCGACTCCGGTGTTACCGAACGAGGGGGGCAGGGTTGGATACACGGCGCTGCGCCGATCGTAGTCATGGGCGAGCTGAAAATGGCGTCCCTTCTCTGCGAATTGCAGAGTTACCCGGGAAGCGAGCCGCGGCGGAGTCTGGGTGCAGGGTCCGGTCTAGAAGAGTGGTGTCGAGGCCGCGCCGTAACAGGTGGAAAGGGAGGACCGCATCAACGTAGCGGGTACTCGGTTTAACGGTGATGCTAGACAGCGAGAAATATCGCGAGCAACAGCGGGTAGCGCGCGAGAATAAACCCCTGCGCCGGGAGCAACCGTTAATGGACGACCTGACGAGGAAGGGTGGGGCGAGCAAGAAGGCGAGTCTTAGTCAGCGTAGAAATACGGGGACGGCTGCCTCTGTCCTTCGTCGTACACTCTCCGCGTGGACCCTCACAGTCCGCACCCGAGGCATTCGGGGGACACCAACCACGACCCCGACGAAACCAATGAGGCCAAGCGAGTTGCCGGCATACACAGCCGGCACCCGGCGTTGAGTGCGTTGCGTGCCCTGGAAACCTTGTGCACTCGACGACGTTCGCCCTGGGCACTGTGTACCAAAGACGCGTTCCCGGTAAGAAAGCCAGCCACGCACGTCCGCCAGGAGCTTGAATCATTGGCTCGCGCTCTCGTGCAAGGGTGTCGAGCTGGTGCCGTTAGTATCGGAGCTGGTTGTAAGAACGTTTCAACTCAATGGCAACTACTTCTTCTACAGGCAAGAGTGTTTTTACACCCTCTCCCAAGCTGTTGACAGGAATGCCGACGTTTCGCGATTATATACTAGACTAATTGCAGCCAACAGGAAACACGGTGAAGTGGTATAAGGTCGGATCTGAAGGCCAAGATAACATGTCGGTTTGCCACACGGGGGGGGTCACAGCAATATTCGCCGGACTGGAACACGTGGTATACCCGCAAGCTGGCGTCACAGGACAGCGAGGCTCTCTCGAACAACACGTCCCGAGTATTATGATGGGCATGGCCGGAACGAGGCGAGACTAGGCACGCGAGGAGCAAGGGGATTTTATCCGTTGGCGAGTTGAACAGGGTGTTGATGTTGGGGTCCAGATCGCAAGGGGCCCAAACGTTGTCGAGGCGGAGATTTATAATATTTTTTTTCTCGTTCGTCCGAAAATTCTTGGGGAAGCGCTTTTAAAAGTGGCTTATATCATCCGTAGATGCCGACTTGTGGATTACTCGTTTGAGGAATATGAGCAGCGGGCGCCTCTTTTTACTTGGAGAGGGGATGGCGGGAGTGTCTGTTCGGCTAGTAGTGGATCAGTGTACAGGTACCTGCTGGTTGACAGGGTGTACAGGTCAATATTCCACTTGCAAGACCGGGGTGAATCGGCGTGGCCCGAATACGGGTTGCGTAGCTGATGTCCGGATGGCACAGCGAAGGTGTGTATTTGTGTACTCGTCTACCTCTCGGCGGGATGTGACTCCCTCCCTGCGACAACCACGGTACCGCAGTCACCGTTCCTGAAAATCATTGAGTTCGCCTTGAAAGGTGTACGCACTTTCGCCAATGCCGTAGGTGTTCAAGAAGGTGGGATGTGGACCGTCGGCCTTTCAGAGGGTGTCGAACGTTTCGCTACATGGTGGTTCTTTCAGCACGAGACATCTTTCGTTCGAGCTGGAAAACAAACACAGAGCGGCATCCTACCTCAACACGGCAACGTCCGAGAGTACGAGCGATTGAATCGCGGTGTTCGTGTTAACATTCGAGCAGGGAAATCGATCGAGCTGATGCCCACTTTACGAATCTATCGACAAGCATGTTCGGCGAAGCCGAGGTGGGTTGCCTTCGAGATATGGCGTGGCGCGCTCCCTACTTAAAACCTAAAACTGTGAGTGCAAGGGTGAGGGGTAGGTTGTCGGGCCGAGAGGCAAGGCAGACAAGAAGTCGTCACTGACGGCCGGTAGTTTGGTCATACCTTTGCCCGAGGACTGTTTTATCGATACCGATAGGGAAAATTTTGTTTTGTTAACGTACGGCTGTGACAAAGAATATATCGCATCGGTAACCAACAGGTGCACAAGGTGTAGGTACAATGAACACAAGCGCTGCCTGTGGTGTGGGTGCAGGGGCCGCTGGTACCTGGGCCCTCCGCCGCCGACAGTGGCGGCGACCGATGTCGAGACACCGAAAGCGGAGATGCGGAGAGGGGCGGGGAGGGTAGTCGGATGGGGAGTTTATGTTTATTGATTTAAGTGGACGGGCGGAGTTACGTGGGGTTGTACTCAATGACACTTCGGGCGAAAGTTACCCTGCTGACCTAGGTTGTTTTTGGCGCCATCTCGACTCCGACCATGCTTCCGTTACCGATTGCGAATTCAATTTAGAGCATGAGGCTGATGGGGATTGACGCGTAACGGGACACGCTTGAGACCGGGAATAGGCGAGAAGAGGGGGGATACATGTAGTACACGATTTAAAAGCGTTATAAATTATCCCTCGGGTGTACCAATATGTTTTATGGAGCCCGGTACGTTTACGAAAACGATATTGTAGACCATTTCGATCGTACATGTTTGAAATTTTTCTAACTTGAGTACATTCGTTGCCGCAGTCCGTGAGAGTATCAATGCATGCCCTTGGGCGGTGTGAGTTCGAACGAAGAGCGTGACGGTGGGGTTGGTCTGTTGTTGCACTTACCCGAGGACGCGATTCCAGAAATGATAGAATTATGTAAAAGTTGTGGGTTGCCTAAACAGGGTGAACATAAAGCGAAGCCGCTTCACCTTCGTCGTCGGCAGACGCCACGACGTTTCCCTGCCCGGTAGTGTGTGTGCAATTTTGCGTCAAAAGCACGACAACATCATCGATACCACGCCCAAACTGTTGTGCAACGTTTCAATAGCAGTATAACGGTATAATGCATCCGACAGGACAACATAACGTAGGTGTTGTTTTGCTTTATTGGTCGACATACGAATAGAGTGCGAGATAACTAAAAGAAACATTTTATATTTGTCTACCGAAGTGCATCGTTTTACACCCCCAACACCCTGGTGGTTTAAATGTGTATATAACATTTACGGCTTCCGTAAAATTTTACCAAGGGAACTCCGCCGTCGACCCCAACCAAACTAACAGGGGGGTTGTTTCCGGGGCGTTCTTAATGCAGCCCAACAAAACGATTTAATCCAGCAGTTTATTGCGCACCTAAGATATTGTTCTCGCATCCCAAAACAAAAACAAAACGACGATTAGACTGTTTCTCATGCATGTTTTCCTTAGGTTAATAAGTGGACCCCTTTTGATCAAGGGCAAAACAACAGTGATATTATTCACCTCAAAACGAACCGGTTGGGTCACATAAACATATGCACATCACTTTGATCAGGCCACCTCGATAATTCTGCGCCCCTTATTGTTCAAGGTCGGAGGTTTGAAATTGATGTTCATATTTATGCCATTATATAGGTTTGCATCAGCATATTATTTTTAGTGTAACAAAAAGCAGTACTCGTAGTATACATTGGCCCGGCACAACAGTAGAGCTGCTGCATATACAGACAGAAGCGGTCACGTACAAGCCCATCCTGGCCCGGCCCTCAGCCAGGAAACATCGTGCACTCGCTCGGCCGTCGGCCAGGAACTCTCCCTACGGCACCGGGGAGGGACGATGCGGTAGATGTGATAGATCGTCAGGGGAATGTTTTAGACGAGATATGCCTGGCAGTTCGTATGATACATTACCACCAGGTATCGTACCGTTGTTTGTCGTTGCTGCGAGTCTGTATCAGATTATATCCAACAACTAGAGAGCCGACACGTTAGTCTCGACTAACAGAGCACGCTCGGGATCTGGGTGTCGTCGATGCTCGCTTGGCGCGCGGAGGCGGCAGGTGCTGGGCGAGGGTGGGGGTATCTCGAAGCAAACTATTTGTTTGTACAAGTGAGTCCGATCGGCGTACGCCGTACCTTCAGCTGCTCTAAATACTACTGATGTACGTATACATACATGGTAGATGCTATACGAGTATACGGTTACATATGTGTGGTACCTCATCTTTGTGTCTCCGTGTCACACTTAAGAAAAGTAGTTTTGTGTCATACGGCTATATACATTGTTTGACTTTTTCGTGACACGTGTCGCGACACATGTCGCGACATGTCGCGACATGTCGCGAGGTTTCGCGACATGCCGCCCCACGCTACGGACGTGTCGCGACACGCCGCGGCATGTCGCGGCGAGTGTTGCGGGGGGTGTCGCGGCGAGTGTCGCTAACGGTAGCGTCCGTGGTGTGTCGCGACACGTGCCACGAAAAAGTCAAATAATGTAGATCCGTGAGCGCAAGGAACCCGATGATTCAAAATGCTACGGAACCACATATGCACAGGCTACGTCGCGCATTTGCGTACTATCTCAGTTGACTTGGTAGATGATATGAATGTTCTCTCTTCGTTTTTGTCTTGTTTTCGCTCGTTTCGGTAGATTTTGCCTGCGTTTATTGCGTCCACGAGCGTGTTTCAGCGGTGTGGCTGCTGCCAAATGTTATGTACTGCTGTGCAGAGTTTCGCGGCAACCCGTGGTATATCGAGCGCGTTTAAGCGTCGTGTGGAGTTGAGGTGTTGTGGCGAAAGTGGGAGCTGCACATTTCTGACACCCTCTTTGCGATTATCGTTTCTGTTTTCTAAGATATCTCTGAGTTGCCAGCACCTTGTTTGTACGCAACTGCCCACATACTTAACTATGGCTTGGGTTCCCATAGAGATGTGCATATATAAAGCTACGGAGCTGTGCTGACAACTTTACGTGGTATTGCCCGTGTCTGGTCAGTGCAGCCTCGTTCTGTGATTAGGGTCCCTTTTTACTATTCCTGGAACCACATCCCTCGAGTAACACTGCATGTGGGTATAACCCTGCGTAAATCCCACACTCACCAGCTCACCTGGCTAGTTCACACCGCAAGGGGGGTCGGTCCAATAAAAAAATATAGACAGCACTTGGTTCCCGGTGTAAGGTGGAGTGTTCTCCCTCCTCTCACGAACTGCGGCGTGTAATTGCGTTAGCTTCCTCCTAAATGGTAAGGACATTCTACGGTATTTGGGAGTTGAACAGATGAAAAGTGCATGTTTCTCTGTGGGACACTCAATGTTTTAAGTGATGTTTATCATCCACTCATTTCTTTCTTGATGCTGTGTCTCCGGTACGAATATATTCGTATATCAGCCGCGTGCAGGGCAGATGCACGCCGGTCCCAGTGACGTAATTCCGGGGAGGCTATGGCACAAGGCGAACTACTCGCGAGCAAAGGTGTCTGTTGACGATCATGAGTGAAGTTTGTCAAGCGTCAAGGCTGTCTGTCAAACTATTTTTACGTGGGTTGAGAAAACAAATAATACATGAAGCAGTATTTCCTCGAGTATCTCCTGTTAAATGCCGAAGAGGCGTCGTGCTTAAATTCCTTGTAACGGTTACAACAACGCAAACAATCTGCCACCAATCTTACGGGAATATGAAAACAACATCGATAAGGTTGACAATCTTCAGGGTACCAACCACGCTACGGCTCAGACCCCGCTAAGCGTAGTCATGACGCTAGGTCCGACCTTGACTAAGGCACTGACCTCGGGAAGGTTGAAATGACTACGCCCTTTCCGGGTACACAGGTAAATCAGGGGACTACCTTTTCAAGTAGCGGTATACACCTTCCGGAAGGTCGAAATATTTGAGGGATGTACATTATTTGTCTTTTTCGCGACACGTGTCGCGGCATGTCGCGACGCGTCGCGGCAACTGTCGCGGCATGTCGCGACGCGTCGCGACACATGCCGCGACACGTCGCGGCCCTATGCGGCATGCCGCGACGCGTCGCGGCATGTCGCGACATGTCGCGACGCGTGTCGCGGTAGGTGTCGCGGCAGGTGTCGCGGCAGGTGTCGCGGCAAGTGTCGCGACGCGTCGCGGCATGTGTCGGGGCCTGCGTCTTGGTAAGTGTCGCGCGACATGCCGCGACACCTGCCGCGACGAGCGTGACGAGGTTCACGTAGATCATCATTTTAGGAGGGGACGTGTAGTCTCCAGGTTTACTGGCCTGTATTACTGTGGGATCAGGGTATAGACCTTGCGCTTCGCGCCTGCACCGGTATAGGGTGGTTCGTCGCTTCGCTCCTCACGGTTTTTAACCAGAAGGCTCTTATGGGATCATATCCTGATGGGACCTGTCTTTTTGGCGGGGGCGCTGGTGTAGTGGTTATTCTTCACAACAATGTCGCGACACGCCGCGACACGTAACGCGACACAGGTCGCGACACACGCCGCGGCATGTGTCGCGGCGTGTCGTGCCGCGACACGTGCCGCGACGCGTCGCGACATGCCGCGACACGCGCCACGAAAAAGTCAAATAATGTAGATCCGTGAAATATTTTCGACCTTGGCGAATATCCGAATGGCCACATACTACATGTATGTGTGAAATGGTGCAAGACAGGAAAAAACGGGGGGGGGGACACAAATAATACCGTAGAATGCACGCCAAAGCAGACACAAAGAAAGATGGTGAACAGTATAGACAGTAGCATACCACGCGTCCGAGATAGGAAGCCCATCGAAACGCAAGAAGCAGAGGTCGTTTGTTGTTGTTGTGTTTTGGTTATTAACGAAAAATGCCGCCCATGACAAAAGCAGGCCACCGGAAAGACACGCTGGAAGACGATGTGCGTGTGCAAAAAGTACCAGCAAAGGTACATAATAAGGGGGCTGTAAAACAAACATGGAGCGGTACCAACAATAACAAAAACAACAAAACAAAGGCAGAAGCACAACCGGAAGTCGGTGCCCAGGTGAAGACGGGGGACCCCACGCGGAAAAAAACAGGAAAACACGGTGAAGACACAGGCGTTGGGAGGAGAAACGCCAGACACGCACACGAGTCCCCGAACCGCCCCCCCCGATCGAGTGCATGGAGCAAACGCGCCAAAAAATAGAGGAAACTACGCTGCATCACAACACCGCCGAGTCGTAAGGGAAAACGCACGCAACTCGCGCATAACACCCCCCCCCTCACCGTGCGCGAATACGCTCACAAAAAAAAAGACTAACACTGCGAGAAAGAACGCGCTCTATCAACAAAAGACGCACACAAAAGAACCCTAACCCTGCGAGAAAGATAACGAAGATGGGGTCGAACGCGCACAACAGGGTGTTCGTTTGGTCTCTTCACAATATGACAGTTTCGTGTCGTTTCGGGTGGTAGGTATTTTATAGGTTATTCCTCCGTTTTTGTCTTTCAGGCTGGTGTGCTGGTGGATGCCATGATGGCCCCTGGGGCCATCCCCTTTTGCCTCTCCCTGTTGGGACGACTAGTACGATGACTTGAAACAATCTCACAAGGTGCTCGAACATGGCCTTTACGAACACTCTAGAGCAGTCGTTAGTTAGTGACCGATGGTACTAGCGGCTCACGGGTACCGAAGTTGGAGGCTTTCAAGCTCAGGCGTCAGAACAGGGCCTTGCTGTCGAGCTGGGAAGAGAAGGCGCGGTAATCTCATATGGAGCTTCTTGGGATGGTCTCGCTTTCGGAGAAAAGCTGTAAACGCAAGGCGCAACAGGGGTCCGGTGGAAGGCAGGAGGAGCCAACCACCGCTGATACAGCAGAGAGGGATGCTGTATCTCGCCATCGTCGGATCGCTCCGACGGTGACACGGGGAGTAGGGAGGGTGGCTTCGGAGGTGAGCTGTTCTCCAAATAATTCTTCGCGTTCAACAATTTTGGGGCAGATCGATGGCGGTACGTTTTCTTTGACGGCGAGAGGTTGAGTCGGTGCGAGTATTACTGCTGTAACATGCAAGAGCTCCACCGCTTCGAAGCCGTTCTTGGGAGAGGTCCGTACGTTTGAGTTGGGGTTGACGGGAGTGATTCTGTTATGGCCCAGGGAGCAACATTCTTGATGTATGTACGAAAGACAGCATGAGGGCCTGGTTGCTTCTGTTCCAAGCTTTCTCCGCAGCCATGCTCGTACCAATACCTGGTAGTATATGTGGCGAGGTGAATCCCCGGCGTTGTATGGGGAGATAGTATTTTGCGATCGTGGAGGATCCTGCAGTTGATGCCGTGGAGCCGGCGTCGTCAGCTACTGCTGCTGTACGCTGTACAGCAGTAGCTAAAGCCCTACGGTGTAACAGCTGTAGGCAGGGAGTAGCAGAAGCTTACGTCCTACGTACGGTGGGAGTATAACCGTACCCACCCCCGCCGTGTACGAGTACAGCGAAAAAAGGGGGGGACGGACAGCAGCTAGCTGCGAAAAGCCCCAAGGAGGGAGCAAATCTTTGGGCACCCCGTTGTGTGGATCGATGGGGGGCGAAAGTGCGGCGTGGCCGCACACACTCCACTACGGGGAGATACGTGGTGGGATGAGCGATGCTGTGGAAACGGTAGCGTTCTAACGGAGCAGGTACTGCTGTACACAGCAGTAGCTGAAAGTCCCTCGGTGGTGGTAACCGCGGGCACCCTCGCCGTATGTAGCGGAAAGGGGGTTTTCCAAGTCGCACGGCATTCATTTTGTTTTTGCCGTACGCGCTTCACTTCAGAAGGTTGGTTGTGGAGGCAGCAGATATGGGGTTATCGCACTAGCGAGGGAAAACATGTTTGCAAAGGAGTTTCGCGAGAAGACGCATGGCCGCCAAGCTGTGCGCCACCAGCCGTGAGCAATTTGGTTGGGGAAAGCCGCGCGATGTAATATAATCGCGTGCCCTCTGCTGCGGGGAGTTTAGTGGCGGAGGAGCGGGTGCGTGGATATCGGGTGCTGACTGCGCAGCAGTACTAAATAACGAGGGGAAAAGCGTCCGCATGGCAACAAGTCGAGCGGCTTAATAGCCGCACGCACTCCATGACAGCAGCAGCAGACAGCAGCAGCGGGAAGGATGGAGGGGACAAACGTGGATATCGCCAGCTGGAGCTTTTTGTGTTTCGGCAACATCGCGGGGCGAGGGTTAACGTCTGGTCTTTCTGGTGGGTATTCGTGAGAATGATAATTTTGTTTTCGCGATTGAATACACCTGTCGGTCGAAATAATTGAACAATGTTTTTGATCGTACGAATTACGGAGAATTATCATTTGCGACTGGATAGGATTTATGAATGGTATGGTGTCGTTCTTTCCGGNGGGGGGGGACACAAATAATACCGTAGAATGCACGCCAAAGCAGACACAAAGAAAGATGGTGAACAGTATAGACAGTAGCATACCACGCGTCCGAGATAGGAAGCCCATCGAAACGCAAGAAGCAGAGGTCGTTTGTTGTTGTTGTGTTTTGGTTATTAACGAAAAATGCCGCCCATGACAAAAGCAGGCCACCGGAAAGACACGCTGGAAGACGATGTGCGTGTGCAAAAAGTACCAGCAAAGGTACATAATAAGGGGGCTGTAAAACAAACATGGAGCGGTACCAACAATAACAAAAACAACAAAACAAAGGCAGAAGCACAACCGGAAGTCGGTGCCCAGGTGAAGACGGGGGACCCCACGCGGAAAAAAACAGGAAAACACGGTGAAGACACAGGCGTTGGGAGGAGAAACGCCAGACACGCACACGAGTCCCCGAACCGCCCCCCCCGATCGAGTGCATGGAGCAAACGCGCCAAAAAAGAGGAAACTACGCTGCATCACAACACCGCCGAGTCGTAAGGGAAAACGCACGCAACTCGCGCATAACACCCCCCCCCTCACCGTGCGCGAATACGCTCACAAAAAAAAAGACTAACACTGCGAGAAAGAACGCGCTCTATCAACAAAAGACGCACACAAAAGAACCCTAACCCTGCGAGAAAGATAACGAAGATGGGGTCGAACGCGCACAACAGGGTGTTCGTTTGGTCTCTTCACAATATGACAGTTTCGTGTCGTTTCGGGTGGTAGGTATTTTATAGGTTATTCCGCCGCTTTTGTCTTCCAGGCTGATGTGCTGGGGGATGCCATGATGCCCCTGGGGCCATCCCCTTTTGCCTCTCCTGTTGGGACGACTAATACGATGACTTGAAACAATCTCACAAGGTGCTCGAACATGGCCTTTACGAACACTCTAGAGCAGTCGTTAGTTAGTGACCGATGGTACTAGCAGGCTCACGGGTACCGAAGTTGGAGGCTTTCAAGCTCAGGCGTCAGAACAGGGCCTTGTTGCGAGCTGAGAAGAGAAGGGGGTAATTCATATGGAGCTTCTTGGGATGGTCCGCTTCGGAGGAAAGCTGTGAACGCAAAGCGCAACAGGGGTCCGGTGGAAGCAGGAGGAGCCAACCCCGCTGATACAGCAGAGAGGGATGCTGTATCTCGCCATCGTCGGAACTCTCCGACGGTGACACAGGGAGTAGGGAGGGTGGCTTCGGAGGTGAGCTTTCTCCAAAAATTCTTCGCGTTCAACAATTTTGGGGCAGATCAGATGGCGGTAGTTTTCTTTGACGGCGAGAGTTGAGTCGGTGGAGTATTACTGCTGTAAAATGCAAGAGCTCCACCGCTTCGAAACCGTTCTTGGGAGAGGTCGTACGTTTGAGTTGGGGTTGGCGGGAGGATTCTGTATGGCCCAGGGAGCAACATCCTTGATGTATGTACGAAGACAGCATGAGGGCCTGGTTGCTTCTGTTCCAAGCTTTCTCCGCAGCCATGCTCGTACCAATACCTGGTAGTATATGTGGCGAGGTGAATTGCCCCGGCGTTGTATGGGGAGATAGATTTTGCGATCGTGGAGGATCCTGCAGTCGATGCCGTGGAGCGGCGTCGTCAGCTACTGCTGCTGTAGCTGTACAGCAGTAGCTAAAGCCCTAGGTTAACAGCTGTAGGCAGGGAGTAGCAGAGCTTACGTCCTACGTACGGTGGAGTATAACCGTACCCACCCCCGCGTGTACGAGTATAGCGGGAAAAGGGGGGACGGACAGCAGCTAGCTGCGAAAAGCCCCAAGGAGGGAGCAAATCTTTGGGCACCCCCGTTGTGTGGATCGATGGGGCGAAAGTGCGGCCTGGCCGCACACACTCCACTACGGGGAGATACGTGGTGGGATGAGCGATGCTGTGGAAACGGTAGCGTTCTAACGGAGCAGGTACTGCTGTACACAGCAGTAGCTGAAAGTCCCTCGGTGGTGGTAACCGCGGGCACCCTCGCCGTATATAGCGGAAAGAGGGTTTTCCAAGTCGCACGGCATTCATTTTGTTTTTGCCGTACGCGCTTCACTTCAGAAGGTTGGTTTGTGGAGGCAGCAGATATGGGGTTATCGCACAACGAGGGAAAACATGTTTGCAAAGGAGTTTCGCGAGAAGACGCATGGCCGCCAAGGTGTGCGCCACCAGCGTAGCAATTTGGTTGGGGAAAGCCCGCGATGTAATATAATCGCGTGCCCTCTGCTGGGGGAGTTTAGTGGGGAGGAGCGGGTGCGTGGATATCGGGTGCTGACTGCGCAGCAGTACTATATAACGAAGGGAAAAGCGTCCGCATGGCAACAGTCGGGCGGCTTATAGCCGCACGCACTCCATGACAGCAGCAGCAGACAGCAGCAGCGGGAAGGATAGAGGGACAAACGTGGATATTGCCAGCTGGAGCTTTTTGTGTTTCGGCAACATCGCGGGGCGAGGGTTAACGTCTGGTCTTTCTGGTGGGTATTCGTGAGAATGATTATTGTGTTTTCGCGATTGAATACACCTGTCGGTCGAAATTATTTGAACAATGTTTTTGATCGTACGAATTTGGAGAATTATCATTTGCGACTGGATAGGATTTATGAATGGTATGATGTCGTTCTTTCCGGGTAAGTCGTGTATGATAGATATCGTTTGCGACGTGTTAGGGATTTCTGAATTATTTGGGATTTATCGTTCTTCCCGGGTAAGTGATGAATGGTATATAAGAGATGTATTATTTTTCACTTGATAGGGATTTCTGAATGGTATGGAATGTATTTTTCAACCCGGGAAAGTCGTTTGAATGGTACGAAGGTGAATACCGTCTAAATCTATTATGGATGGTATACGTAGCCCTGTCCCCCTGGTAATTTTAGGAAGTGTTTTTTCATGTTCAAAACAAACAGTCCTTGTAAAATCCAACGGTCCGTTTCCTTCGTTTAGGCAAAACCCAGAGGTGACTGGTCGAACTGAAATTGATTTTTTTTAATGGTTTGGAGGGAGTTCGGTTACGTAGGTACGCCCTGAGGGGTGTATTCCTGTTGAGAGATATTATTGGTGGTTACTGGTTTGTTTGATTAATGCAGGATATCTTTTGTTTGTAACTATTTACTGGTTGCAGAATAAGGGAGTGTATGCATATTCATTCATGATTCGTTATTCTAACACCAGTACTATCTGCGAACTTGGTGGATTTGTTCGCAAGGGAGTTTTTGCTTTTGAGGCGCGGCTGTTGTAGTCTCGTACCTGGTATGTGATTGCAATAGTTTTTGAGTGGGAGTTTGGAAGAGGTTTTTGCTCGGTGGGACGGGTTTCCTCTTGCCATTTTCGCTGACTTTGGTGATGGAGTCGATTGAGTTCTATTGTTGATCGTTGCTCTGTTATCACTGTATTGTAAAGAGCCAGGGAGCGTGTTCGTTTGGTCTCTTCACAATATGACAGTTTCGTGTCGTTTCGGGGGGTAGGTATTTTATAGGTTATTCCGCCGCTTTTGTCTTTCAGGCTGGTGTGCTGGTGGATGCCATGATGGCCCCTGGGGCCATCCCCTTTTGCCTCTCCCTGTTGGGACGACTAATACGATGACTTGAAACAATCTCACAAGGTGCTCGAACATGGCCTTTACGAACACAGGGTACAGTAGAAAACACTGACACAACGGCAAAAAGCACAATAAACAAAAAAATAAAGGGCACTAGCCAAAAATAGGTATACCTACGCACTTTGATCCATTTATAGGTACACTGCGTAATGTACACCGGAAACGTCTTCCTGGCCCGCCTGATATTGGGCCTGCGCTCCATTTTGTACCTGCAAATGGCTCAAAGGGCGTAGGTGCGCCTATTATCGGCTACTCGGCCATCAGGCCGCCGGCGAAACCCCTTGTATGTACCATAGTTTCTCCTACTATATACTGCGCTGCAGTATGTGTATCGTATTTTCAGCATAATGGCATGGAAACAATCGTCATATAGCTGTTTCTCTACATCACGATCACACCTATTAAAGGCATGTGGCCCAAACGACTAATAATATAACATCTGGTTGACATGAACGGTCGGCTGTTGACACCCCCGGCATCTGGTGTGGCCGTCTGTCTATATTTCAGTTGCCAAAAACTGATCGTTCGAGCCATTTATAGGTACACTTGAAGCCAAAAATAGGTGATACGTAAAATAGGTAGCAAATAACAATAGGTGTACCTGCAAGTACCTGCACACTTCAAGCTATTTGTAGGTATATACAAGGCAGCGCAATCCCAATATCAGGCGGGCCAGGAAGCCGTTTGCGGTGTACATTACGCAATGTACCTATAAATGGATCAAAGTGCGCAGGTATACCTATTTTCGGCTAATGCCCAAAAATAAAGCGTTGAACCCCCGCCCCTCCTGAAAACAAAGATTTGCATCAAACACGCAATCAAAGAACAGGGACAACTCTCGTTGTGCTCATAGAAGAAGTTACGATATGTTATTTCACAGCAGCAGCAGCAGCGACTCTGCACAGCGAATCGATCTTTGCGACCTGCTTGAGTAGTGACAAGGGTGACGAGACCGCACAGCAGCTCGCACCGCGAATCGATCCGCACGGCTGGCTTGTGTCGCGATGTGGCTGGCTTGCATCATGATAACAGGTTGTAAAGCGTCGTTATAACGGCGACGATACTGCACAGTAGGAGCAGGAGCTCGTTGTGCAATACGTACCTGGTAGAAAAAGTGACGATATTTTATTTCACAGCGGCAGCAGCAGCAGCTGCAGCAGCTCTGCACAGCGAATAATCGATATTTGTGACCTGCTTTTGCTGTTGCGTAGTGATAACAGCGACGATACCGCACAGCAGCTCGCACAGCGAATCGATCCTCACGTCTGGCTTGCGTCGCGATGGCTGGCTTGCGTCGTGATATCAGCTTGTTGTCGTCAAGAGCGGGCACAGCAGCAGGTGTTCGTGGAAGGGTGATGGTGTGCTCATAGAATAGCGGCGATATTCCACAGCAGCAAGCAGCTGCAGCTCTGCACAGCGAATCGATCCTTGCGACCGTCGTGATAACAGGCTGTCAACAGTCAACAGCATTTTTTTTAGCGCAGCAGCAGCAGCAGCTCACAGCGAATCGATTCTTGAGACTTGCTTGCTGCGTCGTGACAACAGCAGGCTGTCAAAAACAGCGGGCACAACAACAGCGCACCTGCACGCATGTTGTGTATGTATGTATGAAGTTTGTGGACAACGGGCACAGCAGGTGTTCGTGACAAGACAAAAGACACGGGCACACACTCGTCCTCACAGCAGCAGCAGTAGCAGCAGCAGCAGCTCACAGCAAATCGATTATTGCGAATTGCTTGCTGCGTCTTGATAACAGGATGCCAACAACAGCGGGCACAACAACAGGGCACATGTACACATGTGCATGTGGGGTGCTGCTGCTGCAAGCAGCTCAGGTGTCGGATATTTCCTGCAGTGGACAGCGGGTGCTCGTGGAAGGTTCAGATCTTGCACGGCGTTGGAGAACCAAATGATCCTCATAAAATGTCTGATTTTCAGTACACAACTGGGCGCTAAAGGTCTGAATAGAGCAGTTTTAAGGCCGCTCGGGAAGGTTCGGATTTTGAGACCCGTCAGTAAACAAGATACGCAAAAAATGTACTGGTGTAAGTGCATAACTGGCTACAACGGGCTGGTCAGGAGGGGGACAGGCTTCAGAGCCGGAATAAGTTACTTGGATAAAGTAGGAAAAACGGGGGGATGATAGGAAAAAGTTTCATTTGCCTGACATAACCCAGCTCCTAAAGTCACTGGGAAAGTCACTGGGAACATAACAAGGAGCTTCTACATAATTCGTGCCTACCTTTGAACCGACCCCGACCCAGAGTATCCCACCAGTGGTCACTTGAACATGAAAGCCTTTTTGCTGGAGAGATACATACGCACTATCATACTAAGCAAGCTATTAGTCAACGCCAACTCACCGCTCAGTACTGTAGTTTCAGTCATTGTGTCGTGAAAGCACAATCCGGCATCGACTGGCTCTTGGGCGCTGGCCACCAGGTCTACGTGACGGGTTGCAATCCTTTAATCAGGGCTGCCGTGTTATGACTATTTTCGGGCGAGTGTCGATTGTGGAAGCTCGTGTAGCCTGATACTGTGGGCCGCGTCTTGTTTTTTTTCCAATGACAAAGCTATATGTCAAGTATCTACGTATGCACTTTCGTTTATGGAGGCCATGAAAGACGGCGGGAGAATTCGAGCCGGAAATTCCCCCGATGGACTTTCTGGGCGACCATTTGACATAGCAGTTACATCGCAACAGGCAGCCGGTACCCCCCCTTGCTCTTTGCGGGCGTAAGATTGCCGCTATGGAGACATGAACCCTTTTCCGACGCAGATAACGATGCCACAACAATGATAACTTCAATGTACCTCCCATCTACGATCAGCGTGGGAGCCCAGACGAACGGCTAGTCTAACGTGGAGCAGCACCGTGCGAATGGAAGCATTCCAGAGGCCGGACCCTATCTACCATCATCAACCAACTACGTAGTGGCCGTGGCTGTCAAGGCACACTTTAATCCACACTATTAAGTCAAATCAAAAGGATGAGCAATTGTAGTCTACTGTTTTTCGAATCGATCTGAGGGGCTGCCGACACGTTTGTGTCAGTACTATACAAGCGGGGAGTCCCGGTCACCTATTGAACTGTAGTTCCACGGTGTGTGTAGTAACATGGCATCGAAGGCGCAAGGCCAACCTACTTTTCCTCGCAGTGCGCCGAGGGGGGTTGCTTTGGGAAAAAATCGTGTATTTTACTGTGTTTATACCGTAACAGCCGATTTTTCTAATTGAGAATTGCCTTTCCGATGAGAATGAAAATCGAAAATATTGGTTTTTGAATTGTAAGAGATGTACTTCCCTAACAGTGTTTTTTTCACTGTAAACTATTGTCAGTTGTGACACCCGTCGATGACGAAAAAAAAACGAAATCGGCATCGACAGTCTAAAAATTTTGAGGATCCCAGAAAATCTGTATTTATGGGCGAGGGACCTCGCTCATGAATGCATATCCCCTATAAATTAATCCTTATTTTTCCGAGCCTGTCAAGGCCGATTCCAATTTTTTTTTCGTGGATCGATACCTACCATCGAGGAACATATTTTCTAGGTTAGATTTTGATCGTGGGCGAAATACAACTCTTAAACGATAACAAAGTACTAAAATCGACTTTCATTCTCATCGGAAAGGCAATTATCAATAAGGAAAATCGGCTGTTCCGTGTCGGTTATGTCTCAGACTGACCATTGCTGCAATATCAAGTGGTGCTTGCAGGTATGACCGCCGCGGAGTCTCCGCAGTTTTGTGCCAGAATTATACGTTTTGGTCGGTTTATTATGTACAGCGTGATGCGGGGTAAGCGAACAACTCGCTGTGTCCCTTGCTGCGACGGAAATCCACGCGTGCAATCGATAATATCGTTCAGTATGCCTGTGACAAGCACATGGAACGACAGGATGATAACTGTGTGATGGGGATCACGGACCAAAACAGCACCACTCAACTACTACCCAACATACAAACAAGTTGTTTACGTTGATTATACTTGGAACGAAACCCGGTGCAGGTCAATCTGGTTTAAACATTATCTACATGATTTAGTTAGTTCTTTTGCATCACAACAGTTTTTGCCACGCGCTTATTCCTGTATCTGGACTACCATTCCCTTGCTTCAACCCAACTACCAACGTTTCGCCTAGGAGATTCGACATTGAAAGAGGATGCGCCCATCGTCGAGCTACGCGTCGCTCCGGTGACGTACCTTGACTATGTTTCACCATCAGGCGTTAAATTTCACACTGGTACGATTACACTCCCTGCGCCCTACGAGGAAAAGTAGTTTGGCCTCTCGCCTTGGATGCCACTACACAAATTGTGGAACTACAGTTTAACAGGTGACCGGGACCCCCCACTTTCATACTACTGACCCAAACGAGTGCACGGTCTCTCTCGATTCGGTACGCGAAATGGTATACTCCACTGAATTACCCTTTATTCAATATTAGAGTGTCGATTGAACGTTTCCTTGACAGGAACGGCAACTCCGTGTTTCGGCGATGATAGTAGATAGGCTCCGACTGAGTTTTTTTTCTCTCGCACGGGGCGGGCGGGACTCAACAGGATCCTAGGCCTACTGCCGGGCGCCCACGTTGGTCGTAGACGGGTGGCACAAATGAGGTTTCATTGTTGTGACCCTTTCTCTTGCTCTCAAATAGGTTTTCGTCTCCACAACGGGTATTCTTACGTCCGCAAAGTGGAAGGGGACGGGGTCTCAGATACATGTGACAGTACACTTGGCACGCCAGATGATCGCCCACGGAGTGCAAGAAGGTGATATCGGCTCGAATTGTCATGTGTTCCGTCATGGCGTCTCTAAACGAACGCGAATATATGTATAAACATGACAAACATTCTCAAAAACAGGAAGAGACCCATAACACACGTATACACGAGCCTCCGTTGTCGCCATGGGCCCGAGAATAATCGTAACACAGCAGCGCTGATCAAAGGCGTTGCAACCCTTCGGTTACTTCTTACGCCCAGTGCTCAAGAGACAGTCGACCCCGAATTGTGTCTTTGTGTTGTAGTCACCGTACAACTAAAGTACTGAGCTGCAAGTCAATTCTGACTAATACCTCAGTAGTTACGGTGCTTATCTCTCCAGCAAAAAGGGCGGTCATTTAAATAAAAGAAACGACATACAGAGAGAAAAATATAACCTCCAAGAAATAGGGCTCATACCGTTCAAGACCCTCCTTCTTATCGCCAACGCCGGCGAAAAATGAAACCTTCCCCGAATGGGCACCTGTCAACGACTCCCATTTGCTGGTTTTGCCGGTGGGGTGCCTTATTTTGCTGTGGGCACCGATGGCTGAATCTTGGGGTGGCCGTTGAACCGACGTGCGTCCGCTGGATGTTGTGTGACACTCCGCCATAAAACTGTTCCGCGGGGCACAAAATAGTACGAAATAAGGTATGAACATCTAAGACAACATCCTCATGACCATATGAAGATGACAAGGCAATTGGTACTCATAAAAACAATGGTCAATCGATCAGCTGCCATATATGTAAGAACACAGCATTTCCACCCTCCCAAGTATAGTAGCCTACACCTCGATGATATACAGGAATAGTGACTTGGATGGTTGCCCAAACAGACCCCCACATAAACTAAAGAGGTACTACTTCTAGCCCCACAACAGTACTGCGGCCATATCTGCGGCTTCCGGGATAATAGTATAGCTGACGTATAGCAACGGGTCGCACATAATGGCCGAGACTCTTATAGCTGTTGAACGTCACAAACGGCTGCACAGATATTGGAGTGTTAAGCCTACGAGATATCAGCTAAACTCACCCCCCTCCTACTTCTCCTGAGGGCATCCATTCTGAATTGCCCACTCCTCCACAGGCTGGTACTGACTTTCTACGGCCACCGCGTACGTGGTACAATCCCATGGGCAGCCTTCTGCTCGAGCCCATTTCAGTATGTCTAAGCGATTCGCCTCGGCCGCACCGGCGCATGTCGATTCGTCCCAGGGGCAGCCGTTACAACGTGCCCATTTGAGCACCTCGAGATGACCCTTACTGGCTGCAGCGGCACAGATGCTGCTGTCCCAGGGGCAGCCGTTACATCTTGCCCACTTGAGCACCTCGAGATGACCCCCACCGGCGGCCTCGGCACAAGTATCAATGTCCCAGTCGCAGCCGTTATCTCGAGCCCACTGAACAATGTCAAGGCGTCCAGATATAGCAGCTACCCGACAGGTACTGCTGTCCCAGGGAAATCCGTTAGCTCGGGCCCACTGAAGCACGCTGAGGTGACCCCGAGATGCCGCCTCCTCGCAGACACAAGAGTTGGCCCACTCGTGGCCGTTGGCATGCATCCATTGGAGAATGTGTAGATGCCCCGCTCGAGCTGCCATGACGTTCGCGCTGCGGGGCAAGTCGCATCCTAGACCCACCATCCACTCCAGCATAGCCAGGTGACCTTTTTTAATAGCGGCCCAGCATGCGAGACCGTCCAAGGGACACCCTCCAGCCCTCGCCCACCGAAGCAATTCGAAGTGTCCCCCCTTGGCTGCCCAGTATGCCGTGCCTACTCCCCATGCCGCACCGTTCGCGCGAGCCCACTGAAGCACCTGTAGGTGACCCCCAGCGGCGGCTCCTGAGCACGTGTCAGAGCACGCGTATGATTCCCGCCAATCAAAATACCTCCTACGGCCACGCGTAGTAGTTTTTGAGCACTCTTTGCTGTCCCAAGGACAGTTTTCGGACCGTGCCCACTGAAGGATATCGAGATGACCTGCCCTGGCAGCTGAGCAACAAGTCGTTCCGTCCCAGGGGCACCCGTTAGCACGCGCCCACTTCAGAATGCGCAGGCTCCCGCCCTCTGCAGCCGCTCTGCACAGGACCTTGCGCCAACCGCAATTCTGGTCTAGTGCCCACTGGATCATTTCGAGGTGTCCGCGGGCGGCGGCCTTGAAGCATGCTCCCGGTCCCAACATACATCCATTCGAGTAAGCATACCGCAGAATGTCAACACTGCAGTGTTCGGCGATACGTTCGCATATTTTGTCGCTCTTCATCAGACCACCGTCCAAGCTCCACTGCAGCTGAGATATAGTAGTGTCGGCGGTGACAGCTTGAGTGAGTTTCGGTAGGTCCCCCCAAGCGTCTCTCCAGACCTTCGAAACCTCGGCGAAAAACGCGTACTGGGTGGATAGAAGCTTCGCCAGCATCGTCATGACGTCACCGTTGGTGGCAATCCGAAACACCACCCCGACCGCTTCTCCCGTGTCAGCTTCAGTATCAAGCATTGTGTTTTCGCTCCTAAACCTGGGATCGGCAGGGAAATTGTTAAGCCCACACGATTGTTTACGAGCTGCACGATTGGCCTGGAAATACAGTGGGGGTCCCTCAATAAGGCGGTGGTGTGCCAGAGCACTATGACCGCCTTATTGAGGGCAGCCGCCTTACTCGTGAATAGGGCGGTTACAGCCTTATTGAGGGTGTGGGATTCCCTCAGTAAGGCGGTTACCGCCTTACTGAGGGAACTACCTTGTTCTAGAGTGTAGAACCTGGCATTATACCTGGCAATATCTATTAACTTAACAGAGAGCTGCACGCCGAAGGAATGACGACGAAGAGGGGCGGAAATGTGCTCTATCGTGGGTAACGAGCGCAGATGCATACCTGACATGATTGAATACCTGTTGGAAATAATATATTATTAGCAGAGTCGCCAGAATAGTTGCTACAACGTGATTGAAAACAACTGGCTCTGCTGCCTGCTGCTGCAGTACAGTATTGAAACTACTCTTAGCACCGCCTACTGCCTACACCATTTGCGGTAGGTGCACCAATCCAGGACAGTGCAGTATTACACAGATGCTCTGACTATACTCGATACTCCGAGTATACTCGGAGTATCGAGTATTTTTCGTACTCCGAGTACTGAGAGTATTAGGGTACTGGTGACCTAAATACTCGGAGTACTTGGAGTATGAACAATACTGAAGGCCCAAATACTCCGAGTTCTGGGATTATCAGCAGTACTTATCCTCGAGTACAAGCAGTACGCGGAGTACAAGCATCTAAATTACTCGGAGTACTCCGAGTATAGAGAGTATTGAACACCGACATACTGCGAGTACACACAGTACCTGAAGTATTTTTTCTCGAAAATACTCTAATCATACTTCCAGGTAATGGGAGCATCTGTGAATTTTGAAATGCTATAGGCCAGTCCCAAGCTCCCAGAATCTGGGAGAAGTGACGGCTGAGTCTTTAAAATGACGCAAAGATTATCCTAATATACTTCACACTCCAAGAATACTCCGAGTATCGAGTATATTGCGTACTCCGAATACTGAGAGTATTGGAGTACCGGCGGTCTGAATGCTCGGAGTACTTGGAGTATGAGCAGTACTGAAGGTCCAAATACTGCGAGTGCAAGGAGTACCCGCAGTATCGGACCCCGAAATACTCCAAGTATGGCAGTATCTGCAGTGCAGAATATGGAAATACTCCGAGTACGAGCAGTATTCCGAAGTACATGGAGCCCAAATACTGCGAGTACACGAAGTACTTCAAGTATTTTATCTCCAATACTCCTTACTTTACTCCAAAGTACTCGGAGCATCTGTGCAGCATTCCTGTCACAAGATCAGGAACACCACACCGGAACCATGCAGCCCAACTCTGCTGCGCTACGGTTAGGCTGGTATATACTGGTGTGTCCTGGTGGGCTGGTATATACTGGTGTGTCTTGGAGGGCTGGTATGTACTCTGGTGTTTCCTGCTGAAGCGGAGGGTGTATGTACAGATGTGGAGGCCTAGGCCGCCCTCAGTAAGGCGGTAGACCGCCCTATTGAGGGACCATCCCGCAGTAAGGCGGTAACCGCCTTACTGCGGGTTCCAGTTGTGCCAAGCGATTTCGACCGCCTTATATCGGGATACCGCCTTACTCAGACCGCCTTATTGAGGGACCCCCACTGTAGTCGTGAAACCAGAGTTTTGCTATTGGGGAAGCTTTGACTGAGCAGTGGTGAATTGGTTACTTGCAAAAACGAAAGCAACGAGAAACAGAGTGAAAAAACTAGGTTGTCACCGATTTTTGGTAGCTTCGGTTGCGGACTGTCGTAACGTGGTTAGCTATGCTACCGTTAACTCTGGAGAAATCAAGTCGCATGAGCATTCGGAGCGATTCGCACAGGGGCTGCAGTGCATGCGTCCAACCCCACCATTGACGTTGGATACCAGACACACTATAACCAGGTATGCAACGGGAAGACGGGTCACGTGCTAGCAGCCGTGTATTTACTTGCATCAAGTGGGTATTTGAACTAAACGGTGTTTCAAACAACCTGCGCACCTGTCGCTGGGGGCCTGTGGATCCTCCATCGCCAGAGCAGGAAAGTCGTTATTTGGTTTGTTGGATCTTTACCGCTGAAGCGGCACCAGCAAGAGCAGCCGCAGCACAAGCGACAGACCGAACTGTTGTACTCGTAGACGATTCCAGAAAAACGTTGTGTAGCACCTAGCTCCAAGAGGACAAATCACAGACAGACGCACCGGGTTGCAATTGTCACCTGTCGTTTAAGGCAGCGCGAGAGGAACCGAGTAACGCCGATCAGAAGCGGACACGCATGGTCAGAACACAGTGGTAACCAGCAAAGAGGCAGCGACGTATCCGGCAAGAAAGCCCGGAGTGTAGCCGTGGTCACGCACTGACGCATATCTTAGGAGCAAGCCACAAGCTAGCCCACATTGGATTAACACATAGAACGCCGTGCGTGTATAGCTAAGTTCACACACCACAAAAACATTATTTTAAATGCACTCCACATCTCAGCGACACTATGATCTGGTATGTCGGAACTACTGGGTTGCAACGTGGACGACACCAGCCGCTGTGGTGTCCCGCGTGTCTGTGTGAGAGATGTGCTTGTTATTGTTTTTTAAAGTTTCGTGTTGCCCTGCCTAGTGAACATTTCGAGACTGTCTCTTCGCATATGATGGAGGCCGGTTCAAAAAGAATTGCCCAAACTTAGTCAGAGTCGGAAGTTCATGCCGTTGTTGGGAGAAAATACCTTAATGTTTGCACACATGTTCTATTAACCCCTGCCGACCCGTCCAAATACGGTGTTTTCTTTTTGTTTGTTTCCGTCAGACATTGGTTTGTGTTTTTAGAGTTGGGCTATCGGGGCTTAACACAATAAAAAATTGAGACAAAAAAATAAAAAAATAAAAAAACAATATTTGTCAAGGCCTCGGCAAGGACTCGAAAAACACGTTTGCAATATTACACGACCCTATCTCTAGAAAACACCTTGAACATTTCGACTTTATGCGGGAGATACGCGCATTTTGCAGTTTCTTGTTTTTTACGTAGTTTAAATACTGGATCACCTTTGGGCGTTATAAAATAGCTTGATATTGGCCCTACGCAGTCAAAACGTTGAATATTTGCGCTAGCGTTTTTCAAGACATGCCTTGAAGTACCTGTACACGGCTCGCTCAGAATAAAAAAAAAGACACGCTATCATATTTCCGACTGAAACGTCAACATGTTTGTGTCATTTACTTAGGCCCGTCATTGGTCGGGACACATTGTCGGCCGCTAGTGTCAGGCCTACAACCTCAACTAAACCCACTGCCTATGTCACCCTCTTCCACTGCTCATGGAAGTCAGTATGATATAAATGTTTCTCGTTTGAGTAGATATTGCAACACGCATTCATGGCTAACGACATTCGGGGGTGTTCAACTTGAACAAGCTCTTATGTGCTTATCACAACCCGTATATATGCTCGCAAAACCGACTGTGGGGAATGGTGACCATACAGTCGAGGGTCATTCAAAACGGTAGAAACATGCGCTGTTGGTGTAATATTCGAGTTGGACTGACCAGACTGACCGAAGCGCCGTGTAAAGGCTTGTTTCGGGCGGTAACGAGCCAAGATGACCGCACACACCGCAGGCTATCAGCGCTATAATAAAACAAACAAAAAACGACAACTCTACGGTGTTGCTGTACGTCTAGCGATGGTCCGCCGGCCGTGCATAGGGGCAGTCACAGCCTGCCGTAGGCCCTATTGATTTTGATGGTGCACGCAGCTTGGCAATCGACTTGCTGTTTTTTTTCAGTACGGAACGACCCGCCTTGCAGGCAAATTCGAGGGCAGTGCGCCCGCCACAAAGGCTCCAATGACGCCCCCGGCGTTGGATAAAGAGGATCAACATGTGCTCGCGTTACTGAACAGGCCTTCCCTTTCGGTAAATCGATCGGTGGAGAAACGTGCCTTCGGTGTATATACGTATCTTCATTCTGGGCTGTTCGGTATTATTGTGCTGCTACGAAAAAACAAAACGTATCTGGAAATTTCCCGGAAAAATGGAGTCTGTCTCTAGTGACGCCCCCTGCAGTTCAGAGGTATACTGCTGTTGTCTAAATCAAGCTGTCCGTCGCTGTCGACGATGGCGCGAGAAATATCCAATGTGTCAAAGCGAAAATAGGAAACTACTGTAGACGTCCTCGTAATCAGTCTGGCAACATCAACGCCGAACATATTATGCATATTCGGTGCAGAGGGTCACGTCCAAACTCCGCGCCGGTCGTTAAAAGCTAAGATTATGTGTGTTACACGTGCTTTTGAACAACTCATATGGGTTGAGATGGCCGACGAAGAAGACCACTCAGTTATGCACCAGAGATGTGGTTCCAGTACAAATAGGATACCATCAGCTTCAAATTAAAAACAGAGATTCGTGGGAAAATCCCAACACCTTTACAGCGGATACATCCTGAGAGTACCATACTGCGGGAACTCCTCACGGTGCCACAAGAGGCCGAACAGCCACACCACTGAAGAAGGAGGATCGTGAAGCTAATGGGAAGTGATGCTATATTTGGAGTATGCGCAAGCATGCACGGTGGGAGACGTTATTTGAAGTTTTGTGCGTGCGTCCCGCTAAACGAAGACGTCCGGGAGACATCCCTTGCTTGGTGAAACAGAAATTTCCGCTTTCGCGGTGTTCAAGAAATTCGCTAACGAGAACCTTTCCCACAGAGTCACGTATATTTTATAACCTAATTCAAATGGTTTCGGATGATTCCATGCAGATAAAGTTAAGCACGACGCGATTGGAATTTAACTTATTTATGCTGCTGCGAACCTTGCGAATAATTAGATGTCGGTTACACACCGTGTTCTTGCACATATACGTGGGGTCGTGTGTCCGAATATGTTTTCATTCTTATAGTGGACGAGGAATCACGTTAACGTACCCCCCCATCGACATTTTGACAAATGAAAATGATAAACGCATCAGCAGCAAGTAGCAGCACCAGTAGTATGTATAAGACAACATTCCTCGCAACTGTCTCGGAAACCTCGATCCGTAACGTGCTGACGAGCCACGTTCGTGTTACGGCACTCGAACTTGTCGTACTGCATTACAACGCATACGAGCAGGGGCCTAACCAGTTTGCCTGATCAGGAAGTTAGGGGCAGGTGGGGTTGAAAGACGTGCGTGCTCTATGAATTCCCCCTAAGCGACATGTTATTTTTACAGTCAATGCTCTCCTCAGTAATGAGGGCGGTAAGTCGGTAAGGAAAACCACCGCGTGTATGACACCCCTACCCCCCCTCCTCTGTGTGTCGTCTAAAAACAGGGGGTATGTTATTGAGTGCCTGAAGTGGAATGATCGTTTGCGCTATCATAAGACGCAGCAACAGACGATTAAGTGAAGGACGGGCGGGAGCATGCCAAAAAGCAGGTACTAGGCTACCCCCCCCCCCCCCCCCCCCCCCTCTTACATAGGATGAAGACAGTGGATATGTGAGAACTTAGGCTGTACTCCGAACACAAACGGACTCACGTCAACCGTAATGATTCTTAAACTGCCTGCTTGGCATACGTGTGCAACCTGATTCACAGCTGTCGGTACTTTAGCACCACTGCATTGTGTGCTCTGCAGGAACGCCACGAAAATAATGTCGTACCGTCACTAGCTCCCCTAATCTGCTTGCTTTGTGGCCAACACGCTGTACGCACCGGTAGCCCCCCGTTGTTTATGGATTTGCTCGCGCACCCGACCTCAGGTTTTGAAGGTGGTTCAGCACAGGAGGCGTTGGCTACAGTAGAGGGAAGTTCCACTCAGCCCAGTCCAGCGACACAGCGGACGTCTGCTACCCGCCTATCCGGCAGTGGAATGAGCACGCTGACTCGGGCGCAGAATGATGGGCAGTTGGCCAGTGACACCAGCGAGCCAGCTACGACGCCGACTCCATCGTAAACGAGCACGAAGCAAACGGGGTTGGATGCAGCGCGTTTCGCCGACCGTGGCCACGTTCGAGCTGCGAACGGCGCCACTGCTCTGAGAACTCCAGAGGTACTTCAAAATCAAGCCGCGGCGGAGTCTGGGTGCGGGGTCCAGTCTCGTGGAGGGACGTCAAGGTCGCACCGTAGAAGATGCACGGGACGGATCGTTTCAATGCAGGGGGTGTCCGGTCGAACGGGGAGACTAGACACCAAAAAATAACGCGAGCAAGCGCGGGTAGCACGCGACTATAAGTTGAGCCGCCGAGAGCAAAGCATAGCGGACGATCAGACGAGAAAGGGCGACGCGAGCAAGATAGCGAGCCCTAGTCGGCGTAGAAGTACGGGGACGGCTGCCTCTCTCATTCACCGTACACTCTCCGCGTGGCCCCTCGCCGGACGCAGTCCGCACCGTCTTCCTTGGGGGGGAGCAACCAGGACTCCGGCAGAAACTACGAGGCCAAGCGTGTTGCGGGCAGACGTCGCCTGCACCCGGCGTTAAGTGCGTGGAGTTCCCGGAAAACCTTGTGCACTCAACAACCGTCGCCCCGCGCACTACGTACCGTAGGCGCGTTCCAGACGGGAAAGCGGTGCACGTGCGCCAAGAGCGCTAACAACCGGCTCAAGCTTTCGCACAAGGGTGTCGAGCTGGTGGGGTAAAAATGCTCGGGCTGGTTGCGTGAATGTTTGAACTCAATGGTAAGTGCTTCTGCTTCAGGGAAGAATGCATCTGCACACTCTTTCAAGCTGCCGACAGGAGCGCCGATCTTTCGCGACGGTATTCCACACTACTTGCAGGCAGCAGAAAACTCGGTGAAGTGGTGTAAGGTCGGATCTGAAAGCCAAGATGGCCTGGCGGTTGGCTACATGGGGGGGTCACGGCAACATGCGCCGGAATGGAACGTGTGGTATACACGCAAGCCGGGGTCACAGGACACGGAGGCTCTCTCGAACCACACGTCCAGAGTATTGAGGGGGGCATGGCCGGAAAGGGGCGAGACTAGGGACGCGAGGAGCACGGGGACTTTTTCCATTGGCGAGTTGGACAGGGTGTTGATGTTGGGGTCAAGAACGCCAGCGGGCCAGACGTTGTCGAGGCGGATATTTCTGCCGTTTTCTTTCTGGTTCAACCGAAAATACCTGGGAAAGCGCTTCGAAAAGTGGCTTCTATCATCCGTAGATGCCGACATGTGGGTGACTCGATCGAGGAATATGAGTTGCGGGCGCCTCGTTTCACTTGGAGAGGGGATGGTGGGCGTGACGCTGCGGCAAGTGGTGGCTCAGTATACCAGAAAACTGCTAGAGGACAGAGTGTACATATCAATATTCCACTTGCAGGACGGGGGTGAATCGGCGTGGCCCGAATACGGGTTGCGCAGCTGATGTTCGGTTGGCACAGCGAAGGTGCGTAGTTTTGTACTCGTCTACCCTCTGCGCGGGATGTGAATCCCTCTCTGCGAAAACCACGCTACTGGAGCTACCGTTCCTGAGAACCATGGAGTTCGCTCTGAAAAGCGTACGGTCACCGAGTACTTTCGCCAAAGCCATAGTTGTTCAGAAAGGTGGGATGTGGACCGTCGGCCTTTCCGAGCGTGTCGAAAGTTTCGCTACATCGTGGTGCTTTCAGCACGAGACAGCGTTCGTTCGAGCTCGAAAACAAACACAGGGCGGCATCCTACATCAAGACGGCAACGTCCAAGAGTACGGGCGGTGGAATCGCGGTTGTTCCTGTTAAAATTCGAGCAGGGAAATCCTTCGAGCTGATGCCCACTCGACGAGTCTATCGACAAATATGTCCGTCGAAGCCGGGGTGTGTTGCCTTCGAGATATCGCATGGCGGGCTCCCAAGATAAAACGCCAGATTTTGAGTTCAAGAGTGAGGGGTGGCGTGTGGGCCTGAGACGCAAGGCAGACAAAAAGTCGCCACTGACGGCCGGCAGTTTGGTCATACCTTTGCCCGAGGACTGTTTTATTGATACCGATAGGAAGACGTTTGTTTGGTTAACGTGCGGCTGTGACACAGAAGAGGACTCATCGGCAACCACCAGGTGCACAAGGTGTGAGTACAATGAACACAAGCGCTCCCTGTGGTGTGGGTGCAGGGGCCGCTCGTACCTCGGCCCTCCGACGTCGAGACACCGAAAAATGGGATGCGGAAAGGGGCGGGGGGGGAGTCGGATGGGGGGTGTATCATAAATGATTTCAGTGGGGGGGGGCGGAGTCACGTGGGATTGCACTCATTGAAACTTTGGATTAAAATACCCTGGTGAACTACTGTAGGTTGGTTTTCGAGCCAGCTCGTCTCCGACCATGCTTCCGTCACCGATTCCGAACTCAATTTAGAGGATGATGCGGATGAGGGTTGACATCTAACGGGACACGCTTGAGACCGGGAATATGCGAGAAGAGGGGGAATACATGTAGTAAACGATTTAAAAGGGTTAGAAATTATCCCTCGGGTGTACCAATATATTTTATGGAGTCCGGTACGTTTACGAAAACGACATCGTGGACAATTTTGATCGTCCATGTTTGAAGTGTTCCAACTTTAGTACCTTTTATTGCCGCAGTCCGAGAGGGTATCAATGCATGCCCTTAGGCGGTGTGTGTTCGGGCAAACATAGTGACGGTGAGGTTGGTCTTGTGTTGCCCTTACCCGAGGACGCGATTCCAGAATTTATTAAATCATGTGAAAGTTGTGGGTTGCCTAAACATGGTGAACATAAAGCGAAGCCGCTTCCCCTTTGTCGTCGGCAGACGCCACGACGTTTCCTTGTCCGGTAGTGTGTGTGCAACTTTGCCTCCAAGAGAAAAACACGGCAACATCGTTGATACCACGCCCAAAATGTCGTGCAGCGTTCCAACAGCAGTATAACGGTATATTGCATCCGACAAGACAACATAACGTAGATGTTTTTCAGCTTTTTTAGTCGGCACACGAATAGAGTGCGAGATAACTAAAAGTAATATTTTTTATTTGTCTACGGAGGTGCATCGTTATAAACCCCCAACAATCTGGTGATTTAGATGTGTACATAACATTTACTGCTGCTGTAAAATTACACCAAGGGAACTCCGCCGTCGACCCCAACCAAACTAACAGGGGGGTTGTATCCGGGGCGTTCGTAATACAAACCAACAAAACGATGTAGTCCAGCCGTGTATTGTGCACGGAAGATATAGTCTTGGCATCCAAAAACAAAAACAAAAATCTACGGTTAGGCCGTTTCTCATGCATGTTTTCTTTAGACTAATAAATGGACCCCTTTTGATCAAGGGCAGAGAAACAGTATCTTATGCACCTCAAAACAAAGCAGTTGAGTCACAGAAACATATGAATATCGGTTTGATCAGGCCACCTCGATCATTCTGCGCCCCAGATTGATCAAGGTCGGAGGTTTCAAACGGATGTTTATATTGAGGCCATTATATAGGTTTGTATCTGCATCTATCTATTATATATAGTTCGTCTGATGCCCAAAAAACAATACTTAAATCAAGTGATCTTTGATGCCCACATTATCATAGCAACTTAGAGTGGAGCAAAAGCAAACAAAATATATATCATTTTTTTCTCCCACACATTCAAAGCACGCTTCTCCCTACGCCGCAATGCCCGGCACCGCCTTCTTACGTCGCAGGCTGGGATACTGTAGTACAACTCGTACGTGCGCCGTGCTCGTCGTCGTGGCCACAGCGATGCGCGGCTGCTTTACGTACGAGTATTGCAGCGGTGCGGTCGTGCTGAGATTGTGTTGTCCGTCCTCGCTCTGGTCGCCTACTCGTATCGTATGATACATACGTCGTCTTATTTGTCACCGTGCGCGACGAAAGCACCACTGCTTTAGAAACGGACGGTGTCTCTGAAGGCCCCTAAATAACATCCCCTCCTCCTACCTCTGCTCGTGTTCAAGGCCGTCCCGAGTTCGCGAAGCTTGGTCCATGTTGCATGGCCTACTTACCAGGTACCAGGGGTGGTCCTGAGCAAAACAAGTATACATATTCCACCCCATACCAGGTACCAGGTAGCAGGTACCAAAGAGCACCAACAACCGTCCTCAAGTCAAGCACCGCAACTACCACCACCACCACCACCACCAGCTGAGCACCAGCATCAGCAGAAACGTGTCGCTGGTGGTGGTGGTGGTTGTGTTTGCAAGTAAAAACAAATATCGATCACTCTCCAAGGGATGGCAAGAAATAGACCATTTTGTCGAATGCGGCGCAATACTCGTAATGTGGTACCAGGTATCATACGAGCAGGCTAGACCGTGCTGCGAGACACCATCATAGCTCTTCGATGATACATCACGTTCAGAGCCATGCTCAGGTGACATGCTCACGTGACATTCTCATGAGCCTGCATCATGCTGTCATCATGCTGTCTGTACACGTACGTACGTACGTACGTATACGTACATACAATGTGCCTGTTGTATATACGTACGTAGGAAAATTAACTACGTACCTGGTACGATATATAGGCTGCTGCAGCAGTACGACGACCACACTGCTGCCGTACGTATACCCGGGGACACGATCAGCGCATTCCCGTATTCCCGGGGACAGCAAAATATGTACTGCTGTCTGTGCACGTACATATGAAAAATCCGTATGCATATTCGACCACACTACTGCCGTACGTATACCTGGGGACACGATTAGCGCATATCTGCCTCGCTTATTTTATACTGTTTTTAGTGCGGATTTACGCGCGCTGCTATATACCATGGTACAGAGTACAGTGCCGTACGTATCAGATGGTACGTATGGTACGTGCGTTCAAATGTGCCTACTGCCGGTGGCCCCGGTGGTCTAACAGGTAGCCACGAAGCCTGTTAGCGTTGAAGGTCGGGTGTTCGATTCTCCTCGTATGGAGATATTTTATTCTCAAAATGACACCAACTGCTGTCGAGAGCGCATATTATAGCGTGGGTAAGCACAATTCGACGAAACTTGACGAGGGAAGAAATTGCTGAAATCTTCTCGCGGTGAAAAGCAAGGCAAGCATCGTAGTGGGGGAGGAGGGAGGAGAGCCTACTTTGTGACCCCGGATCTGAGTTACGACTAGGGAGGAGAGAGAAAGGAAGAAGGGCGAAGATAATAAATGGGATGGATAAAAATTAAAAAAAAAACTGTACGATGTACGTACGTAACACAGCCAGCACCAATAAGAGTAGTATGTGTGCCCTGTAATATTTTTCACGAAAAAATCGGTATGCATGCATGCACGAGTCAAATGATCTCGATCATCAGAACAGCCAGTCTCGCGAGCGGTTTTGCAAGACCCTTTCGCGATGACCGCGAGACAGCCGACAACAACAAACAACTTTTTTGTTTTTCTTTTCTTTTTATATCCTCCGGCGGATGGGTAAAAATAAAGCTTACGCCCTCCACACTTCCACGTCTCACTGCGTGTCGTGTGTCTAATCACTCCATGCCCCCTCGCAAGTATCAGCCCTTGATGCCTACGACTTCGGAGACTTGGGCATGTTGACCCGACACACAACAAACGTGCTCTCAGGAAGCAACCAGCCCCCCCTGGCCACATCTATTTTAAATATGTTTTCCATCAAACAACCCGGATTGATTCGGAGTCAATCCCCATCGTTTCTATTTCCTTAACCATAGACCAGGTATTTGTATTCCTCTTAAGAATATTCGTGGTAAATTTGTTTCCGATGTATTCCTGCATATTATTTTTAATTTGCGCCTCTATTATCTCCATTACTACTTGCTTTAATGGCCCTACCGCCGTGGGGGCGGGAGGGCCTCTTATTCCCTAGTACTATGTATAGTAAAACAAAAAGCAGTACTCGTATTATACATTGGCCCAGCACAACAGTAGAGCTGCTGCATATACAGACTGAAGCGGTCACGTACAAGCCCATCCTCGCCCGGCCCTCAACCAGGAAAACGCCTGCACTCGCCCGGTCGTCAGCCAGGAACTCTCACTACGGCAACAAGGAGGGACGATGCGGTGGATGTGATAGATAGTCAGGGCATTGTTTTAGACGAGATATATCTAGAAGTTCGTATGATACACACCACCAGGTCTCGTACCGCTGTTTGTTGTAGCTGTGAGCCTGTATTACATAATACCCACCAACTAGAGAGCCGACATGATGCTCTCGACTAACCGAGCACGCTCGGTATCTGGGTCCCGTCGACGCTCGGTTGGCGCGCGGAGGCGGCACGTGCTGGGCAAGGGTGGGGGTAACTCGAAGCTAACTTTTGTTTGTATAGGTGGGTCCGATCGGCGTACGTCGTACTTCGCATCTCCAAAGACTACATCTGCACGTATACATACGTGACATCTGCACGTATACATACATGGTATATACTATACGCATATATATGCGCTTATATATGTGTGGTTCTCCGTATCACACGAAAAAAAAAGTTGTTTTGTGTCATACTGCTGCATGATAATGAGGAGATATTTGATGCTGAGAAGGGCGCAGCCCTTCGAAGCATCAATAGATGCTATGGGTTGGGTACGTGCCCGTGGGGGTGTACCCCCCTGGTCGCGAACGGACACAAACGGACAAAAAACAGTTCTGAAAGCTGCCGCAGCGTGGCTTTATTTAAAGAATCCTTAATATTGAGGTTTGTCTGTCTGCTCGTCTGTCTGCTCGTCTGCACTTCGTTCGCTTTGCTTTTTTTTGGCGCGCGACGCGTACACTGAACCGATTCAGACACGCTCGGGACTGATAGAGGCCCGCTATTTGTGCCGACCGTCCTGTGCTATTCGTGTCGAAAGCCGTGCCGAGATCGGAGAGCTAGGCGGTAGTGACTGCCCTAAACTGTTGCCAGTACCAAATTGTGTCACTGGGATTTCTCGGCAGTAGAGCAAACTAGCAGTAGTATATAGCAACGATGAGGAGACATGTCAAGCAAGGCAAAACATGCGCTGTCAAGGGTGTAGGGTGGCGTGTTCCACACTAAAAACTAGTTGTTTGGTGACAGTCACGGCATGTCAAGGCTGTCAAGGGTTGAAACTGAAGACCACATTTCTCGGCAGTAGAGCAACAACGGTGATGATCGGACGAGAAGAGGAAGACCATCATCGCACACAGCACACACACGACCATCACCAGCAAACACCACAACGACGACCATCACCACCACCGCCACCACCCCTGCCCCACGAGCCGCAGGAGCACCAGAAGTTGTTGTTGCTCGTAGTGGCTGGTGGTGGTTGGTGGTGGCTTCGTCCCGTGGTTTGGTGGTGGTTCCTGGTACGCACTCGTTCAGCAGCAGCAGCATTTTGTTTTTTTTGTCCATCCCATTTCTTATCTGCTGCTGCTGCTGCAGAAAACAAAAAGACAATAAAAAACGATTTCTGAAATGATACAGATTTTACGAAATACGAGCAAAAAGACAATACAAATAAAAACGAATTCTGAAATGATTCAGATTTCTTAGTTTGCATTTTTCTCTGTACAAGGTTTTTGCGCTGACACGCATCGCTTAACAATAAATGTTGGTGGGTGGTGTTGGTGATTGTAGGACTACCAGCCCAGGGACCAACCGACCTGATACCTGATACAGATTTTAGAAAATACGAGCAAAAAGATCATACAACAAAAACGAATTATGAAATGATTCAGATGTATTTGTTTACTGGTACATTTTTCTCTGTACTCGTACAAGGTTTTTGCGCTGACACGCATCGCTTAATTAACAGTAAATGTTGGTGGGTGGTGTTGGTGATTGTGGGACTACCAGCCGAGGGACCAACCGACCAACCCAGTAAATCTCTCACCCACCACGCACACCCATCAATCACCTGCCGGTCAGTAAAAAAAGGTTTATGTGCTGACCCAAATCGCTTAGAATAAAAAACGATCCCATCAATGACAATTAATTGCAGGAACACAGCAAAAAGAGAAGAGCCGCCAACGCAGTAGCTTAATGCAGTTAGGAGTTTGACCACTTGAAGGCGTCTGTCACGCTCCTCATTCCCACCGTTCTTGTAATGAGGAGATATTTGATGCTGAGAAGGGCGCAGCCCTTCGAAGCACCAATAGATGCTCTTCATAATGGTTGGGTATGTGCCCATGGGGGTGTACCCCCCAGGTCGCGAACGGACACAAACGGACAAAAAACAGTTCTGAAAGCTGCCGCAGCGTGGCTTTATTTAAAGAATCCTTAATATTGAGGTTTGTCTGTCTGCTCGTCTGTCTGCTCGTCTGCACTTCGTCTGCACTTCGCACTTCGTTCGCTTCGCTTTTTTTTGCCGCGCGACGCGCACACTGAACCGATTCAGACACGCTCGGGACTGATAGAGGCCCGCTATTTGTGCCGACCGTCCTGTGCTATTCGTGTCGAAAGCCGTGCCAAGATCGGAGAGCTAGGCGGTAGTGATTGCCCTAAACTGTTGCCAGTGCCAAATTGTGTCACTGGGATTTCTCGGCAGTAGAGCAAACTAGCAGTAGTATATAGCAACGATGAGGAGACATGTCAAGCAAGGCAAAACATGCGCTGTCAAGGGTGTAGGGTGGCGTGTTCCACACTAAAAACTAGTTGTTTGGTGACAGTCACGGCATGTCAAGGCTGTCAAGGGTTGAAACTGAAGACCACATTTCTCGGCAGTAGAGCAACAACGGTGATGATCGGACGAGAAGAGGAAGACCATCATCGCACACAGCACACACACCACCATCACCAGCAAACACCACAACGACGACCATCACCACCACCGCCACCACCCCTGCCCCACGAGCCGCAGGAGCACCAGAAGTTGTTGTTGCTCGTAGTGGCTGGTGGTGGTTGGTGGTGGCTTCGTCCCGTGGTTTGGTGGTGGTTCCTGGTACGCACTCGTTCAGCAGCAGCAGCATTTTGTTTTTTTTTCGTCCATCCCATTTCTTATCTGCTGCTGCTGCTGCAGAAAACAAAAAGACAATAAAACACGATTTCTGAAATGATACAGATTTTACGAAATACGAGCAAAAAGACAATACAAATAAAAACGAATTCTGAAATGATTCAGATTTCTTAGTTTGCATTTTTCTCTGTACAAGGTTTTTGCGCTGACACGCATCGCTTAACAATAAATGTTGGTGGGTGGTGTTGGTGATTGTAGGACTACCAGCCCAGGGACCAACCGACCTGATACCTGATACAGATTTTACAAAATACGAGCAAAAAGATCATACAACAAAAACGAATTATGAAATGATTCAGATGTATTTGTTTACTGGTACATTTTTCTCTGTACTCGTACAAGGTTTTTGCGCTGACACGCATCGCTTAATTAACAGTAAATGTTGGTGGGTGGTGTTGGTGATTGTGGGACTACCAGCCGAGGGACCAACCGACCAACCCAGTAAATCTCTCACCCACCACGCACACCCATCAATTACCTGCCGGTCAGTAAAAAAAGGTTTATGTGCTGACCCAAATCGCTTAGAATAAAAAACGATCCCATCAATGACAATTAATTGCACGAACACAGCAAAAAGAGAAGAGCCGCCAACGCAGTAGCTTAATGCAGTTAGGAGTTTGACCACTTGAAGGCGTCTGTCACGCTCCTCATTCCCACTGTTCTTGTAATATTTACCTGCCTACAAGACTTACAAAATGAAGTCCCAAACAGGGGTCTATCAATGAACCTGTAAAAAAAAATGCATAAGAAACGGCTTTTACGTTCAGCATGTTTACAGCAATAAGCGGAGCAACCTAAAATGAATGGCCCAACATGTATCAACGCCGGTCACATCTTTGGCGACAAACCAACTTGTAGCGCAAGAAACTCGATGATTGAAAGTGCCACGCAACCACATATATAAAAACAAAAACTAATAATAATATATAATACGTATAACAGCAGTTATTAGTTATTAGTTATTATGTTTTCGGTAGGTTGTTCGTGGTATGGGGGGGTATAATTAATTAATTTAGCGAATGAGGGAGAAGAATATCTATATACATGTACTCGTTAGGTACGAGGTTGTTCGTGGTATGGGGGGGTATAATTAATTAATTTTGCGAATGTACCACTTTGTTCGGAAATGTAGGTTGTTCGTGGTATGGGGGGGTATAATTAATTAATTTTGCGAATGCAACCGCTAAGAATATGCAACCGCTACGTCGCGCATTTGCTTCCTATCTCAGTTGACTTGATAGACGATATGTTCCACTTTCGTTTTGTCTTATTTTCGCACGTTGCAGTAGATTTTGCCTTTGTTTATTGCTGCGTTCCCGAGCGTTTTTGTAAGCGGGTTAGCTGCTGTAAAACGCTATTCACTGCTGCGCAGAGTTTCGCGGCAATCCGTTGTATATCTGCGCGCGTTTGAGCGTGGTGTGGAGTTGAGGTGTTGTGGCGGAGGTTGGAGCTGCGCCCCTCTGCACCCTCTGTGCTATTATCGCTATATCTCTGAGTTGCGAGCTTAACTTCCACTTGGGTTCGCGTATAGCCGTGCATATAGTCTAAGGATGTGTGCTGATAACTTCACATGCCCTTGCCCGTGTCTGGTCAGTGCGGCCTCGTTCTGTGATAAGGGTCTCTTTTAGTGCGGCCTCGGTCTGTGATTTGGGTCCCTTTTTACTAATAAAGGAACCACATTCCGCGAACAACACTGCACTTGGGGGTAACCCTGCGCAAAAACCACACTCGCCAGCTTACCTGGCTAGTTCACGCCACAAGATGGGCCGGTCCAAGAAAATGATATAGAAAGCGCTTGATTCGCGGCGTAAGGTGAAGTGTTCTCCCTCCTCTTACGATTGCGGCCTGTAATTGTGTCAGCGTCTGAAGAACATTCCCATTGGTCCTCCTCGATTCCGACTTGGGAGTTCCCCAATATTTCACAGGCCACTCATGTACGTGGCCTGGGGACGTTGGTTTAGATTTTGATGGTTCGTAGTGTCGTAGAAACAGCAAGACTGGCCAGAGTTTCGCCCATCGGTCGTACAACCTACACGCCCAGCTTGGTGCCTTGTCGGTGACGGTCCATATCGACGATCCCCGTCGACACAAATACTAGGTGCGCTCATGGCTCCTGTTTGTCCAGCGTCTTTACGGTATACATGGTACTGTTGTAAAGGGGGTTTCCTTGTTCATCTCGTTGGTTATGCCGTGATAATACAGTAGGTTATGCGTACATGTCAAAACCCACACACTTGTGTATAAGAGGGTGAAATGCTGAGATGAGTAAAGCTTGCCTCGTATACGAAGCTACCCTGCATATACTACTTAGTCGTAGTTGTTGCAATACCACCCAACTTCGCGTTGTGTGGGGGTGGTACATGTGTGTATGTACTCGCCGATATATTTTGAGTGAATTCGTCAGCTCAGAATTTGGAACCACATCAATCCGCAGGTATTTTCGCCCTACTCGTACCTGGTACGTATGTGTGTACGTACGAGCACGTACTACTGTCACTGCTGCACTGACCTTTCTGATAACACAAGTCTGGAGCGGTCGAATAAACATGACTAGTGCATGGGACACCACCGACGCGTTGGTTTGAGCACTAAAGAATGACTGCTGTATGGAGAATTTACGATACCTGGTAGCTTACAGGTACTGCTATCATATCATACGTAGTTGCAAGGGGGGCTTCGCCGCGGCGGGCTGACGCCCGCCTCGGCTTCGCACAATTCCCGTAACGGCGAAGAATAGAGGTAGGAACACTAAAAAATAAGCTTAATTAGGGCGAACAAAAGCGAATTTACTGCCAAGGGGTGTACAGTAATAAAGGACATCTATATTGAGAAACAATAAATATAACCAAAGCTGGGTTTCCGTTTTTTTTTCCAGAGGGTGCGTCCTACACTAACTTCTTCATAGAACGGTAACCCGAATTTCCTATTTCCTTAGAAATATTAGGCTAGGTTCTTATCATTGTCCTGTACTGATGAATTTCAACAACAAATGTTCATTCGTACCGTACGAGTATGTATTATTCATACACAATAAAAACATATTGATGGTAAGTGATACTGTATCGAAGAACACCTGGAGTGGCAGGTGTTTACAATGACGAACAGCAGCAGCAGCAAACAACAAACAACAGAAGGCCATTTCAATTTACACATATATACACGCATATACAGAGAGAGAGTCACATGCACATACCTGGTATTATATACGTACTATTAACAGTGGTACCCCGAACCATGCCAGGGCGGGGCCGGTATAATCGGTGACAAAATAAAAAATACCGAATAATAACTGGACCACGATCCACACCCTATGATATAACGCAAAATGCGCTGATCAAGCAAGTTGACACAGGCAGTTAACCGCGTACCAACCGACCCACCGAAACCCGCCCACCCACACCTACCCACCCACTCACGTGCTCACCCACACCCACTCACTCACACCCACCCACCCAACCACCGACCCACCCACCGAACCACGTACGTACGTACGCGTACGCACCAACCGATCGACACACGCACCAACCGATCCACCGCTATTATACCGGCCCCGCCCTTGCATGGTTCGGGGTACCACTGTTAATAGTACGCAAATAATAGGGCAGCGGCCAAAAAAAGATATACCTGGTCCGTTTGCGGCCAAAAACAGGTACATACTTAAAATCAAGTAAAAAACCCACTCCACGTGCCCTGCCATTGGTCCAAAACTCGTTGTACCTGTTTTTGCCTCTTTGAAACCCAGGTACACCTGATTTTGTCTACTCTGCTTGACTTTCACCTTTTTTTTGTCGTTTGAGGCCCTTCATAGTTCCACCCTATGCCCCCTATACAAATGCCGACGTACACCGAGACCCCCTCCTCCCTTCGCATCTCGCAACACACGCCACTCGAGCGACACACATATCTGCCTGCACACCTCCGCCGAAATAATACGAGATAGAAGGCTCCCCTTCGGAATTGCGGTTGACTCGGAATACCACGCGTCGGGTGTCGCAAGCTCAGAAGGGAGAATACAGCAGCAGGCGTTCGTTCCTCGTACTATTAATAGCAGCTACTCGTATACGTAGCAACCGGGCGAGCACGAAGAGCATGAAAAAAACTCTGCTTTGCATTGCAAGGAACGGCAGGTTCGTGGGGTGCGGTTTAAACTTGATTTTAGTATGTACCTGTTTTTGGCCCCGAACGGACCAGGTGTACCTGTTTTTGGCCGCTGCCCAAAGGACAAAAACAAAAATACCGAATAATAACTGGGCCACGATCCACACCCTATGATATAACGCAAAATGCACTGATCAGGCAAGTTGACACACGCAGTCAACCACGTACCAACCGACCCACCGACACCCGCCCACCCACACCCACTCACCCACTCACGTACTCACCCACACACACTCACTCACACCCACCCACCCAACCACCGACCCACCCACCGAACCACGTACGTACGTACCCGTACGCAGCAACAGATCGACACACGCACCAACCGATCCACCCACCACCCACAATAATAACAACGGCAGTGTGGAATCAGTATACAGCAGCACCAGTACGTACAGCAATAATAGTAGTAGTAGTAGCAGTAGTAGTAGTAGTAGCAGTAGTAGTAGTAACAGTAGTATTAGTAGTAGTAGTGAATATTACGGAGGAGCATACAGTAGTAGTTAATAGGACCTGCGGTATAAACAAAAACCAAAATATTTCCCTATTTTTGCTAACAATATTTGGTCCTATTTACTAGTGTTTACTATGGTCCCCCGTAATAGTAGTAGTAGCAGTAATACTAGTAGTAGTAGTAATAGTAGTAGTAGTAGTATATCACCCATGTACAGCAGCAACAGCAACAGCAACAGCAGCAACAGCAGGAGTCCGGAAAGTGTAGCAGCAAGTACGTACGTAAAGCGGACAAAAACAAAACGCCGGCATGGATGTGCAGCCCTTGTACGTACAGTAGTAGTGGCCATTTTTTTTCCGGTCGGTTTTATTACGAAACCGGCATAGTAGTGAAGATCCGAAATGGCATCATCACTACCGAAGCGCATTAAATAGTAAGGATTTTAACAGCAGTACCGAGGTGAGCATACTTGTATGTGTAACACTTCGTACTCACCTTAAGTAGTAAGCAGTACTCGGGTACGACGAGTATATAACTCGTATGCTATGATACGATCGAGCAGCATCAAACTATACGACGTACGCTCATACGTACATACTACAGATAATACATATGACACTATTAGCATTAGAGTGTTTGCGCAAAAGACTTTTTAGAAAAATACTTTTCCAAAAATTATCCAGCGGTAAAAGTTAGCGGTCTTTTTCTGAAAAAACGACATGAAAATACTTCTCAGAAGTAACGATTTGGCCGGGATTTGCGGTACTTTTTGTGCTCTGTTCATTGGCGTACAAAGTACCGAGATTTCACCCGACGCACTTAGTCTCATCGACACCACTGGGAGCCGTACCTTGCACACCCACAAAAGCGCTGCTACTCACAACACGGCAACTAACCGCGGAGCGCACCGAGGCTCAAAATATGTTGGCTGAAGTATGGCACGGACGAGTGGCGTTGGGCTGTCACGGTGGGCCGCTGCTGCGGCACCCGCCCACTTGGTGTCGTCGTGGAAGGTGCCTCGATCAGAAATTGGTACTCGTACGTGCCGCCTGAACCTCCCTATGATACAGCATGAAATGTCTTGTGTATCATTTCCGTAACACGACCGTGGTGGCGGCAGCACAGCAGCTGCGGCTACAGCTGCAGCAGCAGCCGCAGCGGCGGCGGCGGCGCGGCGGAGGCGGGCGCGGAGGCGACTGCGCCGCTGTGCGACAGCGTTTGCACGCGTAAAGCTCGAACAGCGAAGCTCAGCAGCAGCACAAAAATAAGAAAAAAAGCTGATCCCATGATTGAAAGTTGCAAAAACGGAAGCTGCTTGCTGCTGAGCTGCTGCTGCTGCTGATCCTAGCCACCCTTAGGAGAGTACGAGTAGCTACTGCTAACTGTGCTGCTGCTTCTGCTTGCTGTCTGGGTATACAGAGGCTGCCGCCGATGCCGGGTTGCTGTTGCTGTTGATATATACCCTGCTTGTATTCGTTGCTTTTTTTGCTATATCATAGGATGCACCTGGTACCACGAGTCGTATGTACGAGTACATATAATATGTACGTTCGTACTGCTGTGCTGGTATACGAATTCCTTTTTTTTTCTTCGTTTTTGTCTCCCCGTGCTCACCCGCTTTTCCCTGTTTCATACGGCACGAAGGGTTTGCAAAGTATTTTTTTATTTGCTTTTGCGCAAACACTAACAAATCGCGAGGGAAAGGAAATTCACTTTTTTTAGCGTCAAGAAACATATTTTCTGAAAAGACTTTTGCGCAAACACTCTATTAATAGCACCGATACTACTGCTGCTGCTGTTGTGTACGAATATGTATGTTGAGATGTACTCTGTCCCGGTGCTTGTTCGTACGGCTGTACGTTAGTGTATCAGAGGTATAAGTACGTCGTGCTTTTATACAAGCCAAGTATCAAATCGTCAACTAAAAAAACGGAATCTTGGATCTTGCGTGTAGATCACGGGATAACTATAAATGAAATACGAGTACGTACGCACGAGTATACGAATACCGGAATAATACTAGAAATCGGAACCAATATTTCAAGAAAAACAGCAAGCTCTCGATGTACGTTGCAGCGTGCACTGCCCGCACGCTCACGCCCCACGGGCGCACGCGAGGCCCTGCCCGGTACAAACCAGGCCGGCGGGCACGTTAACCGATAAATCGCCCGAAGACGTTCACCGCCTCGCGAGAGAAAGTCCCGACACGCGCGCATGCGGTAGATATTTTCGTGGGTCTCGCAAGGTCCAAAACAGGGGGGAATCATCCCGCAAGGGACTGTCAGAAAAGTAGGCGAGCCTGTGAAAAAGAGGCAAGAAATCCTCAAACGAACGTACCCCCGTGAGCCTAGAGTTGGGCACGGCAGAGACCGCCCTTGGCAAAATAGGCAGAGCAGGGGTCGGCGAGCACGATGAGGGAGTTGCGTGCCGCCAGGTTGTCCTCATCGCCAGTTATCGCGACAAGGGCAAAAATCTACGTCTAAGAAAAGCTGTCGAGCTCTCTCCGAGCAGCAGCCGCAATTTTGTACATGTATTTATTGGTAATGGGGAGCGACCTCGGTACCTGCAGCAGTCAAATCTGCGATGCGTCATGCTCGGCGAATACTGGTAATCGGCAATGCTGAAGAGCGAGCATCTACATGGTTTTATTTACGTGCTGTTTGGGTTCTTTTTGTTTTTCAAGAGAAACATATTCTCAGCATATGAAATAGCAACAGCAGCAGCCGTGACGGCGGCAGCAACAAAAACATCAGAACAGCAGCAGGAGCCACAGCAGCTCGGCTTGTCGGTTTAACCCTTCAACGCTCTATACACGTACGTACTTACTTTGGTGTTTGTCTCCTGTTCTCCAACGCGATATTGTCATTCGGTATAATTTGAAGACGAAATACCTTCACCTGATACATGTCCAGTCACAGAGCTTCTCGTAGGCACCACGACTAATCACTGCTGCGCACATGACATCTACAGCAGACCTTCTCCGCCCCCTCATCAGTTGAAGGGGGGGGTCTGGAATTATCAACCGCGGCATTCTTAGGCACATTCATTATAATGCTAGAGTTGAGTTTTATACGGTAGAACTCATAAAACAAGCAACGAAATAAGCATACGGTATTTTGCGTGCGTCCACATATAAAAACAGTGCCCATCCATGTGCCTCGAGCAAAACACGGTGTCGCATGTGACTCGGCCAACTCTGAACGACTTACAAACAAATATAAATGACAAAGGTCCGTTAATGGATGTGAGTGCACACAACCTGTCGGGGCTGGCATTGGTGCCGTATGCGTTCAGCGCGATGGGCAAAACTGGTCGCCAACAATGTCGAATTACGCAGACACTTGCAGAGAAACGAAATCAAGCCACCCTACCATAGTATGATTAGTTAAGAAGAGCCTTTACTCGAGCTTCGCGCCCGCGCGCCTCATGGTTAATATGTCTAAAGAGCGTTGCCTCGCTCGTGACGTGCACCCATCGCTACACTCACTAACGACGGAGACAACAGGAAGCGAGTGAAGCGGACACAAAGGTCTGCCATTTTAGATGCCAAGTGGCGACCTGTAGATGCAAAAAGAGTCTGCCAACCGCTACGCATGCTCACGAGAATGAAAACAACATGCGACTGGTGCGGATCGAGAGGTCCACGATTGTTAATGCTAACCGACGGCTTGCAAAGGTTAAAAACGACCACAAGATGAAACGTGCTTTTTTGCAGGCCGTGCAGATTTTGATACAGCGAGCTGTATTGATGCTCAACGACATGCTGAATGTCACGAAGTTTGTCTGCTGGCGTGCGTTGTCGCGCTTAGATCGGGACGCACTTGCTTACCTGCTTTGTGCATGGCTAATGGGCTATCCTTGCCGTAGATAGGTCCTCGTCGACAGCATGCTCGTAAGTGCGAACAAAGTGAATACATGATAAAGTGAAAAACATGAAAGGTTCGCGGGGAAGTAAACAAATGATGAGATCAAAACAGGCACAAAAATACTCGAGGATCGATCCCCAACAATACAATAATGGCGTCGGCCAAATACGGCGAAGGAGAGCTGTGATGTGGGAGAATATACCGAGCCAAATACCTGATAGCTGGCCTATATTAGTATGTCGGTGTTCACTACTGAAAAGAGCATGTTGTGCATGTACGAACAAAGTAAATATTATTGCAGGGGCTTGGAAATCGCTCAGCATGGTGTCTGCAGAAGACGTCAATTTTTGTGCGGTAGTAAGAGATATACACAAGGGGACAGGCGCGGGGTCGGTGGAGAGTGAGTCGCAACAATGTACGCTGACATGTTCACAAGAGAACAACGATTCCGGTGTAATCTAATCACGCCAGGTATTTTGTATATATGTACTCACTCCAGACGTGCATCTTGGCCGTGTACAGCACGTTTTCGAAAACACGCACCATCGCATGGTATGCCCATTCTCGTATGAGGCAAGCAAGTGCGCTGTGTTTGGACTTCTTTGCTGTAAGTACGGTTGCAGTACTCGTATCATTTTAGTACCCAACATTATACAGCACAAGCGACGCACGAGCAGCAGAACACGACACGAACCTCACTAAGGCAGCGCCGCACATACTCGCCTATGAAATAAACACACGAAACAATGACAAAACGAGACGAGCTTCGATGACAAGGCAACTGTGTGAACACCCACAACAGGCAACACGAGTCAGGCGGAACACAAAACAGAGCCCAAAATGGCCGATTCGAAAACACTATCCTCCAAAGTGAATAAGAGCATAACGAGGTCACGAGCTTGGTTGTCAGGGTAACCGTGAGCTGTGGCCATTTAGCACACAGGCACACACGAGTGTAGCATGGCACACCACGAACGGCCATAACGCCAATCGCTTGCTGCTGTTTACGCGACTAGGTGCGCGCCGCAGCTCCCCATTAGCATAAAACAATCACAAGACAAGCTTCGGTGTCACGTTAAATATTCGCTTCGGCTATTTCGGGACAAACTCACACAGGAGTGCAGCAGAACACAACACGGAGCCGAAAACGCTGTTGGTGTGGCTCTCTTCCGCGACACATGTTTCCCGCAGCAGGTGCTACACTGGTTGTGCGACTTGGGCAGGTACTGGTTTGCTGCGTATTGTCGTCTTTAACAGCTCCGGCACTAGGTGCGTGCCGCGACGCTGCCTGCGTGGTGGTGGTGGTGTTTGTTATTGTTGTTATGATCCATTGAGTTCATCGCCCTCCACCTCGTACGTGGTCAAAGGACAAGCTCCTCTATACTCTGCAGTGGAAGAAAAGCGCAGGCAAATGCAAAATATATACAATCCGTTTGAATATGCGATACACATGACGAAGTTGTGCACCTCATGCACCTGCAACAAGTAAACAAGTGGGATCAACGTCCGTGTGTTGGGTGTGACTGGGCGTGTTTTCTGTGGCGTGCGGTAGTGGTACTAACTCTTTGTGTTCGGGAAAACGCCAAAGTACTGGTATTGGTGCGTCCGTGGACGTTTCACGCATCCCGAAATCTGCTCCAGACATTTGCTAGCAAGAGCCTCCATCCAGCTAGAACGCTTCCTGCAAAGCGTTTTTCGTCAAAAATTGAGAGTGTTGTTCGCTTGCAGTGATGGTATTTGCCAGTGGCTGTAGCTTGCATGGCCGCCGATCGCTGGATCGTGTGAAGGGCAAACGAATTTGAAGCGCTGTTGAGTAGGATGGAGGTCTTTCAAAATGACCCAAGAGTGATTTCCATACTATCCACATATGATGACGGTGACAGCTACTATACATCTGACACATATGTTACCTAATCGACTACTGCAGCTGTAGTCTGCTGCGTCGTTTATGTATTCAGCAGAAGTGCAATCGTCCGAAGGACTCACAATGGTAGAGTAGGGAAGTCGCTCTTGTCAGTTTCTCACAATTTGGCACATGCTTAATCAATAGGAATGGGTCCTTCAATGGGTGAAATGTGGCCGTCCATCATTTCCAAAGGTGACAATTACACATTACTGAGTCGCGGACTCTCGTCTTGCGCTATTAGTATCCACACCTTCAACGGCAAACCATTCAAAGTTGTTCTGACATAATTCGACCCAAACTGCAACACAACCATTAAACTATGGGATGTGGTCTTATGAATGCCGCTCGTAGATATTTTGTTCTCGGTTAGACGCTGGGAAGGAACGAATTTTCATGTTTATACTAAAGAACCAGGTCGACACAAACGCGGTACGTAGTATAGTTATCTATCCCTTTCCATCTAGCCATGGTCTGTGAACACCTTTCAATGTCGTAATTCGCACCTGGCCGCACTCCCCTCCAGACCTTATTTTCTTTTAGATCATCATTGTTTCAGCCTTTTCATCCCCCGGCGGCAGTTGAACCACACTTATCACGCTCGAAAGAGTACCACTCACCCAACAACCCCCAAACCTTCCAGTACTGGCGCGTCACAGGGTGGATCGAAACGTATAGCCTGGATAATTAGATAGGAGTACCTTTGTGTGGTTTAACGTACTGCGATTGCGTTTGTGCCAGCTTTGGGCCTACGTGTCCGTCTGCTGATCGACCGCTATCGGAGGGGGGGGGGGGTGCTTGTGTCGGGCCCGGCCGGGGTCCTGTTTTTTTGGGGGGGGGGACACCAAGCGCGAAGCGCCGTGAGGTATTGGGCGAGTCGCATGGAGGGTGAGCTGCATCCTCCTAAGGACCGCCTCTGAGGCGGCCTTGCATATGGACGACAGCTTCAATGAGTTAATTTAATTTCTGGTGTGGCCTCTTCCGGAGACAGCAATGCGTTTTAGTATGTAACTGCCTCGCGGATGCCTTACCATATTAACACTACGTTATACGACCATTCCCCTTGTGCGGAGCAAAGGTTCTTCACCCCGCACAAATGATCTACTCGACCGCCAGCTTTGGTGACCGCCAAAACAAAAAAAAACGGCACCGTGGTTGTCTAGCTCACGCAGCGAGTGGCGTGTTCTACAGCGTCGTTGCCAGCCGACGCCAACCCAACCTATAAATATATCATACAGACCGCTATCGGGGGGGTTATTAAAAATCAACCCAAACACTTTCTTCTGCTCCTGCCATATCCAGCGCAGTCCCACCAGCACCGGTTCCCCACACTGATTTGTCGCGATAGCGACCCACCAGTATACCAGCGCAGTCCCATCAGACACTGTGACTTCGCTCTCACCAACACACGACTCCCGCAAACCAATTTCTCGCCAAAGCGAGCCACCAAAACACTGTGACTTCGCTCCCACCAACAGACGACTCCCGCAAACCAATTTCTCGCCAAAGCGAGCCACCAAAACACTGTGACTTCGCTCCCACCAACACACGACTCCCGCAAACCAATTTCTCGCCAAAGCGAGCCACCAACACACTGTGACTTCGCTCCCACCAACACACGTCTCCCGCAAACCAATTTCTCGCCAAAGCGAGCCACCAACACACTGTGACTTCGCTCCCACCAACACACGTCTCCCGCAAACCAATTTCTCGCCAAAGCGAGCCACCAAAACACTGTGACATGACACTAATAATTCACCCTTCTCGGTCTATGTATTGTTTTCAAAGTAGTCGCCGTAGCCACCGTGGCCGAACGTACCATAGATATCGTCGCCAAACATGGGTACGTCTAACTTATCGATATTTCGTACGCGCACTGACTTCGTCGCGCTAACCTGATAGGCGCGTTGACTACTCCTACAACAACAAGGATCTGTAGACGACGCCACCCGCATTATTCAACGGGCCCCAAGACTTCGACAACGAGGATATAGGACGATAGTTGATAGCATCATACGGGAAGAGTAAGAATGACTTTTGTTTGCATGAAGACGGTACGTCGCCGGTTCCGTTGAACGTTTCGGTATATCGCAAAACGCCGCAGGTAAACAGGACATGAAAGAAACCAAAAACCGTTCAGGAAATCAGCACGCCGAACAAGCAAGACGCTATCAAAGTACATGCAACACGTTTTTTTTACCAGGCCGCTAAAGGCCTACACTCTAACAAACCCCTCATTGTTTACCACACACTATGTACCTTAACAATTACCCGTACATACCAACGCGCATCCTAAACTGGATACAACATGTCGTAAATCATTGCCTGTGTCCTATGCCCCATGATGCCTACACGCGTCTCACACCACATGTCGGATAAGTATCCACGAGTCCAGCCCTGCGCCAAGATCGCGTTTCAAGACACTCAACAAATATTGAATTACTCCCGCACCGAAATTGATTGAAGCCCAAATACTTAGCGCCTATTATGTTTTCGAAAACATTAAACGAAATTCCGTCAAGAACGCACACGCACAACATTCCAATTACTTCAACCAAACCCACGATAGTCCATGACTATGGCAAACTTGTAAAACCTAAACGGTGTGCGCCCAAGATCGCACGGGCAACACTCCGTGCAATACTGATCACGGTGGCAGTGTCCTACGATATGTTATTCTAGGGCCAGTAGCAACGAAATATGTCATTAGTAAGAAACATGTCAACAACGGCACAATTCGCGCGGTCGAGGGTGTAGGGACTACTTTTTCATTCTAAAACCTCGTAGTTTCTACCATAGTCTGAACGAAATACATCAAGAGTATATTGAGACTCGAGTATTTCGCGCTCTTTTGGAAATTGTGTTTTCACCACCCGCTAAACATATGTTTTGCAGGAGATGCCGTCACGACATAAATAGTGGCAGGTAGGTCACCAAGAGTCTATACCGGCATTATTGTTCTAAAAGTTGATTGGGATCCAGCCTATATGACATATAGCTCTTTTCTGTATTCTGTCATGTGCACCAGTGCGTAAGATGCGAGAGACTGGGAAAAGCTGCTGTTCGAGGTAGTTGTATATATTTTTTGAAATATTCCAGACCAACCAGCTCTGCTCCATGTGTGTTTTGAAATGTTCCAGGCCAACCAGCGCCGCTCCAGTTCATGTTTAGCATGCAGGATTGCCTGTGTGGTATTTTACCTGAAAACCTCTGTACGGCCAGACTATTGGAATGTGGGGGCTAGTCTAGGTCGCTACTATTGAACGAGACTCTACGCCGTAAAAACACTTGAGATCTAAGAATGAGCAAAGCACAAGAGGTCTACGTATATGTACCAGGTAGGCAGCAATGTGCCCCACCCAGCGAACCTATTTGTTGATCTCGTCGTTCACCCCGCTAAGCCACCAGCCCGAAGTGGAGCTTTCGGCGAAATAGCTTTGGCAGGGCCCGCTTTTGTCGCGTAGCGTCCTTTCTCGCTGAGTGTGAGAATGTCTTGCGAAGTTTGCCGCCCGGCTTGTTGGGTGTTTCGTTCGTGCCCGGTTCTTCAGTCACAATATTCCTCCTCTGTTAGTGTTCATCCGAAATAAACAATAGTACATACCTGCTGCAGAAATGCTCTGCAGTGATTCTGTTGCCACCTGGACCCCATTTTCGTAATATGTTTGAAAGTATTGAGGATGAAAGGATATCTCATTCCTTCATACCAGCATACGGGCGTAGACTTCCCAAACAAAGATTGGCGCGATACCGTGCAACACACAAGTACCAACACGACAATTTTATGGTTTTCGCGCTTCTATCTACACTATTAATAATGAAGAGGATCGTTGAAAATGATGTGTGTTGCCATGTTGTTGCTGCATTGATCTCCGCACAGCCTCCGCACTCAGTTCATAGTTCGCCCTGTACCTTGCTACTTTTATAGCACGCTGGAAAATTCGTCGTCGCCCAGTCAACGACTCCCTTCTCGTCCTCATTGGAAAGTGTTGTCGTAGCTATTTATGATATCCGTTATTTTGTTCAACGAAATTTCTGCATTGTGACCTCATGTGCGGCTTACGGTGTTTTTGTTTTTGCTGTACCGCGGGTCCTGTGTTCTCGTTCAGCTCAGAAAGAAGATTTCGCAAACTATGGCTGGGCCACAGGCTAAGATCGCGAAAAAGGAAATCCCTCGACAGGCTGGCAGGTGGGTCCCCTCTTGACGTCTGGATGTTTTTGATGTAAATCGTTGATTTTGTCACTCGCTACGTCGTGGGACTTGTCTTGATTCTTTCGGAAATATATTTCTCCCCGTTGGACGGCTCCACATCGCCTCGCCTTCGGGACCCCACACGGGATAGGAGGGCCGGGCCGCACATCGCATGCTTTGGGTCGCTCCGGACGACTTTGATGAGTACGATCCATGAGGTAGAAGTTATAGGCCATGCTGTTTAGCTTGAACATACAGGAAATAGTGCACGGGGCGGCACGGGCAAGCTGCTTCCCTCGGCTACGTGCGTTATCGTTGATTTGTTTGGAGTTATTCGCTTCAAAATGAAGCGTGTTTGACAGTATCTTCTCGTGCTTCCGTTATCTGCGCATTATTTGGTTGGACCCGATTGATCGAGCCTTATATTTCTGCCAATCTATGTCCCACGTACAACGTTCAGGAACGCGAGTACCCTTTTGGGCACTGGAGCTACTGATATTGGGTACACAGGGATTGAATTTACGCTTCAGGCCAACCAAGACGTCATGTCCTTGCTGGTGGAACTACTTTCGTCCGATTATTTATTTTTTGCTGGTGTATCGAAAGGGTGGAAGGACGGTTGGGGGGACCTCCCGAAGATCACGCAAGCCATAACGGCCGACACTTCCGTATCCCAGCTGCAGTGGAGTTTCGATAATGGCCTAAGAAAAGGTCCTATCGTGTGCATGCGAATCGCCGAACGTTGCGGTCTTGAGATTTTGCAGTGTGCCCACTCAAACGGGTGCGAGTTGCCCGCGAAAGCCTGCTTTAAAGCTGCCGGCCGCGGTGATCTGGAAATGATCCAGTGGGCTATCAGTGATAATTCTGGTTGGCGCGGGGTTATTTGCGCAGCCGCTGTGGCGGCAGGCAGTTTGTCTATTCTTGAGTGGGCGCATGCTAACGACTGCCCCTGGGACGAGACTACTTGCAGCGAGGCCGCCGGGTCAGGCCATCTTGATATCCTGCAGTGGGCGCGTTCCAAAAACTGTCCATGGGATGGTCAGACTTGCTCGAAGGCTGCTCGGGGTGGACACCTCAGCATTCTTCAGTGGGCGCGAAGTAACGGATGTCCCTGGGACGTTACTACGTGCAGCAACGCTGCCGCTTCAGGACATGAAGACATCCTACGGTGGTCACGTTCCGAAAACTGCCCTTGGGATTCCGAAACATGCTCCACGGCTGCTGCCGGCGGACACCTCAATATTCTTCAGTGGGCTCGAACCCACGGCTGCAATTGGAACAGCTTCACTTGCTGCGAAGCTGCCGGGGCTGGGCATCTAGATATTCTGCGGTGGGCACGTTCAGAAAACTGTCCTTGGGACACATTGACATGCGCGGCGGCGGCTTCACGTGGACACCTAGAGGTTCTCCAATGGGCCCGGGCTCATGGGTGTGAGTGGGACGATCGTGCGTGTTCCAGTGCTGCCGCGCACGGTCATCTGGAGATTCTGCAGTGGGCACGGGCGAATGGAGCTCCCTGGACTACGAGCACTGCCCATCAGGCTGCCGCGGCCGGCAAGTTGGAGGTGCTTCAGTGGGCCAGGACCCAAGGGTGTCCCTGGGATGCGAAAACGGGTGTAATCGCTATCAAGTATGGGCATCTGGAGATAGTGAAGTGGATGGTGTCGAACGGCTGCTGCTGCTCCGTCGAGTCCATCCAATTGGCGGCTGAACTCGGCCACCTTCACATTCTCGAGTGGATGCAGACTAGCCATCCCGCCTGGGATAATGATGAATTTTGCGAGATGGCTGCCGTGGAAGGGAATCTCGGCGTGCTTCAATGGGCACGGGCGCAAGGCTGTCCATGGGGTAGGAACAGCCGTTCCATCACAGCGGTTGCAGCCTTCAATGGTGACCTCGAAATGCTGAAATGGGCCCGATCTAACGGTTGCCCATGGGACGAGCGCACGTGCAAGTGTGCTGCTTCGATCGGGCGTCTGGATATATTACAATGGGCGCGTGAAGAAGGCTGTCCATGGGATGACGAAACGTATACGGAAGCATATCAGCACGGGCACCACCACGTTATGGATTGGCTGAAATTACACGCAGGTCCTCGTCAACGGTAGACATGGGGGAACCGGGCAGGTTTGTTTTTCATTTGGTGGCCTTACGGCAGACGATATCAGGCTTCTCGTATTCTGAACATTGCCCTTCGTAGAGGTGTGGTGAACGTCAAGGATATGTGGTAGCCCCCCGGGAGTGGACTTCCTGAGTTTGACCGCGGATATTCCAGTTGTCTTAGGCTGGTGTTGCTTTTTGTGTTGGATGTGTCGCCTCATCGTTTTATGTGCCTGGGCACGAGGACTATTTTTTTTGTTTTCACTCATGCCCTGCCTGCTGTCTAAGAGTTTTCTGGGATGTCAGGCAGAACAACGTGAGTGAGGAGTGTCGTTTGGAATCCTTGACTGCGGGGCAACTGACAACAGCTCTGCACATTATCCGCGTTCCCGCGGTGTACCGTTAGGTACATTCTTCGTATGGTTAGCCGGACGCATACTACGGCAGAGGCGCACCGGGGAGCAATCCCACGGTAAAGGTACCACTTTTTGGCTCAATATTTTCTGACCAGCTGAGCTCCTTACGTGAGTAACCACCGGATACTATTATTATTTTACTGGTACGTTTGGTTTTGGACTACCACATTGGCAGCTTTGATCGGGTTGCGACGCATGCTCCGATAGAGGTGCACCATGTTTATTCTGAGCTCTTCACTTAAGGAGCGTCATACCTCACCGAAAAATGATTTTGGCGGAAAATTAATGTGCAGCCGGATGCGAAATCTCATGACCAAAACGTAATCTGAAACATATTTCGTCACAAAAATGAAAGTCCGACGAATTTGGGTTAAGGAGCCCGATCGTTCAGAAAAAACAATCAGCCAAAAGTGCTACCTCTACCGTAGCACGCCTCTTGCGCGAACGAATGTCTCCGAAGTCGTGTTTCGTGTGAGATATTGAGCTCCCCATGCTGCCTCGTGTGAGGAGCGCAGAAAATTCTGCTACGCCCCTGCCGTGGGATGAGTCCGGGCCTTTGGTAAGGGTGGTCACTTGAGCGGCTCTCTACCCCACCCATAAAGTATTTTAGGAGGAAAAGTGCTACCGGATGAGCAATCCCATGGCTTAAAGCATGCAATGAAATACTTAGCAAATTGACCAGAACGAGTACAGTACATGACACCTAATAAGAAACATGCTAATAAGAAAGCCAGGCTGAGATTTGGAGGAAACTAAGAAATTCGAGAGTCGTTATCTTGAAATTAGTGTAGAAATCACCCTCTCTCAAGTAAGAAATCCAGCCTTGACCATATTTCCTGTTTCTTATTAGGTGTTCTGTACTGTATTCGACAATTTTGTGTGAAGGTGCCCTGCCATAAAAAACAACGTTTCAACCGAAACTCCCGCCTCTATCGTAGCATGCTTGTCGCTGGATAAAACGATACACATTGCACATGATGTGTCGGAATCTGGAGTCCATTAATTGTTTTTGCCAATGTCTACCTCTGGCACCTGCAACGGCGGCGGGTTTTTTCCTTCGCCTCAGTTTGGGGAGCTTAGGCAGATATCGTACCAATATGTTTCTGCGGAATTCGGCGGAGGGAACTTTATACTAGCATATCTCTGCTGCTACGTGTACGTTCCTCGTTACCGGCATACGGGTAACCGCAGACATTATACCCTAATCAATGTTGTGCGGAACGTTTCTCTGGCACCAATGTGGGGCTTCTGCGGTTATCGATGGCAAAAATGTCGGACATGGAAGCTTTTTTCGTTTTGTTTGTTTGTTTGTTTGTTTTGTTTGCTTGTTTGTTTGTTTATTTATTTGTTTGTTTGTGTGTGTTTTTTTGTTTGTTCGTGTGCTTGTTTTCATCCCATATATTATCTTCGCACTTCTGTCTTTCTCCCACCCTAGTCGTAACTCAGATCCGGGGTCACAAAGTAGGCTCCTCTCCCTCCTCCCCCACTACGGTTCTTGCCTTGCATTTTTATCGCATTGGGCCCCGTCTAATGCCAAAAACTAAACGTACGAGTATACTTCAGCGTAAATGAGTTTTCTCCGTGCAACGAAGTCACTAGAGGCTGGTAAAGAGGCGGGTCTGTGCATTGGCTCTCTGCGTAAATGCAGTATTGCACACGACGCGACGAAATTATAAACAAACTTGATTAAGCGCAAGTTTTGTTCTGGAACCTGAGCCAATGGTTAAGCATTTGGACACGAGGAGAAAATGTTTTGGCAGTAAAACATCTCGAGTAGACCAACAACAAACCGTTGATAGCTAGTCAGCAGGTCTTGTAATTCAGACTCTTCGGGTACTGACGGTATTAAGAGGCTAGCTCGTGAACCTGCGGCTAGACAGTCTAGCCTGCCCTGAGGATGCACACATGTAATATGATGGTGTCGTGATAAGTCGCGCTCCCTGGGAAAATATGATGTCTCACGAAGGGATTGGTGAGAGTTCAGGGGATGAAAGGAGATTGTGTTTGCGGGCGTTTGATGGTCCTCTGGTTCTTCTGACTTTCACGACAGCATATTTATCTGGTTGGTATGTTATTTATTTGTCGACCTGGCAATTTGAATCTAATAGCGATGCAACCACAAGCTCGACGAAGCGAAACACGGTTTGCCGAACCCTTACATTCGGGGCTACTCGACTAAAGGCACCCACGATGCTTAAACGACTCAACGTGTATTACGCGGCATTCTATAGCCTTGCTATATTTAGTAGAGCATCTATCCGCACATAGTGCACTGGTATGACGCGACTTAACACCCCTTGATAACGCTCAGGTACTGCTGCAGAGTATTGGTTCAATTGCCAGGCCGAATAGACTGGATTGTTCATAATGGAGACTTAGTTTTTGAAGCCCATTAGCCTACACTTGAAGTAAAGCAAACTTATGACATGTGGTCCAAACCCCTATCGATATAGTGCACACACGCTAAGCGAAACTGACGGTGCCATAGAAAAAAAAACGTCACACCAAACTCAGCTCGTGCCGATCATGACTGCGTCCAGATCTGATACCATCGGCGGGGCGTTTTCTTCGGCTGTGGGCCCGCGAGCAGGGGTGGCGGAGATACAGTAGATACTTTAGGCAGCAGGCCTGGATGTTTGTTCCGTATGTTTTTCCTTTACGGGTGACTTCATGGGCTATGGGTTAGTGCTATACAACTGCATGCTTGGTTCGTGTTGCCTGTCAGACATCATACGGCTCTTTTCGGAACTGGTCTGCTGGAGACAATACGCGTGTGCATGGTCAGTTCTGTATAGGGTAATTATTTTGAGTAAAACACGTGACGAGAAAAAGGCACTGGTTGTGGACGGATAGCCGTGTTTACGACAACAGAGGGTCCAGGAGTTGATTCCGTGAAATCGGTGGGGTTTCTACAGTAGGGAGCGGCTACTGTCTGCTGTACAGCAGTAGCGGTAGATAAAACCCACAACAAGGAGATATATAATTCGGCACCTACGTCGTGTGGTGGGTGGAGGAGAATCGTGTGGCGTTAGCCGCACGTTTTCCGCTACGGGAAGATTAGTGGTCGATATCAACAACGCGGTGGCGATGACAATTTAGAATTGAGCATAAGGGCCATTCTTATCGGATCCATATTTTTCCAAAATTTCCAAACTTACCAATCTTTTTTTCGCGCAATTTTCTAGATTTCCATTTTTTCCATTTTTGTTTTCCATTTATTGGAACCTGAAGCCTTCCAAACATGTTTCCCTCTGAAATATTTCCATTATTTCAAATATTTCCAACATTTCAAAGGTTTCCTTATTTTTTGGAAAACAATATTGGAAATTATGGTAAAAAACTGCTCGATAAGAACGACCCTCCTAAGCCTCAGGCAGGAAGTATATTATTGTGCACCCCCGTCTTGTGGTCGACGGGGGGGGATCATGCGTCGTTAGCCGCACTTACTCCGCTACGGGGAGATTCGAGGTGGATGTGAACAATGCGATGACGGTATCGCTTTACTTGGAGCAGCTACAGCCTCACAGCAGTAGCTAAAACTCCCACGGTGCTAAGCCGTAGCCCCCCCGCATTATGATCGGCGAGGGGCACTCCCCAGGAGTTTACGGAGGAGAGGGGCATATGTGGGGAGCTTACGCGTTTGCGCATTCCTCGAGATAACTCAAGGTCGAAGCTAGACCGTGCACCGCCGTAACGCGTGCACTACAGGCCGTAAGGGGGTACGTCGCGTGGAATCAACATGTGCACCCTGCTACGGAGAGGTGGTGCAGTAAAGGTTGACGGACGCGGGGGCTTTCGTTATCTGTCTGTAACATTTCGATATCCGAAGAGAATAGCGCCTGCATACCTAGCGCGCGGCGGAGCCGGGTCCACTTCAACGCAGCACCAGCGACAGCACCAGCGACAGCAGCAGCGACAGCGACAGCGGCAGTAGCAGAAGCGATAGGAGTAACAGCATATGGGGACGTTCGTCGAAAGAGCTGGTGTGAGCATAGTCGACTGGAACAATTGCATCCGGTAATACGCGGAACGACGGAGGACATGTCCAACTTTGGAAAATAGGTGGATTTTTCGCAGGGAGGGGCAATTATGTTGTTTTTTCGCGATAAACACAGCTATATACTCTGTATGTGATAAAAGTTCGTATTTCATCGTACAAATGGAGATATTTATAATTTGCGAATGCGATTGAATTTTTGAATGCAAGGCTATACCGTTCGTGTCTCGAGAAACTTGAGTCGTATATTCGGTGTGTATACTAGGACAGGTATTGTTTGCAGCGGGGGTTATGTGAACGGTAGGTTACTATGGATTCCGTGAAACGGTAAACAGTAGCGGAAGTTTTCGCTGCATCTTCGCCGAAGTTCCATTTTAAGAAATGTAAATTTGGGTGAGGTGAGGTAACATGGCTCCAGCCTGGCGGTCAGAAAAGAGGGAAAAATTCGGGTGGGACCACCGGCAGGAGCAGGAGACCTCATCTATTCCAATACCTAAACGGAATGATCGGTAACAAAGTTAAATAATACCGCAATAGTATCGTCAACAAACTTGAGGTTCCCGCGGTTGGCACAAAATTTGAAACCACATGTTTGATACCAATCAAACTGACTGTCTATGAAGCGAGATCACTCGTGTTACATTCCCCGAAATCCTCGACGACATATCACCGAGGAGCGGGAAAAGTCAAGACCATCCAACCCACCCTACACTGGGTATTCGTTTTACAGTTGTGATAATTTCCCTTAAGAAATGCTGCTGCGCGTGAGGGAACTTCGACCGCAGGCACCCTCAGCGCGGGTGGCGTATCCACGGGTGAGGACCCTCTTCGGGAGCAGGAGGCCTCATCCAATCCAATACTTGAATGAAATGATCGGTAACAGAGTTAAAGAATACCGCAGTTGCCATGGATTCCGTGAAACGGTAAACAGTAGAAAAACAACGTTTCGATTCCATTCATCACCCAGGTGCAGCCCGCTTTCCCTTGGGAGTAGAAGGGCATTTTGATATAAGCATTCGGTTGTCTACTAAAGTTCAAACGAACCTGCCAGTGGTATCCATAGATGGCCAAAATAGCTGGCATGTGGACGGAATGTCCAATATTTCCAGCGCGCCATTTAAGACGTCCCCGAATGGCACAAGGGGTGGTTTAGCTGTGATTATTTATGTGTGACTTCTCCTTTTTAGGTCAAACGGAATCGGGCTGGGGGCGGACGAATAGTTATATCTATACATACGTTCATCTTATTTGGTTCGGCAGCTTTCTTCGGCATATCTTCGTACTTCACAGCCACTCTCAGCCTCTAATTGCCGAAGCAGAAGTTTCTTGCTTTCCGGAGGTTCTCGGCTTTCCTAGGTTTCTTTTATATTCGCGATTACTCGCTTTGCCTCCAGCTCTTTATATTTTTTTTGTGCTCGTGGTTGAACACGGCAACGGGGATGAGGGCGGCGCTATCACGGGTATCGGCGGGCGCTGGCCAGTAGAGGCAGGGTCGGAAAGAGCGCGGTCTCCGTATTCGTAGCTAGGCGTCGCGAGTCCATCGAGAGGTATGGTCGCGAGGGGGTCGAGAGCTTACGAGGGTGATAGAACCTCAGACGTTCGAAGTTTTCTTCGCGTGCTTTCTTCAATCTGCCATAAAAATACTGTACGTTAGTGTTTCGTTCATTTTGTGTATACTGCAGCACAATACAGCAGTGAGTGGTTGGCGGGTACCATACGTTCAGTTGTACGTATGTACAGCAGTAGGTGTTGCAGCGCAGCGCTGTGCGGTGCCGTGCGGTCCCGTGCCCTACTGCCGCGCGGACAGTGCTGTACCGTGATGTGCCTTATATTCTCCCGTACATCTACGTACAGCAGTAGCAAGTATTACATCGTTTCTTCCCGAATGTGACATGTTCATCTCGTGCATGAGTGAGTATGTTTTTTTCGTGCATGTCACTTCAAGTCCACAGTTTCTTCGCTGCACCATGAATAACTTGTCATTTTCAAGTCGGTCCTTGCACCATACCGTGGACCACTTATGGCCCTTTCTTTGTGCGAGCGTAGTGGGCGGCCCACGGAGCGGAGTCGTCGTACAGGTATTAATAGGTCATTTGCCACAAGGAACATACCAGTACCCTGCAGTACAATACAGCGGTAGGCGCAGGTAGGCGGGTGCTATACATTTAATTGCGTACAGTAGTAAGTATTTCGCTGCATTGCACCATGAATATCTCTTCGCATTTTCAAGTCAGTCCTTGCCCCACATCGTAGACCTCTTTTGCCCCTTTCCTTGCGCGAGCGTAGCGGGCGGTGAGGAGCTTTGCTTTCTTCGGGATCTTTTTTCGTGTTGGAAGATAGATATCCCCACTTTCGTTTCTGTCCTGTATTAGCCGTCATACATACATGGAGCTGTTGGCAGTATCAAGTCGCCAGTGGCAGCTAAAATAGTATATGTTTCTGTTTAACACTTTTCACATTTAGCTCCTTTCCTCCTTCCGCGAGCGTAGCGGGCGGCGTTAGCCGTCCGCGCAGCGGAGCCCTTGTAGGATATATGTGTATTTATTTTTCCGTAGAAGATGAATGGATAATGCATCAGCAAAGCTTCGTTCTGGATGCGAAACGTAGCGTACCTCGTATGGTGGTTATGAAATGTATCTTCACGTACAAGTCAAAAAGTATTTGCTACTCGATTTTAGTTTTATTTTTCTGGTATAGGCAGAACCAGCAGGCACTGCTGCTCCTGAAACACCTAAGTTTTAAACGGTTAAGAGTAATATGGGTAGATAGATGACCTTCGAGGACTAAAACAGCCGATTTTCGTATTTGAAAATTGTCTTTCCGATGATAATGCAAGATTGTTTTAGTGCTTCCTTGTTTTTTACGAGTGGTATTTCGCTCACAATAAAAATTCAACTCTGAATATATGTTCCTCGATGGTAGTTATCGATCCAGGAAAATAAATCGAAATCAACCTTGACAGGCTCGTAAAACAGAGGATGTAGGGGGATTGATATTTATGGGCGAGGTACCTCGGCAAATAAATGCAGATTTTTATGGATCTTCGATATCTTGAGACTGCCGGTGTCGGCTTCGATTTTGTTTGTGTCATCGACGGCTGTCACCACTGGCAAACGTTTAGTGTGTACATTTTCACCGTGAGGGAAGGACAGCTCTTACAATTCAAAACTCATTTTGTTTATTTTGAATCTCATCGGAAGGCAATTATCAAGCACGAAAACCGGCTGTTCAATGTTGCTGATGTGTGGTATTCGTGGTGGCAACTGATTTCCCTGATTTTTGCGTATGCCTTTTGCGTTTTCCTGTTTACTATTGATCGCGACATCAAGGAGGGTAATCTTTTTTGTTCTATGATAGGTTGTCCTACCGACAGTATCATTTTGGGAATGGTTGTTCGCAATGAAAAAGGTGTACTATCATAACTTGATGGATGGTTGATCTTGGTTGGAGATTCAATAATGAACGTTGGATTGATTCCCACCTGGTCTGTTTAACATTTGTTTTCGTATATTTTGTGCAGGAACGGGACGGTTTGGCAGTTGATCGAAAACGGGCGTTCTAGTAATCGGGAGCACGTATATTATGCTGCTTGTTGTGCTTGAATTTGTGACAGTACAGCAGCAAGGAAGTGATTATTCCTAATCGGTGAAACCTAGCGAGTAGAGCTAACAAAAAATGTAGTTTCGGTTCTGTGTTTCATGAGCATTTTGTTTTTTAAATAATGTTTGCGTCGAATTTCTATATTCGTTTGAGGAAATGAATTTATGCCATCTCGATGTTTTGATGGCTAATTTGAGTCTGTGTCAACGACGGCGGTGGGGGAAAAATAGCTCTTTTCCGGGAGACCTTGTAATTTTGGCATTACAGTTGTGTTGTTTGTTTTTGTTTGACGCGGCTATTGTAGCCTCGTTTGATTGCAATGGTGAGAAGTAAAACAATCGATGAGGTGTTTGCTCACATACATGCAGATGGGTTCCCCTGTCGCCATTTTTCCTTTCTTTAGGTGAGGGTCTAGGGTCTTTGATTTCAACATGGTCGACACCGTCATGTAAATATTTCAGGAGGATGTCCGTTGGAAATATTGTATATGCCAGTTATGTGTCGGGCTTTCGATCGGTTCGGGATATTCGCATATGTGGCGTTCTGTAGAGTGCTGTCTTGGTGGCCTTGTGAGCTCATCATGAAGGCCCTCTCGCCTATTCGCCTGCGCTCTCGCGTGATCTCTTGCCTGCGCTCGCGTCTGTGGCTTCTGCTGGCCGACCGATACCATGATAAAGTACTTTAGAACAAATCTCGCTTGAGGTTAAGGAACATTTCCTGCGATAGACAGGGGCGCCTGTAGACAGGGGCGACGCCAAAGTAGGTGGACATTCGTAAGGGCCGAAAACAGGATGCAAGGCGGCAAACGGACAGAAGATCTGAGTGGGGGGGCAATTCGATGAACCGTTAACCGCTGGGCGAGCTGCTTACACGAGGTAGCCCGGGTTGCGGAGCTAAGGAGAGTGCGTGACGGGTTCTACGATGGCACTAGATTTTCTCAGAAACAATGTAGCTGACTGATGGTGCTTTGCAGCTGAGAAACCACACGGAATCGTTCGTTTTGAAACCCATTTTCGCCAACCGACCTACAGTATACGATAGGGTTGCTCGTCAGTATGAGTTTCCTTTATTCTTGAAGCCAGTTTTTCGCCGAGGTACACCGCTCAATAACGGGGAAGCCTTACACAATTGCAGCCGCACTCTTTTGGTCAAGATAGCATGGGTCAGATAACCGAGATCACGAGGGAAAACAGGCGGCGACAACAACAGGAGGCGAACACTCTTGACGATTAATATCACAATGCGGCATGATGGTGAGTTGAGAGGATGTCTGCTACAGGGGTCGTGCCTGGATGTAGGACCTGGATTATCGACGACTCGAGTCGTTGCGCCTTTTGGATGTAACAAGACGCACGCAGGCGCACGAACGAGTGAACGCAGGTATGCGTTTTGCTTCGTATTTCCTCGGAGACACCTATCCTGCCTACGTCCTACACCAAGAAAATTCACCTACTTACTGTAGATGGAATACAGTATCAATCGTGACATTTTTCAACCAACAAGTGCATAGCTAGACTGTCTAACCTATAGATGGTCCACGCTGCTCATTGAAACCGATATGCCCATTGGTCGCGAAAAGAGGGACAGCGTGACAGCTTGACAAAAAACGCCCAAAGTCGACGACCGGGCGACAGGTGTGCTAAACCATAGGCGTGACCATCAATGAGGCCTGCGACACACCTACCGGGGGGGGGGGAGGAAGACACCTGTAACCACGGTGTACATATTGAGAGTCAATGTTTAAGCGAGTTATTCTGGAAACCTCGTGGTGTGGGTGAAATAATCACCGCCACCAGGTTCGATGTAGGGGGATTTCCTTTTTAAACTGGTCTATATATTCTCCCGAAAATAATGAAGTATCGAAACTTGGTGCCTCCTTTCGCCGCATAGCTCGGAGCCCGTCGGTCTACAGGGATGGCGAACTATCCACCTCCATGTTGTGCCGCTGCTGTAGCCGCTGCTGCTAGGCGTCCCATCGCAATAACTCGCAGCGATTTCAACAATAAATGCTAGACGAAGGCGGGGAAAAGTGTGGGAAAAGTGTGGAAACTGTTCTAAGAAAAGAGACCGAACACGGGGAACCCAAACCCCCGATCCTTTTGCTAACCCCACCCCTCTTCAACGAAACATACAAACAAGTTTTCCCGAAAAGCAATAGGCAACTCCTGCTATCAGCGGGGCGGAACCAACCCAGTGAAAACGACCCCCTCATGCCTTGGCTCCCACCTACCAAACAACATGGATAAAATCAAGTCGCTCTCCGCGACCTGAAAACTATACCGGCTCATCTACCCTAGTCGATGCACCTGCATTTAGTACCTTCTCCATACTACTGTAGAAGCCCTAGCACCGAAAAACAAAAAAAGGTAGAGCAACATGCTAGGACACATTCCGGATCTGATTTTTTCGATAACCGAGACAGTCAATGGAATTTGATCTCGACAAAAAAGGAACAAGTTAATTATGCTTGCTCCGTTTGGTGTCGAAATAGTCGTCTCACACATAGTTGTTTGAGGTCGTGATGTAGCTCTATACTACAGACGAAGGCCTTGTTTTTCAACTGCCGTGCAGAGTTTGCTTCAAGCGCGCGGAGTGGACGTTGTACACACACCGGTTGAAAATCGATTGGCACTTCACTGTCCAGATTTTTTCCAGAAAGTTCGATTCACGACCTGTAGCTCATTTTGTCGGGTGCGAGCCGTATCATTTGCCTGATCTAGGAAATGTTTCCTGAGCTGGATCTGGAGCACACAGATCATCCACGACATAACATGACGACATGTTAGGATCTCGGCGATCTAAGTGGTCTATCTGTAGATGACATCTACCACATGTGGAATGTACCTGCCCCCTCCAGTGGCTCGGTAGTGAACGAAGACCGACGAAACGCTTTGAGCGACAAACGCTAAGGTACTCGCGGCAGCATATACCAGCAACAGCAACGGCAGCAGACATTGCAGGAGCGGCAGACGTGCCTAGATTAGAGACAGCCGCAGCGGAGGCAACACACTAGCATAATATCTGCCGACACCGAACAGCCGCAACACTAGGCGTAGCTGGTCTAGCACCTACGAGAGAGAACAATAGCACAAAACGCCGGGGTGCAACACAAGCAGCAGCACCAGCAAAAATGTGACACGACGCCACGATGCTACGTTGTTATTGTATTATGTCATAGGACACAAATCAGTCTAGATACTGCAGGAGGGTCATGGCGTTGTTCCACTCGTCGACGGAAGAAATTTTCTTCGACCCATCCTCGGATTGTTCCGTCGATCCATGCGTGGAACGATCCCGAGACGGTTCTTGGAATCGGTCGTCAGATATGTTTCCAGATTTCGCCCCAGGCCCCTTCGTGGGTCGTCCCGTGGATCGTTCTTCAGACTTCCGTCTGGCTTGTCTGCCACCGTTTTCCTTTCGCTTATTGGCCACAGCATCACCGCCGCTAGTCTTCGCCTGCTTCCGCTGCTTTTCCAATCGATCCTGGGTTGATTTCATACAGTACATAGCAGCCGCAGGGATAAAGACAAGGGAGGAAGGGAACGGGAGGGGCCCATACTAGTATAGTTGCTGCCTGGTTCCTGGTAGGATAGCTAAGGACAAACGCACCCGTCAACAAGGCGACGCGAAGGGGGGTGTACTCAAGTCGTGCACGGCCGTAGTCGAATGACGATAGACCCTCGCATCCCTACAATATCGGGACGTGCCACGTTGGGTTTTCATCAACCAAAAAGACTTTGCATACACCATACGCGGAGCGTCTATAGATAACGGCCGATGGGGGGCCTAAATACAAGGCACACATAAACGCTTCAGCTGAGCCGCGCGCAAAGCGACTGTCAATGGGGATGATACCATATTCGAGACACAACCGAATGGACAATCCAAGGAGCAGACATAAAACAAGGAAAGGTCGAAAACCCTGGTGCTATCCGATCAACGGACAAAATTACGAATCAACGGAACAGGGGGGTGTGGCGGAGGTTTTTGTTCAGGCCGTACACAATCCAACGTCTTCGCTCGTTACCGGGCGCCAGAGGCCAATGCCTAGAATGATTTTCCATGCAAGGCTGAAACAATTTACCCCATACCAATAACACGAGCACCAACAACGACGCAAGCAACAATACTAGCGATACACCGAGAGTGACAACTGCAGCCATATCGACCCCCACAGTAAGTTATCAAGGCTCGGCCGACGTGAGAAGCTCTATTTTCCACCAAAAAAAACATGTGTTGAGAAAACATGAACGTGCAATCCCGACGACCACAAAAAAGAAGAAAACATAACAAAAATGGTGTTCCGACGGAAACAAAAATGGTGTTCCGACGGTACGCCATGCCTTAAAGGGCCTATATGCCGAATTGGATAGTTCCATAGCAAAGGAGCCACTGCAATCATAAATATGTTGACTAAAGCCACCTTCCCCTAGCATGACACGCATCCCTACTAGCGATGGAAAACCTAGCAATAATACAAATTAGTGTTCCGACGGTAAGGCATGCCTTACAGGGTGTATGCCATATTGGATAGTTCCACAGCAAATGAGCCACGGCAGTAAAAATCATTTTGACTAAAGACACTGCCCTCGCATGGCACGCATCCCTACTCCTGTAGTGATGGAAACCCAAGCAAAAACACGAATTGGTGTTCCGACCGTAAGGCATGCCCTAAAGGGCGTATGCCTTATTGGATATTTCTTCAGCAATCGAGCCACTGCAGTATAACTATTTTGGCCAAAGCTTACGGCTTTTATCGTGGTCGGCATTCCTACTATTAATAGTCATGGAAAGCCGAACGAAAATTAGAATTGGTGCCCCGACGGTAAGGCGTGCCGTACAGGGCGCATGCCTTGTGGGATAGTTCCACAGCAAAGGAGCCACTACAGTCATACCTATGTTGACTGAAGCCAAATGCCCCTAGCATGGCGCGCATCCCTACTAGTGATGGAAAACCGAGCCAAACAAAAATTGGTGTTCCGACGGTAAGGCATGCATTGAAGCGATATGCCTTATTGGTTAGTTCTACACCAAAGGAGTAACTGCACTAATACCCATTCCAGCCAAAGCTTACTGCCCCTATCCTGGCAGGCATCCCTTCTAGTCATGGAAACCCTGGCGTGCCAAATCAGAGCGCAATGGCGGAAGATGGAGCCAACTCGCAGGCCTATCCGCCATTATTTTGATATCTCGAAATCTGCTAGGTCGTCTTCAAGATGAAACAAGAATGATACCTCCCATACCTGCCTCTGCTCGTGATAAAACATAAATTACAAACAAGCGAAAACACCCATACAAACCCCGCTGGCCGGTTAAAAACAACGCATGGTACATATGTACTAGTTATGTATATTTTACCTGAAGGTTTTCCAGCTCCTCCTCAAGGTCATAAATGACACCTGCCAGCTTCGCCTGCTTGGACTCCCCCTTCTTCCTCTCCTCCCTCAGCTCGCCGCGCAGGGAGTCAACATCTTCCTCCCATTGGGCACTGAACTCCTTTTTCGCCACCACAGCCCTGAACATATGACAGTATTAAATCTTGAAACGGTGGGTATCATGATACTCCAAACTCTTCATCCGAAACATTACTGAGTTTAGTGTTTTGTACATTCAAATACTAGGGCCGGGGGGGCTCTCAGGAAATCAACCCTACCCTCCCACTGTGTACTGAATATCGCATCCAAAAATTGTGATCCCTACCGATACATCGGCGAGTTGGGGAGAAGATCAGGGAATCAACACACTTGCATGCTTGGGCACTGGTTGAAATTATATCTGGTTTGGTAGCAGTTTGTATAGATAGATACCAGGTATAGTATACGAAAAGTAGGGGACGAGGGTGTCCCCAAGTCGTGCATGCCCGTAGTCGTATGGCCATACTCCTGCCCACTCCTACAATGCCACGTTGCTACGACGGGCTTCAACGGGCCAGGCGGACATTGCCTGCACCGAGGGTGGGGAAGGGTAATAACATTCGTTTGTGAAGTTTTTGTACAAACATAGCTTTTTCTCTCGTCGGGGTGAATCAAATACAGGACGCATAAAGCGTTGGGAGAGGGCGCGTACTCATGTTTTGCATAGCCGTGGCAGTATGGTCATGGGTCTTCGTATGCCTACAATGCCCAGAACGAGAACGTCGGGACTTCACAGACGGTGGGAGGGCCGGCACTACGAAATACTTTGTCGAGCTCCTTGTCTCCATATAGAGCTTTCGGTAGGGTTATATGCAGACGAGAAGGGTGTTTGGAAGGGGGTGTACTCATTAGTCGCATGTCATTGATGGCCGTGGTAGTATCACCGGAGACCCTCGCGCCCCTACAATACCGGGACGGAGGAGGTCGGGGGTTCACTCACAAGGCAGACAATGCTTGGACCAGGTGCGACGCGCCGAGAGCTGTTAGGCAGGTGACATAGAGAGTTAATCCAACTAAGGTTCGCTTGTGGGGCGGGATTTATCGCTTATGGAAGACAGCGCAAAGCACGACTGACTTCGTTTCTGGATTGGCCGTTACCAGAACGAGCAGCGTATGTACTGTGTTCCTTCCTCGCGGGCGACTTACCATGTACACACTACGTACAAGATCAGTGCCCTTGTTCGGAGTAAATATTCTCTACCCAGCACAAATTATAAAACTCGACTGTCAGCCATGGTGGCGTTCTAAGCAAAACAACGATACTACCCTGGTTGCCTAGCTTACGCCGTGACTGGCATGTGTTACTGCTTAGATGCCAAACTAGACCAACCCAACATATACCTATATAAACGTGTAAATATATATACTTACATTTGGTTTACGGCATCGTTGAAAGCCGACGCCAACCCAAGCTATACTTTGAAATACACATATGGTAAATACTGTTAACTATATTACATGAGGGTGGGTGGGGTCGGGGGATACACAGTGTGCATCGCACTCATTTTTTCTCAAAGCAGGGAGGTTTTTTGTTTGGGTTCAGTAGAGACATAAAGGGCTTCTGCCGCCGGAATCGCTCGCTCAAGGGATCAGAGAGAACAAACTGAAAACCAGAAAGAGGGCACAGGACGCTCGCGACTTGGCGCAATGGGTGACGGGAAAACGCCACGAGCTTAGCAGTGGAGGAAAAACTATGCCGAGAGAATACAAAATTCAACGCGGACCAGCAAAATATGGGGATAGAGGAAACGTGATAAACACGTTACTTTCAACAAGATTTCCAACCCGACACAAAATAACTCGAGCTTCTATCCTTAACGTCAACAAACCACCGTCGGCAATTGAGGGCAATTAAGGGCTAAAGGTGGGTAAGCGGTGATAATATGCCGACGGTGTCCTTCAACGTAGGCGATAACTATATATGTACGAGCCTCGGGCAATAAACTTCTTCCCACCGTACACGAATTGGTTTTTCCAAAGCCGGCCTACAGTCCACGTTTTATACAGATACGCCTCGGGTAGTCGATATCTTCCTACTGTGCGCTGAACAAAATTGTGTCCGAAGCAGGTATAATCTTAGCGTGTTATAAAACAGAAACAAAAAACATACCGAGGCGCCATTGGGAAATCAGCACCTTCCCAGTGAACATTGGACTACCTTTTCTCCTCAAACTGTTCGGTTTGTTTAGTGCTTGACACTGGTGAATATCGGTGAACTACAGCAGTCGTCATGGGCGCAAGTTCGACTGTCGGTCAGAGATAACGCCTGGGTTCTGATGTCGGCTTGTGTCTGTCATTTCTGCAAGTCATTTTCGTGAGTTGTTTTCAGGCGACGAACGAGCGCGAGCACAATTTGGCGAATCGGACGAGCAGTGGGAAACACCGAACCCTATACGAAGGCGAAATGAATCAATGCAAGTATACACACACCACACCGCGTCGACCAAGGATTGGTTGGTACAATCAATATGCAATCAATAATCACGCTAATAGCCGTGCACACACAAAAAAAGAGGGGTTCTGGGGGTGTACTTCATTTTCACGCATGGCCGTAGTTGTATGACCATAGGGGGGCTGAATCATTTCTTGCCCAAAACAGCCCTTAAGGCAATATTAAATACACCGAAACAGAGGATTGGGGGGGGGGGGACTCATGGTATCCCTGGCCGTAGTCGTACAACCATGGATCTTCGAATCCCCCCAATTCCTGAACGGCGCACGTTTTTCACTGACAGGAGGGAGACTCGGCTTAGTCCCAACCTCTAGAATAGAGGATAAAGGACCGACACGATCTAGACCGTACCCCAAACGGAACCTAGACGGAGATAAAAAGCATAATCTACAGTACTCGTACATCGTTCCTCCTGCCACGTGTGACCAGCGTGTCTGAGGCATCCTCTTCTTTAGCCCGGCCTCTGACGCTGTTGTCGTGCCCCTTCATTTGTCTGAAACCAAATTTACTCGTGCTTTGGACAATCGAAAGCAGATGACGCTGGGGGGTCTATACCACGATCAACACAATCCACAACGTGATCTGGGAGACCTGCGCCGTTGTTTAAACAATCTACATATTGACTTAAGAATATCGTTATACGAAGGCTATACTGTCCAGTTTCTGATATACTCCAGACGACCTACAGCAGTTAGTGGCACACATGATCTACAACATCTAGTTCGTCGTGTAGATGGTTTAGTTTGTCCTTTACACATGGTAGAGGTTTAGGCGCTCTAGAGTGTCTCACCTCTCTGCATCATCCTCTGCTTCTGTCCGGGCTCGTTCACTTTCGGCCAGCTGCTTCCTGTGCACCTTGATCAGCTTGTCGAGATCGTGCTCCAGCCGCCTCACGCTCTTTTCCTCATCTACGCAACAAAACCCACCACCACGACCCAGGGAGGCAAAGCAGGGGGAAAGGCAGTGTAGGGACGGTAGTTGCACGTTGGAAGTATGGGTGAGTGGGTGGGTGAGTGGGGGCAAGAGGACGGCGGAAGGGGGGGGGGTGGAGTTGCAGGAGGGTTAAGACGGTGATGGGCGCGGGGCGAGGGGATAGGGTCGGAGATGCGGGGTACACGTCTGTTGCTTGCCTTGGTCATCAGACAGTGAACGAAGCATCCCGGTTTACACTTGGCACGTTACCTACTCGCGTTAGGGACGTATTCAACACTTGGTGGGCTCTATACGTAATGTTCCATCAACTGCAGCAAAACGTTTGCTTATGACACTCCCTTCCGGTTAAGCTCTGAGCCACCGTCTATCTCCTAGGGCAACGATCTATATGGTCTAATAGCGTGTTCCGTCCTATTTCGTATCCTTCCCTTCACCTTTCGCGATATCCTACTTTCACATACAGTAGGTAACTCCTCGGTCCATTCCTCCATACTGTGCCATAGGCCAACTGAAGGCATACACAGAAACCCATTGTATTTTCTACACTACACAGAGTACTTTATTACCCAATTTGCGTATATGGTCTAAACAGCTACGTCAAAACCCCGCTTGCATTTGACTAAAAATCCCATTATCTCCCATCATGGTGCCCTCCTATCGTGCAAGTTAGTACATAGCCACACGCGGGGGGGCTGCCTGCTGCTGCCATCTATCGGCACGGTTGCAATTTCGGAACCAGCTGGAAATAAGTACGAGTTGTGTGTTTTTTGTCTGGGATTTTCTCCGTGCTAAAAAATAATTACAATTACTACTCTGTCCCTATATTTAATAAACCTTTGGCCTACATGTTAATATACAAACCCTTACATTTAGGGACCGAGTGCCACGTACGTACTGGTATATAGATAAAATGAGGCTTCACACACAAACGACGGGAAAATGTCTTGTCTACTATCGCGAGTAAAAACAATTGTGAACGCCCACCCCGTGCTCGATTCTCACCATACCGTGCCCAAACGGCGCACCCTTGTAACAAACCCCAGTTCTGGCTACAACGGCACGCGTATGAACATATATGATCGAAAACAGACACCATTTTTATAAAGTGTACAGACTGGTATATGTATATACTTAGTATATAGGAGTGCAATTAAAGTGACATGGTCGTTGCCAACTGACGCTTAAAACATCCTGCACATATCACACACATATATACACTGCGGGGGGTAAGGGGGGGGTACATGCGCCATTGAGGTTAGTAGTTGGACACGAAGGGGATGTGCGGTAGGGGAGGGGGTGGAGTCCGGGCGGGGGCGTGGTATGGCATCAAAGCATCAAAGGCGGTCGGACAAGGATAGCTCGTGTGGGGGTGTTGGGGAATAGTAATACCGGGTGGGCGTGGGGACGGGGCTAGGTTGGGGTAGGGTTGGAGGAGAGGTAGGTTAGCAGGATGTCGTGGGTGTGGCGGCGGCATGACCTCAGGTGTGTCGTTGTGGGACATTGATGGTGGTGACGGGAGACGACGACACGGAGGCGGGATAGAGGGTGGTCATTGGCCGTAATGGTATTGTTTGTGGGATGGTCGGCCTGCGGTATGATGCAAAATAAAATATACGGGTAGGGACAGGGAATAGTGGTGGGATAGTGTTGGGGTTTCCATTACGTTTGGGGAACTGGGTTAGCGTACCTCTCAGGTGCTGTTCTGCCGTCTTCGCCGCCGCCTCTGCCGCCAGCAGCCTCGTTCTTAGCCTCGCATTCTCGGCCCTTAGGCCTTGCACCACCCTCGTCACGCCCGCCTCACGAAACGCTCTTTCCTCCTCCTCCCTCTTCGCCTCTTGTTCCTTCTCTCCAGCTATTCGTGCCGCATCGTTGTTTGTAACGGCTGCACGCGCTGCGGCCGTCGACACCGTCGTCGTTGCCGATTGATCAGAAACTTGCGCCGCATTTGTGGAAACGTCTTCAGCCGCCCCAGTCGTCACCACGGCATCTTCTATCTTGCCAGGTAATTGCGCCGTGTTGTTCGTAGCGTCTGAGTCTGAAACCGTCGATGTTGTCGCCGACGGCTCTTTTTTGTCGACGGGTAACCCCGCCAAATTTTTTGTAACGCCTGAAACCGTTTCGACCTGGCTTTCAGCAAGGGTTTTCATCTGCGATATGAGGTCGGCGTTAGACCGACGGAGGGACAAGATTTCGTCCTCCCTCGCTTTCCCTCCCTTCCCTCCCTCGTCTTCTTCCGCCCTGTCCTGTTTTTTCTCCCTGTTCAGCTCCGCCGCTGCCGCGGCCGCCGCCACCGTCGCCGCCGTCACCGATGCTGCCGAGGTTTCCATCAAGTTCGCATTTTCGCGACGGAGTTCCGTTACCCTCGCGCGGCTCTTCGTGACCTTTGGATTAAAGGCGGAGGCAGGGAAAAATCAATTGCGCCGGGCAAGACAATCTGAGACTAGGAAAATTGGATAGAGTAAACGAGGTCGGACAATCACATCCCAGATTGGATATGCAGCATTGAAACTGCGCGAATATTATTTTCCGTATACAGGAAGAATGCATCTCTTCGGTAAAACGGGCGTACGCCACTCCTTGTATAATGATGAAGCCACACCGTGACCGAGCTGAACGTCGCTCTTTTCCATTATGAACATGTTCGTAGCATGCAGGAGGGTTTCCTAAGGGATTACGGTGGACTTCAAATATCAGAAGAGTCACAAGCTGGAAAGAAAAACAAAACGGCTGGGGCTTGTTGCTCATACCAGCAATTTTTGCTTGTGCGTAGACACAGGCAGGTGGAACATACACGGGTCAACTGCTGCTACTCCAGACGTGATCTTCCATTGTGCCTTCTTTAATGTTTATGTTTGCGCTCTGATCCTCGATGAATTTAGTTTGTTTTTAGTTTTTTGTTATTATGTTTGTATGTGATTTTCTCCCTACCTATCTTCGACTTTGTCCTTTTGAAAAAAGTTTGGTTTGGTGGGTGGATACCGAGCTTGTTTTGGTTTTTGCTTCGTGTTGTCTGACGCATACTCTCAGGGGGTGGTGCATGGTTGGCGAAAGTAGGAAGGACACCGCAGACAGGGCAGCAATGAACCAGACCGGCAAGTGTATCTGCTACTCGTACCACAAACCGCTGCGGCTGCCTGGAAGGTGACGCGTGGTACGGTAGAGGTAGCACGTTTTGGCTGAATCGTTTTCTGAACGATCCATTAGAGGCTCCTTAACCCAAACTCGTTGGACTTTCATTTTTGTGACGAATAATGTTTCAGAGTATACTTCGGTCAGGATATTTCTCATCCGGCAGCACTTTTATTTTCCTCCAAAATCATTTTTTCGGTGAGGTATGATGCTCCTTAAGTGATAAGCTCAGAAAAAACATGGTGCACCTCTATCGTAGCATGTGTCGGGTGTCTTGGCTGTGCTTCGGTTTTCCAGCCCTTTCCTTTCGGTCTTGGTATCACCCTGTGTATTTGTCGGGGTATGGTTTTCTTCTTTTTGTTTTTTGTATTGTTTGCCTCGTTTCCTTCGGAGGGGGGGGGGGGGGGGGGGGGGGGCACGGCACTTTCACTTTTATTTCCCATTTTGATATTGTTTACGGTTTCTTTTATTCGGTTCTTTATATTTTTATATTTATCAACACGTGGTATGTCTTGTTTGTCGTACCCCGTACGAATGACACGGCATTTCACTTTCTACTCTGCTTACTGCGTAAGACTGTTGTCCCCCTGTGTCGTAGTATCATGACCACGGAGCTTTGTGTCTCTCCAAATATTGAAAAATCGGCACGGACACTGCGGTGGGTGTGCTGGATATCGACCGGTCTTAAAGTAAAACAGACACACACCGGGCAAGAATAAATAGCATAAAAAATGAATAAAAAAGTCTCAACAGAAAGAGAAAAACAAATGTAGCCACGGGAAAATAACACCGACCAGTACCCGTGCGACGGCAGAGGTGACTGCACCATGTTATTTCTGACGGTGGTCACTTGAAGAGCTGTAAACCTGACCCAAAAAACATTTTTTGGAGGGGGAAAATAGTGCTATTAATACCCGATGAACTACTCCATCGCCTCGAAAACGAAACGACAAAAACATTGGAGCACGATAATGAAATTCGGACGATCTGGGGTTAAGGAGCCCCCGTCATTTTAAAAAGCGTTTCAGAAAAAAAAAAATGCTCTACCTCTGTCGTAGAACGCGTCTGTACCCAACGGGTTTACGGTTAGTGCTAAATATGTGGCGGTGAACTCTTCCTTTAGGCATTTTGGAGCCGATGTATAGTGACCGAAGCAACAACCAGTCGGATCTCGTCAAGCCTCCAGCAAGAGCGTGCGACAGCATAGGTTTCGTATCAACATGCTGCGCGGGTTTCGCCCGTCCCCCTGTGACGTAGTTCTGACACGTTCCTGCGCCAGCAGTGCCATCGCCCGGACTGCTGTGTGGCCGCTGCTGTACAATAATCAAGCAAATTCCTTTCGGCAGTGTTTCTCACTGGTGCCCAGAGTGTTCATTCCATTTTGAATATCCACGTTAGATACACCTGCTTTCAGCCCATTTCCACGATGTACTCTCAATGGCAATAATGCTGGAAGCCATGACGGCACGAGAACTCGTCTTCTGCAAGAAAAAAAACACGGAAGATTTTCTCTTAGTGTCAGATTATGTTTCAGTATAACCGATTAGCATACATTACATGGACTCACTGCTCCCGTGATATATGGTGCTGTATCCCATCACTACGAATAACAAAAACTGGCCTCACCTCCCCCTGAAGAAGCACGGAGCGGCTGCGGAAGCGCTGTCCCTCCCCTAAGGCAGACGCCTCTCTCTCCAGTAAACCCCTCCGCTCCCTCATGTGGGCAGTCTCCGCTCGTGTCAACTCCCGCTCCATCTCGGCAAGGCTGGCTTCCAGTTTGACCATCTCGGACGTGTACCTGAGGGCTCGAGGGAACGTACGAAAAAATAGGGAAAGCACACCGACGTTAGACACACCAAGGTCGACCCGACACAGACAATGCAGATAGTGGTCTACTCGGCATGGGCATAATTGCATAACTGTTTTACACACGCCAGACGAACCATGGCCCACCCTATGTAGATCGTACAGATCGCGGTGTACCGGATTTAGCTCGTACAGATCAGTTGGTTGGGGCACAGCATTAACGCGGGCTACGACAGAGGCAGCACTTTCTGGCTCCTAAAAGTTTCTGCAAGATCAGGCCCCATACCCGAAACCGTCGGAGTTTTTCAATTTTGTGTCGCGTTAGTTTTTGTTGTATAGGTAGGCTATGGAAGGGATTCTTTCATCGGGTAGCACTTTCATTTTCTCCCAAAATCAGTTTATTATAGGAGAGGTACAGGCCTTCTCTAGTTACCACCCTAAGCAAAAGCATGTAGTGCACCTCTACGGTAGCATGCATACATTGTACCTGGGGGATAATGTAAATGGCCTACAAAGTACAAGGTTTTCCTTCAAGATGTGGTTGGCTTCAAATCCGGGGGATGATCGCAAGTCGCAAGCCTTTGACAAGGGAGACCACAGCAGGCGTTCCTTCCTCGCACCAGCAGTACCAGCTATATACACTCTTATGTACGTCGCCACCAGGCAAGAACGAAAAACACACACAAAAAAAAAGCTTTCGAAAGCGAAAGAAAAAACGTATATATGCACCCTGGGCAAGCAAGTAGTACCGACCAGCCCAAACGAGTTTATGCGTAAGTTATTACGGAGGGGGCCACAACAAATAGGACCCGCGGTTTCCACAAAAACCTATATATTTTCCTGTTTTTTAGTAACAATACTTCGTCCCTATTTACCGTGGTCTCCACCCGTGAAAAAAAAACAAAAAAACGTGATAGTACCACTCTGGCCCGGAATATAAGGTTCCCCCCCCGGCCCCCGGATTTGAAGCCAACCACATCTTGAAGGAAAACCTTGTACTTTGTAGGCCATTTACATTATCCCCCAGGTACAATGTATGCATGCTACCGTAGAGGTGCACTACATGCTTTTGCTTAGGGTGGTAACTAGAGAAGGCCTGTACCTCTCCTATAATAAACTGATTTTGGGAGAAAATGAAAGTGCTACCCGATGAAAGAATCCCTTCCATAGCCTACCTATACAACAAAAACTAACGCGACACAAAATTGAAAAACTCCGACGGTTTCGGGTATGGGGCCTGATCTTGCAGAAACTTTTAGGAGCCAGAAAGTGCTGCCTCTGTCGTAGCCCGCGTTAATGCTGTGCCCCAACCAACTGATCTGTACGAGCTAAATCCGGTACACCGCGATCTGTACGATCTACATAGGGTGGGCCATGGTTCGTCTGGCGTGTGTAAAACAGTTATGCAATTATGCCCATGCCGAGTAGACCACTATCTGCATTGTCTGTGTCGGGTCGACCTTGGTGTGTCTAACGTCGGTGTGCTTTCCCTATTTTTTCGTACGTTCCCTCGAGCCCTCAGGTACACGTCCGAGATGGTCAAACTGGAAGCCAGCCTTGCCGAGATGGAGCGGGAGTTGACACGAGCGGAGACTGCCCACATGAGGGAGCGGAGGGGTTTACTGGAGAGAGAGGCGTCTGCCTTAGGGGAGGGACAGCGCTTCCGCAGCCGCTCCGTGCTTCTTCAGGGGGAGGTGAGGCCAGTTTTTGTTATTCGTAGTGATGGGATACAGCACCATATATCACGGGAGCAGTGAGTCCATGTAATGTATGCTAATCGGTTATACTGAAACATAATCTGACACTAAGAGAAAATCTTCCGTGTTTTTTTTCTTGCAGAAGACGAGTTCTCGTGCCGTCATGGCTTCCAGCATTATTGCCATTGAGAGTACATCGTGGAAATGGGCTGAAAGCAGGTGTATCTAACGTGGATATTCAAAATGGAATGAACACTCTGGGCACCAGTGAGAAACACTGCCGAAAGGAATTTGCTTGATTATTGTACAGCAGCGGCCACACAGCAGTCCGGGCGATGGCACTGCTGGCGCAGGAACGTGTCAGAACTACGTCACAGGGGGACGGGCGAAACCCGCGCAGCATGTTGATACGAAACCTATGCTGTCGCACGCTCTTGCTGGAGGCTTGACGAGATCCGACTGGTTGTTGCTTCGGTCACTATACATCGGCTCCAAAATGCCTAAAGGAAGAGTTCACCGCCACATATTTAGCACTAACCGTAAACCCGTTGGGTACAGACGCGTTCTACGACAGAGGTAGAGCATTTTTTTTTTTCTGAAACGCTTTTTAAAATGACGGGGGCTCCTTAACCCCAGATCGTCCGAATTTCATTATCGTGCTCCAATGTTTTTGTCGTTTCGTTTTCGAGGCGATGGAGTAGTTCATCGGGTATTAATAGCACTATTTTCCCCCTCCAAAAAATGTTTTTTGGGTCAGGTTTACAGCTCTTCAAGTGACCACCGTCAGAAATAACATGGTGCAGTCACCTCTGCCGTCGCACGGGTACTGGTCGGTGTTATTTTCCCGTGGCTACATTTGTTTTTCTCTTTCTGTTGAGACTTTTTTATTCATTTTTTATGCTATTTATTCTTGCCCGGTGTGTGTCTGTTTTACTTTAAGACGTTTTTTTTTTTTTTTTTTTAACTTTTCCACCGGTCGATATCCAGCACACCCACCGCAGTGTCCGTGCCGATTTTTCAATATTTGGAGAGACACAAAGCTCCGTGGTCATGATACTACGACACAGGGGGACAACAGTCTTACGCAGTAAGCAGAGTAGAAAGTGAAATGCCGTGTCATTCGTACGGGGTACGACAAACAAGACATACCACGTGTTGATAAATATAAAAATATAAAGAACCGAATAAAAGAAACCGTAAACAATATCAAAATGGGAAATAAAAGTGAAAGTGCCGTGCCCCCCCCCCCCCTTCCCCCCCCCTCCGAAGGAAACGAGGCAAACAATACAAAAAACAAAAAGAAGAAAACCATACCCCGACAAATACACAGGGTGATACCAAGACCGAAAGGAAAGGGCTGGAAAACCGAAGCACAGCCAAGACACCCGACACATGCTACGATAGAGGTGCACCATGTTTTTTCTGAGCTTATCACTTAAGGAGCATCATACCTCACCGAAAAAATGATTTTGGAGGAAAATAAAAGTGCTGCCGGATGAGAAATATCCTGACCGAAGTATACTCTGAAACATTATTCGTCACAAAAATGAAAGTCCAACGAGTTTGGGTTAAGGAGCCTCTAATGGATCGTTCAGAAAACGATTCAGCCAAAACGTGCTACCTCTACCGTACCACGCGTCACCTTCCAGGCAGCCGCAGCGGTTTGTGGTACGAGTAGCAGATACACTTGCCGGTCTGGTTCATTGCTGCCCTGTCTGCGGTGTCCTTCCTACTTTCGCCAACCATGCACCACCCCCTGAGAGTATGCGTCAGACAACACGAAGCAAAAACCAAAACAAGCTCGGTATCCACCCACCAAACCAAACTTTTTTCAAAAGGACAAAGTCGAAGATAGGTAGGGAGAAAATCACATACAAACATAATAACAAAAAACTAAAAACAAACTAAATTCATCGAGGATCAGAGCGCAAACATAAACATTAAAGAAGGCACAATGGAAGATCACGTCTGGAGTAGCAGCAGTTGACCCGTGTATGTTCCACCTGCCTGTGTCTACGCACAAGCAAAAATTGCTGGTATGAGCAACAAGCCCCAGCCGTTTTGTTTTTCTTTCCAGCTTGTGACTCTTCTGATATTTGAAGTCCACCGTAATCCCTTAGGAAACCCTCCTGCATGCTACGAACATGTTCATAATGGAAAAGAGCGACGTTCAGCTCGGTCACGGTGTGGCTTCATCATTATACAAGGAGTGGCGTACGCCCGTTTTACCGAAGAGATGCATTCTTCCTGTATACGGAAAATAATATTCGCGCAGTTTCAATGCTGCATATCCAATCTGGGATGTGATTGTCCGACCTCGTTTACTCTATCCAATTTTCCTAGTCTCAGATTGTCTTGCCCGGCGCAATTGATTTTTCCCTGCCTCCGCCTTTAATCCAAAGGTCACGAAGAGCCGCGCGAGGGTAACGGAACTCCGTCGCGAAAATGCGAACTTGATGGAAACCTCGGCAGCATCGGTGACGGCGGCGACGGTGGCGGCGGCCGCGGCAGCGGCGGAGCTGAACAGGGAGAAAAAACAGGACAGGGCGGAAGAAGACGAGGGAGGGAAGGGAGGGAAAGCGAGGGAGGACGAAATCTTGTCCCTCCGTCGGTCTAACGCCGACCTCATATCGCAGATGAAAACCCTTGCTGAAAGCCAGGTCGAAACGGTTTCAGGCGTTACAAAAAATTTGGCGGGGTTACCCGTCGACAAAAAAGAGCCGTCGGCGACAACATCGACGGTTTCAGACTCAGACGCTACGAACAACACGGCGCAATTACCTGGCAAGATAGAAGATGCCGTGGTGACGACTGGGGCGGCTGAAGACGTTTCCACAAATGCGGCGCAAGTTTCTGATCAATCGGCAACGACGACGGTGTCGACGGCCGCAGCGCGTGCAGCCGTTACAAACAACGATGCGGCACGAATAGCTGGAGAGAAGGAACAAGAGGCGAAGAGGGAGGAGGAGGAAAGAGCGTTTCGTGAGGCGGGCGTGACGAGGGTGGTGCAAGGCCTAAGGGCCGAGAATGCGAGGCTAAGAACGAGGCTGCTGGCGGCAGAGGCGGCGGCGAAGACGGCAGAACAGCACCTGAGAGGTACGCTAACCCAGTTCCCCAAACGTAATGGAAACCCCAACACTATCCCACCACTATTCCCTGTCCCTACCCGTATATTTTATTTTGCATCATACCGCAGGCCGACCATCCCACAAACAATACCATTACGGCCAATGACCACCCTCTATCCCGCCTCCGTGTCGTCGTCTCCCGTCACCACCATCAATGTCCCACAACGACACACCTGAGGTCATGCCGCCGCCACACCCACGACATCCTGCTAACCTACCTCTCCTCCAACCCTACCCCAACCTAGCCCCGTCCCCACGCCCACCCGGTATTACTATTCCCCAACACCCCCACACGAGCTATCCTTGTCCGACCGCCTTTGATGCTTTGATGCCATACCACGCCCCCGCCCGGACTCCACCCCCTCCCCTACCGCACATCCCCTTCGTGTCCAACTACTAACCTCAATGGCGCATGTACCCCCCCCTTACCCCCCGCAGTGTATATATGTGTGTGATATGTGCAGGATGTTTTAAGCGTCAGTTGGCAACGACCATGTCACTTTAATTGCACTCCTATATACTAAGTATATACATATACCAGTCTGTACACTTTATAAAAATGGTGTCTGTTTTCGATCATATATGTTCATACGCGTGCCGTTGTAGCCAGAACTGGGGTTTGTTACAAGGGTGCGCCGTTTGGGCACGGTATGGTGAGAATCGAGCACGGGGTGGGCGTTCACAATTGTTTTTACTCGCGATAGTAGACAAGACATTTTCCCGTCGTTTGTGTGTGAAGCCTCATTTTATCTATATACCAGTACGTACGTGGCACTCGGTCCCTAAATGTAAGGGTTTGTATATTAACATGTAGGCCAAAGGTTTATTAAATATAGGGACAGAGTAGTAATTGTAATTATTTTTTAGCACGGAGAAAATCCCAGACAAAAAACACACAACTCGTACTTATTTCCAGCTGGTTCCGAAATTGCAACCGTGCCGATAGATGGCAGCAGCAGGCAGCCCCCCCGCGTGTGGCTATGTACTAACTTGCACGATAGGAGGGCACCATGATGGGAGATAATGGGATTTTTAGTCAAATGCAAGCGGGGTTTTGACGTAGCTGTTTAGACCATATACGCAAATTGGGTAATAAAGTACTCTGTGTAGTGTAGAAAATACAATGGGTTTCTGTGTATGCCTTCAGTTGGCCTATGGCACAGTATGGAGGAATGGACCGAGGAGTTACCTACTGTATGTGAAAGTAGGATATCGCGAAAGGTGAAGGGAAGGATACGAAATAGGACGGAACACGCTATTAGACCATATAGATCGTTGCCCTAGGAGATAGACGGTGGCTCAGAGCTTAACCGGAAGGGAGTGTCATAAGCAAACGTTTTGCTGCAGTTGATGGAACATTACGTATAGAGCCCACCAAGTGTTGAATACGTCCCTAACGCGAGTAGGTAACGTGCCAAGTGTAAACCGGGATGCTTCGTTCACTGTCTGATGACCAAGGCAAGCAACAGACGTGTACCCCGCATCTCCGACCCTATCCCCTCGCCCCGCGCCCATCACCGTCTTAACCCTCCTGCAACTCCACCCCCCCCCCTTCCGCCGTCCTCTTGCCCCCACTCACCCACCCACTCACCCATACTTCCAACGTGCAACTACCGTCCCTACACTGCCTTTCCCCCTGCTTTGCCTCCCTGGGTCGTGGTGGTGGGTTTTGTTGCGTAGATGAGGAAAAGAGCGTGAGGCGGCTGGAGCACGATCTCGACAAGCTGATCAAGGTGCACAGGAAGCAGCTGGCCGAAAGTGAACGAGCCCGGACAGAAGCAGAGGATGATGCAGAGAGGTGAGACACTCTAGAGCGCCTAAACCTCTACCATGTGTAAAGGACAAACTAAACCATCTACACGACGAACTAGATGTTGTAGATCATGTGTGCCACTAACTGCTGTAGGTCGTCTGGAGTATATCAGAAACTGGACAGTATAGCCTTCGTATAACGATATTCTTAAGTCAATATGTAGATTGTTTAAACAACGGCGCAGGTCTCCCAGATCACGTTGTGGATTGTGTTGATCGTGGTATAGACCCCCCAGCGTCATCTGCTTTCGATTGTCCAAAGCACGAGTAAATTTGGTTTCAGACAAATGAAGGGGCACGACAACAGCGTCAGAGGCCGGGCTAAAGAAGAGGATGCCTCAGACACGCTGGTCACACGTGGCAGGAGGAACGATGTACGAGTACTGTAGATTATGCTTTTTATCTCCGTCTAGGTTCCGTTTGGGGTACGGTCTAGATCGTGTCGGTCCTTTATCCTCTATTCTAGAGGTTGGGACTAAGCCGAGTCTCCCTCCTGTCAGTGAAAAACGTGCGCCGTTCAGGAATTGGGGGGATTCGAAGATCCATGGTTGTACGACTACGGCCAGGGATACCATGAGTCCCCCCCCCCCCCCCCCCAATCCTCTGTTTCGGTGTATTTAATATTGCCTTAAGGGCTGTTTTGGGCAAGAAATGATTCAGCCCCCCTATGGTCATACAACTACGGCCATGCGTGAAAATGAAGTACACCCCCAGAACCCCTCTTTTTTTGTGTGTGCACGGCTATTAGCGTGATTATTGATTGCATATTGATTGTACCAACCAATCCTTGGTCGACGCGGTGTGGTGTGTGTATACTTGCATTGATTCATTTCGCCTTCGTATAGGGTTCGGTGTTTCCCACTGCTCGTCCGATTCGCCAAATTGTGCTCGCNGGCGCTTTAAACCACTCCCGGCATGAAAACGCCTAATATTTATCTACAAAAAATCAACAATAATCAACAAAGAGGCAACTTTTTGATAAAGTTGACTTAATCACGAACTTGCCTAAAAGTCACCTAATCATGATTAATCAGTCAACTAAAATCCCCAATAGTCAACAGTCAAGTCAACCCCTTTTTTAAGTTGATTACCAACACTACCGCCAATCCGTCCGCTGCATCACAGCATCACACGCAGCTTGCTACAATAAGTTTGGATGACACCCTCAGTCTACCGCCGTATCTCACAGCCCTGTAGAGAGATGTATTTGTTAAGTTTTGATTTTTTTTGTTCCAAGAAAAAAAAAACTCGCGTTAACCTCTTAAGAAACAGTCCCACGTTTTTGGGGACAAAAGCTACTTGGAATTAGTGTGGGACCATTTTTGCAGTTCTGAAATGGTTAATCCAACGCCAGGTATGTACATCTAAAGTAATAAAATACTAAAAGAATACGAGCACTGCCCGTCGATCGTCACGTTCGCGTAACCGTATTCTCAAACCGCCGCGGTGGCCGCTGTTTGTTGCCCCTCGTGGCCGCTTTTTGTTGTCGTCCTTATTACATTCGTATTTACCACAATTCGGCTTTTTTGTTGTCTTTTTTTTTTAAAATTTTATCGCGTCCCTCTTTTGCGAAATCAATTAATTACAACCAACCCCCCCCCCCCGCTATATTATGCCACATTGTCCCAAAACTTGAGCATCGTTTGGATTTGGTTTTAGTACAAATATGCCCTTGTATTTCGGGACAGAGGTTGTACCAGGTATTGATTCATTTATGTATTTTCTCTTTCTATTTTTTTTTTGTTTTCTTCTTTCTTTTTGTGACGGTGAGGGTTAGACGTACTAGGCTCCGCCGTCGTCGTCGCTGCCGCGTAGAAGTCGCCTTGGAGAGGTCCCGGAGCGATGGTCCCTTGTAGCCGTCGTTACGGGACCTCTCCAAGGCGACTTCTACGCGGCAGCGACGACGACGGCGGAGCCTAGTAATTACATTTTCCCTTTTTTTTCTTTCCTTTTTGGGACCCCTGCAGCAGCGCCGACGAAAAATGTGACACACACTCCGTCCCGAAATATGAGGAGAAAAAAATCTAAGGCTGCAGAATTCAGGAAGTGTTGTTGTTTTGTGTGTCTTATCTTTGAAAAAAAAAATGAAAAAAAGCCGGCGGGACGTATCATAGCTGCGCAGCACGAGCAGGAATTATGATGCCAAGTGTATACTACGAACTAACGATAAACTTGTTTGGGCTGTGTGGTCCGTGTTATTTTCTAGGTTACTTGCTCCCCGGCGACTACGTACGTACTTCTTTTTTCCGTAGCTTCCTCAAGATATGTTTTTGTGTTTTTTTCGTGCTTGCTGCCTGGTGGCTACGTACGTATGTTAAGGCATCGCGTAATTCGTCCTGCCGACGACGCCATATATTAAGGCATTAGTATCAGTTCGTTGGGCTATACTGGTAAAAGGTTAACCGATCGCCTACCCGAACTAAGCCTTATAACACGTGCGAGTACATAGCATAGCTGGTGCGAGGAACGAACGCCTATATATACCGCTACTGTGCTGTCGGGTTTCCCCTTTTTCAGCTTTGCGACACCCCCCCGGGACTTCAAGTCAACCACAGCTAGTAGTCCCGAAGGGGAGCCTTGTGCTGCCTGCTGTGGTATATAATTACCACTATGTCCCTAAATATAAGCACCGTTTTTTATTGAATATTGATGCACAAAATGTGCTTATATCCAGGGACAGAGTGATATATTATTTGTCGCAGTATCCTGCACCCAACGTTTGCTCGCCTTTTTGTTGGTCTCCGTAGTCCCTTCGCCCCGCAGCTCGCTACGTACTCCTCCGCCAAACGTGAGGTGGCTCGGTAGGTATTCACCCGCAAACAAATACCATTAATTCACCCGCGAAACATACCTTCGGTCCTGTTTTGTACAAACACGCAGACCCCCTTGGGTATGTTATACTTGATGCTCTTATTTTATCTCAGGTTAAGCTTCGTACTTCTGTGCCTTCTGTTCGTATACTATTATACGTATGCTCTCATTATTTGGCCGTTTTACCACTTCATTCAGTGCTTGTCTCCCCTTTTTGTTTGGTATGCTACGATATACCCTCGTATTTTTCCCAAGTTTTTCTACTTCTGTGCCATGTATGATATGATACAGCAGTATAACATATCCCCTCGTTTTGTTTCGCCGTTCCGTTTTGCTACATACGTACTTCTATGCCCCCATGTCTTTCTTCCATTTTGTTTTGGTATATACCAGGTATATTTTATAACCCTCTCTTATTTTGTTTTTCCGTTTTGCTACGTACGTACTTCTCTCCTCTTCTGTCCTTTGTCTCTCCCTCGCCTCTTTTGTTCGTCCTTACCATCTCTCGGCCCACCGCCCGTAACCCCTCCGCGAAGCGTGGGGCGGGAGTGGCGGTGATGACTTCCGCGCTAGTGGATACCGACAACTTAATCTCCCTAGATCTACACACGAAGGCCAACAAAGCTAGGGTGAGCAAATCAACCTCTTGGGAGCGGGGGGGGGGGTGTGCTTCATATTCATACATGGCCGTAGTCGTGCGTCCATAGACCCTCGCATCCCTTCATACAACGCCGGGACGGAGCATGTCGGGTTTTCACCGACCAGGCAGGCATTGGTTGCTAGCACCAAACGCGAAGCGAAACGTGAGGTGTTGGGCGAGTCGCATGAAGGGTGAGCTGCATCCTATTATACTAAGAACCGCTTGTTGTGAGGCGGACTTGCGTATGCATGACAGCTTCAATGGGTTCATTTAATTTCCGGGGTGGTCACTTCCAGAGACAGCAATTGGGAGTACTATGTAACTGCCTCGTGGGTGCCTTACCATAAACACTGCGTGATATAAATACGACCATTCCCCTCGTGCGGAGTGAAAGGTTCTCCACACCAGCGCAAATGATCTAACTCGACCGCCAGCTGTGATTGACCGCCGGAAAAAAAGAAAAAAAAAAACGGTACCCTGGTTGTCTGGCTCCTGTAGTGGGCGGCATGTTTTACAGCAGTGCCGTTGCCAACCGACGCCAATGTGGGACGATATTTTCCCGCAGCAGGTTATCTCTTTGTTCGTGCTCGGTGTGGAGACACACACCGAAGTGGGTTATGTATATACCTGGTATGGCGTTACCATACTCTCGGGGGTCAGTCAGCAACACGAGGTAATACTCTCAGAGTGCCCCTCAGGAGCCAAGATGGCCTTGAAGGATTACAGTGATACCGGGGCGGAACGGTGTAGTGGATAGGACCTGGTAGCCACACCAACCCAACCTATATAATATAGCGGGGGGGGCTTTCCGAGAGGGTAAAAACATGTTGAAAATAAAATTAGCTGGTATGTTTTTTTCTTGTGGTATACGTACAGTCAGGGGAACATCCGGTCTATGATATGTAATACACACCGCCGGGTTTCCTATGTGGGTATGGATGTTGCGGGCCGGCAAGCATCCCCCCTGACCAGCCCAGAGCACAACATCAGAACCAGGATGAGTGATCAATCAACCTCTTTCTTGGGGGAGGCTTTTTCAAAGGCAAAAACATATCGAAAAAGTTATGATCTTTGTGGTATATAGTCAGGGGGGCAACCAGGGGATGATATGGCACATCCCCGGGTTTCCTACAGTAGGCAGGTATGGGTTTTGTCGGCCAGCAAGCATCCCCCCCTGACTAGCACCGATCTACAGCAACGGCTACACCACGCAGCAGGTCGGCCTGGTGCGTCATATCGTTTTTTTTTTTCGTTTTTTTTTCGTTTACCGGTACCATGTCGGTTTGGTTTTCGTGTGTCTGTCGGCATCGTATCGGTTTGCGTTTTCGTTTATCGATATTGTACGTATCGATTTGGTTTTCGTGTGTAGGTCTCTGACGGGTGCTACGACGACAGAGGCACGAGCGTTTTTTGGCATTTTTTTTTTTCGGATTGACTGGGTTCCTTAACCCACAATCATCTGAATTTCGTTCGTTTGATGCAATATTTTTCGTAAATTCTGCCTATATAGGTCAATGGGTGTGTTCACCGGGTATCATACGAAGCACTTTTGCTTTCTTGCAAAAATACTGTTTCGACTTGCTATTAGTATAGACCCTCTCAAGTGAGTGTTTTGAGTCTCAGAAAAAAAAATGGTGCTCCTCTACTACAGCATGCGTCATCCTATATATCGATTTGATTTTACGTTTATCGGTAGTGTATCGTTTTTTTTTTTTTTTTTTTTCGTTCACCGGTATATCGTTTTGATGCGGTTTTTGTTTTATCGGTATCGTACGTACATAGTATCGAAACTGATTTATCGTTTTCATCGGTGTCGTATATAATATCGAACTTGATTTTCGTTTGATATATATACTTGGTACTACCAGCAGTACGTTAAAAGTCTACCGGTATGAGTTTTCTGGTGTTTTTTATGACCTTTTGTTTTCTTTTTTTTTTTGGAGCAGACCAAAGCGGCGGACGCACAGGACAAGGCCGACCATTTGGCGATAATGGCGGACGAATCCATCGCAACTCCAGGAGCCATCCTCGTCTTCCGCCCCCCCCAGGTGAAACCAGAAAAAAAACAAATCAATCCTTTCGGCGCTGTCATAAATATATATATATATATATATATGTGCAAGTCAGCCTCACAAGCGGTCCTTAGTAGGATGCAGCTCACCTCTTCTGGGACACGCCAAACACCTCACGTTTCGCTTCGCGCTTGGTGCAAGCAATCAATGTCTGCCTGGTCGGTGAAATCCCGACGTGCTCCGTCCCGGCATTTTGGGGATGCGAGGGTCTATGGTCGTATACCCCCCCTATAAATATATGATATAGGGTTGGGTTGGCGTCGGTTGGCAACGACGCTGTATAACACGCCTCTCACTGCGTGAGCTAGACAACCAGGGTGCCGTTAATATATATGTCGTGTGGATGGGGGTAGATTAAATTAATTAATTAACTACTTGAGCTAGTGGGGATTAATTAATTTAGCGAAAGAGGGAGAAGAATATGGTAATACGACGACAACCATGCATGACATGCGGCTAATGAGCACGCCCCCAAGGTGAACCCCCCTCCCCGACCGCCCACCCGCCTCATCGCCGTTTCTGTTGAGTGCAGTGGGTACATACCCCGATTTAAGAGCGGTGTATGACAATCTTAAGCCAAAACAAGCGCTCTTAGCTACACATTGCTCTTATCTGTAGTGGGCAATATAAAGATTTTTAGTACAGGCGGGACATGCCGATTTGACCGCTCTTAAATCCCGAATGCTCTTATCTTGGGCGCTCTTAAATCGGGGTACCACCCACTGTACTTTTAAGTGCGGTGGTGGTCTCTCGGTGGTGCCGGTACGTGTCGGCCTGAAAAGCCGGCACTATGTACTGCGGCAACCGACACTACTCCGGATTGGGGAATATGTAGTTTTTTTCAGCACGGAAATAAAAAAAGTTTGCCAGCCAAAAATACCGACACTACTGAGGGACCACTGCTTGTATTTTTTAATGCTTCACTACCAGTAGTAATAATAGTAGTAGTAAGTCTATGTTAGTAGTAGTCAGCCAGTCAAGCAAGTAGCAAGTTAAGCCTATTAGTAGCCGTCCAGTAGCAGGAGCTAGTAGCCTAGTTAGCCACAAGTAAAGCTATTAGATGCAAATTAGCGAGTGAGCGATATAGATAGCCGGAGTAGCAAGTAGCAGTAGTAGTAGTGGTAGTAGTAGCAGTAGTAGCAGTAGTGGTAGTAGCAGTAGTAGTAGTAGCAGTAGTAGTAGTAGTAGCGGTAGTAGTAGTGGTAGTAGTAGCAGTAGTAGTAGTAGCGGTAGTAGTAGTAGTAGTAGTAGCAGTAGTAGTGGTAGCAGTAGTAGTCAGTGGTAGTAGTAGCAGTCAGCTAGTAGTAGCAGTAGCGGTAGTAGTGGTAGTAGTAGCAGTAGATGTAGTAGCAGTGGTAGTAGTGGTAGTAGTAGTGGTAGTAGTAGTAGTAGTAGTAGTAGTAGTAGTAGTTAGTAGTAGTAGTAGTAGTAGTAGTAGTAGTAGTAGTAGTAGTAGTAGTAGTAGTAGTAGTAGTAGTAGTAGTAGTAGTAGTAGTAGTAGTACATATAAACCGCTTGCATGCTGTCTGCCGCTTGAATACAGCAATTAAGTGTTTTCTTTGGTGACACCGTGTATTGTACACTATACCAGGTGAAATACTGAAACGCTCGCGGGCGACACCCTCTACCCCCTTTCCCGCCGCCCCTCCGCCTGGCCCAGAGAGAACCTGCGGTGGAACTCCCCTTCGACGTTCGTTGTCCCCGCAAAGAGCTCAAAGATTTGTTCGAGGCTTTGGAACGGGCAGGTGCGTTCGCTGGGCCGAACCCACGCGAGAAAAAGGTGTCTTCTGTGTCTCGCTTTCTACGATAGGACGATAGGACGGTAGGAAGGTACAGTACAGTATGCGGCACCACCCATCCCCATCCCGTGCCGTACCCGTACCCGTACCCGTACCCGTTTCTTTACACGTACATACCCGTTCCCGTTCCCCGTACCTGTACATACCTATACCCGTACCGTTCCCACCCCCGTACCCCCGTACCCTTACCCGTACTTGCACCCGGGCGTACCCGCACCGGTACCTGTACCGTTCCCGCCCCCGTACCCGTTCCCGTTCCCGTCCCTGTTCCTGTACCTTGTATCCGTACCTGCCTCTGTACCCATACCCGTGCCCCGTATCTATACCCTTGCTTGCTTCCGTAACTATACCCACATGCATACCCGTACCCGTTCCAATCCCCGTCCCCGTTGCCACCCTTGGACCCGTACCTGTACCCGTACCCGCCCCCGTACTCGTGCCCGTACCCCGTACCTATGCCCGTATCGATCCCCATCCCGTACCCGTACCCAACTTCGTATCCGTACTCAACGTCGTATATACCCTTACCTGTTCCCGCACCAGTTCTCGACCCCGTATCTGTCCTCGTCCCTGTCCCGTTCCCATCCCCGACCCTGTACCAGTGTCGGACCCCGTACCCATACCCGTCGGTGTACCCTTACCTATCACTGCTATACCCTTTCACGTTCTCGTCCCCGTCCCCGTACCCAGTAACCGTGCCCTTACCTCATATACGTACCCGTGCCCTTACCTCGTACCCGTACCCGTGCCCTTACCCCCGTACCCGTACCCGTGCCCTTACCCCGTACCCCATACCCGTGCCCTTTCCCCCGTAACAATACCCGTGCCCTTACCCCCGTACCTGTACCCGTGCCCTTACCCCTGTACCCCTTACCGGTGCCCTTACCCCCGCACCCGTACCCGTGCCCTTACCCCCGTAACCACACCCGTGCCCTTACCCCTGTACCCCTTACCGGTGCCCTTACCCCCGTACCCGTACCCGTACCCTTACTCCCGTACCCGTACCCGTGCCCGTACCCCTGTACCCCTTACCGGTGCCCTTACCCCCGTACCCGTACCCATGCCCTTACCCCCGTAACCTTACCCGTGCCCTTATCCCCGTACCCGTACTCGTTACCCCTTATCGGTGCCCTTACCCCCGTACCAGTACCCGTGCCCTTACCACCGTACCCGTACCCGTGCCCTTACCCCGTACCTGTGCCCTTACCCCGTACCCCGTACCCGTGCCCTTACCCCCGTATCCGTACCCGTGCCCTTACCCCGTACCCGTGCCCTTACCCCGCACCCCGTACCCCTGCCCTTACCCCCGTACCCGTGTCCTTACCTCCGTACCCCGCACCCGTAGCCTCAGCGACCGACACGGCGGACTTGGAAGAGATGCTTGGAATGGTGCTTGTGCCGTGGGTGAGGGAGAATCTGGGAGGAAAGACGCCGCCGGAGGTGTGCCGCTGGCTGCTGCGAGTGGTGGCAACGCACGGCTTGCCGCCGGTGGCACTGGCTGCGGAGCAGGCCCTGCTCGATATTTTGGCGGAGAGCGGCAATGTGAGTGGGGAGAGGGAGGAGGGGAGGGCAGGTGAGCGGCAGGACCGGGGGAGGGACGGAGGGAGGGGCGAGAGAGATGAGGAGCAGAGAGAGGGCGAGGTGCTGGGAAGCAGTAGTCCAGGCCAGCATGCCGAATGACGATGTTCACGGCGGTGGAAGTTGGTCTGGCAGTTGTTTCGTGTCTGCCTGGATTTCTTGACGGTAGACATTCTTTCTTACCTTTAATAATCTCTGCCATGTCTGTCTCGATATGAACGCGAAGTCGGGTTGCGCGTACATCTCGCAGGTTTCGCTGTTGTTCTACGGCACGCCGCCTATCGGTTCTTGTTACTTCTGCTGTGAATCATTTTGCGATGCAAAAAAACATACCATTACGTAGGGCCCAGAAATATAAGCGCCGTTTCGATTAAACCCTTTGGATACGGCCAAACAATGTCAAATCACGAATCGAGATTTAAATACGAGTATTAACAAATGAGTACGATTGGCCAAGAGCCTGCTGCATACCCCGAAGCTGGTACCTGGGCGCAGGGGCCTGCCCTGAGTGCCTCTGTATACTTTATCCAAGGTAGAGGTCCCGTTTCTCGGGAAAGGGGACATCTTACGTGTCTTTAGTGTACTTAAGCTCGCGAAGGAGCATCCTTTTTAGTGGACACAATATGACCCACTTTTCGGCGAAGTATCCATGCTTAGAAACTGCCGTGAGTCCTTTTGCTATAGAAACATAACTACTATGAACCGAAATATAAGCGCCATTTCGATTCAATGTTAATAGACAAGCAGGGGGGGTCGTAAGTTGAAAAGGGGGAACACTGAGCACGGGCGGTATCTCAAGCGTGTACGAGTATGAGCTCATGTGAGGTTTTGTAATGCTGTACCGATGCTGTGGGGCTGTAATCTGCACCGATTGTTACGAAAAACAAATGGAGATTTGGGGGGACCAGCTGCTGATTTCGCTGCTGCTGTGGTCCTGACATTGTTTATGACATGCCTTGATGTAGAATCTAAATAAGAAATACAAAAGTCGAGGTCAACGGATCCACCATGAGCAAATAGATCTAGGTTTTTGTGTTGTATTGTAACCAACATAACAATCGGGTCATTTGGTCACTGTACAGCATACGGCCATTTGTTTTCATGACATCGGTTTTAACAGTGTTGAAGAAAGCAGAGGCATGCACAAAAAACCCAAAAACGTTACCGGCTAATAGGGGTTTCCCGTATCGGCCACGACCTCCGACATTTGAACATTTTTTAGAAGAAAGCAGATGCCTGGTACGGCATACCGAACGTAGCACACCGCCCTAGGTGACGCATGTCATATAGACACGGCACAAGCACTCGGTGACACGCCTGATACCACAATCACTCCGTTTTTACGGAGCATACGTAACGTTTTGATGGTATACGTATTGCGATGTATACAGGAAAATGTGTCGCCTAAGACACCTTGGCCTATCAATTATGGGCCCGAAGCCGAAAATCCCAAGTCGACCGTCCCCGCTTCATGCCCGAATACATTCACAGAACAGCACAAACCTGCCTCAGCTGGCTGGAAGGTACTTTTGGTGTGCTCTGGCTGCCTGTCTTTTCCTGTCGTTCTTAGTCTTGCTTTGTTGGCACTGTTTTTTTTCGGTTCATTTCATTTCATTTCGTTCCGTTTCATTTCATTTGGTTTCTGTTAACTAGATGTCGCATCTCATCTGGGAGAAGCACGACATTCTTTTTTCTTTTCATTTTGTCATGCTTTTGTTTGGTTGCTTGATTGTTGATTTGCTTCAGTATGTTTACTTTCTATTATTTTTCCTTTTCGCTTTTTTCTTTCTTTTCTCTTTTTCTCTTGCATGCACCTGGATTGCTAGCAGGGTAGGTCTTTCCTGTCGTATATGGCATTGCATTGTCTGCTCTGCTTACTGCACTGAGCGTAGTATATCTGTGTCGTAGTTTTGCGACCACAGAACTGGTACCTTTTTAGGATGATGAATCGGCACGGACACTGGGTGTGCTGGATGTCGACGGGTAGAAAGGAAGGTTTAATGTGAAGAACACACACACACCGTCACAAGAACAATCAAGACGGAGACAACTGTTGCACGGGAGAAGGGCCGAGGTGCGAGCTGCTCTGGTTGCCAGGCGACAACGCCCGAGGCGTGAGATGGCGAGGCGACCAGCCGAGGAGCGAGCTGCCATACACCGCACATAATACCTGCGCTATTCGCTCTTAGATGTTGTCTCCGCTCAAGTTTCTTATGTCCTTCTTGGATCTGGCTCGGCACCAAGAGATCCGGCGACACGAGCCAGGTCACTCCAACTTTGATACCCAAGAGCGCGCGCAACGGGGACAGGCCTTGCCAAAAAACGTGTGTCTAGTGTACAAGCGGGCCTCCAACTTTCCCCGCTTTGACGGAAAATGATTGGTCACCGGTATGGAAAACGAGTGAATTTCGTACACATACATACCACGTGCCAGCGTGTACAAATCACACAGATCGTATCAGATTAGAGTACAGTGTGCATACAACCCCGGGGCCCTAATACGACGACACCCCAATTAGTAGACGACCTCTGGGGACGAAAAATGTGCAAACGATTTCGATATATCTAGAACTACAGCTCCGTGCAAATGTTTACTTAACATTAAAACGTTCACCATCAGCCCCCGCGCAAAGTGGAAAAAAGGATCCAGCTCCGTGAAAAAACAATACCAGGTATGGCATATCTGCAGTTGTATGAAGTATGCTTTAACGGCTTACCGGAAATTCAAAGAGGGGGTGGCGTTAGCGGTGGTATTAACAACGCCAGCGGAAACGTCTCCGTCACCTGGAGCTTTGATTGTCACGGAAGTACTGGTGGTACGTAATAATGACGGGTATGGTAGCCGTATATGGTTTCCCAGGGGTAATGTAAGCGGGAATCGAAGCGGAAACGGTGGCGGTAACGGCCGTGACAACGACATCAGTATTCGTAGCGGGGATGGTAGCGAAAACTGTAGCTTTACGGTCGTCGGCGGTAACGTTGACGGTACGGTTAACAGCAATGGTAGCGGTATTGGTACGGGTACCGGTCGCGGTACGTGTGGAAGATAACGGTAGATATATCGTCCATGGGCAACGGTATTGGAGGCGATAGGGTTGGCGGTGGTGAAGTTCGTTGATGGCGGTCAACCATGCTTGTCATGGTGATATTGAAAATTATGATGGTAACGAAGATAGCGAGGGTGATTGGTGAACGCGATGGTGAAGGAAAAGGTAAAACGTGCTGGCGAAATTGAAAATATCCCCAAGCAGTCTATATAAAGCAGACTCCATGCGTACGTAGTCGTACCATGCAAACAGCGCATGTATACGTTGTACAAGAAATACAGGTTGAGCTATTGGGCAGGTCGAGCATCTTGCCTGGACCGTAAGCTGTCCGCGTAGACGTTGAGGTCGGACAGAGCTTTCTGGTTGGCCAACAGATCGCCCCGCAGGGTGTCCCCCTCTTTCTGGCTCACGGCAAGTTCCTGGAATTTTCCGGTGAACACGACAAGACAAATACCGTCGCCGACACGCGTGAGACACAGGAAAGAAAAACGTACCGGTGAAGACGAACAACAACAAAACGTGTTCTACTATTGCGGACGACCACAGTAAATAGGACCAAAGAGTGTTGGTAAAAATAGGGAAATGTGAAGGTTTTTGTGTGCACCGTAGATTATATTTGCTATGGTCCCCCGTAATATTAACCAATAAAAAGTACTGAGGTATTCTTCCTCGAAAGACCTTCTCTGCGACCACCGACAAGGCGAGTAGTGGTGAGAAAATACGAACAAAACAAACTTCGTGATTTGTCTAGGCAGCAACCATTTTTTTTCACGAAACTAAAAACGAGAATCCGAAACAGGGTCTGACGCGGGCGGCTACCGCACTTGAGGTGCATTTTGTCATGCCCTTTGTGCCGGTTTTCTTGTGGTTTAAACGTTCACCTGGGCCAGGGTTTTTTCCCTCTCCCGAAGGGCTTCGCATTCTCCCCTGGCCTCCTTGAGCATAGCGCCGAGCTCTCTTCGCAGTCCAAATATCCACATAAGACAGGAATGGGCGAAGGAGGAAATTGAGAATTCAAAATCAGAAATATATATACCTCGTAAACAAGGGGAAGGGAAAGAAACAACGAGGGGGGTACATATATAAAAAATCAAACGGAGATAAACGCGGGGCTGTTTGCAAATGCGACCGTTGGGAAACATGAAGGGTCTTTCGACCGACTTCGACAAGACCCAACCATGACCCCATATTTTCGCCTTCTAGATAAAGACACTAGCTTTGAAGCATTCAAGGAAATGGTTCTGAAACATTAGACCCTCAGTCGAAGAAAGAACCGGCCAGGATTGATAGCAAGTAACAACAAGGACGGGTTTGATTGTTGAACAACCCCTTTACAGATATGTGGAATATATTTCTCTCCAACCAAAAAAATCTCACCATCAACTCAAACTCAACCTTTTCTGTCGCCGGACCTGTAGATTACGCTAAACAACATATGTCGTGATGTTTCAGACGCATACAAAAAAAACATGAAAAACACCAACGCCAGCAACCATATCGAATACCAAGGTCAACCTGATCATCATTGTGAAACATAAAGCCCATTATCAAATTCAAACTTAAAAACCAATCCAGTTATCCAACATCACTTCAAACCTAGCTACGAACGTATCGTACCGTAGCTTCGACTGTCCTCTTCCGCCGGTCAAAATGCGCAGCTCCTTCACGTCTAGCTCGCGCTCCTTAAGTCTGTCGCGCAACCCGGATATTTGCCCCTAGGAAGCAACCAAGACGGACAGAAGGCAGGGGAGGGTAAGCGAGGAAGGGGAGGGCATGTGGTATACAGTAGAAGTGGCTTGGAGGTGTGGTTGAACCTGGGCATGGATAGTATCCGTGGGTGTAGGGGGAGGGTGAGGTGGACTAGGGGAAATGAAAAGGGGGGCGGGGACATCGACATGAGCAGGGGGAGGGAAGTTGGAGAGGGGACGGGATAGGTTAAGAAAGGAAACACACGGAAGCGAGGATCGGGAATAGGTGAAAAGAAGAGGGTTGGGGCCTAGGTGAGACGGAAGGAGAACGGAAGAGGGGGAATACTCATGCCATGATATACCTGTACGACTAGGGCCTAGAAGACATGAAGGCTCACCGCAGTTCGATGTCGTTTGTGGAGTTTGGACAGAAAAAACTGATGGCCTCATCATGGTACCCATGAAAAAACAGACACAAAACAGTGTCGTCTCTTGTCGCGACAGGGCGGAAACAAGGCAGTTCCCGTCTCTCGTCGGAAATAGGAAGAGCAGTGGCTGCCTGGTGGTGGAGGTGTTCTACGGGAAGGGCTGGGGTGGTCCTAAACTGTGGAACTGCTGACGACCGTGGGGATCCCGATTGCGTTACAAAAAAAAATCGCTGTATACTAAGGCCCTGGTAAACATTGTCCATCGTGCTGAGCGAACACTTTTTCACGAAATATATATATATAAATCTCTCCATATGTCATATCTCCGTGTAAAGCTCAAAGCATGCGTTCGAGCTACAAAATACGTGCTTCCCACCTAGGTGAGCATGCTACCAAATCATCCATGTCACAGCGGAGACCGCTGGCCAATCCAGCGTCAACAAGAGCAAGAGTCATCATACGTTTACACAACCAGGCACTCGTCCGATTGAAGGTAGCCTCAGAGTGCCCCTCAGGAGCCAAGATGGCCTTGAAGGATTACAGTGATACCGGGGCGGAACGGTGTAGTGGATAGGGCTTGGTATCCACAAAAATATTGTGTGCAACTGCTCAAGTTAGAAGCCTCGGAAACAATAAGGCGCAGCTCTTACCGCTGCATACATCAAAGGTCAATCAAACACATTGAACATAACATCATCATAAGGTATCATCACTCGTGTCGGCAGGACAAACACATTCCCGTCGGTAGTGGATACGGAACATCGACATCATAGTCTTGCGCCTGTTCAACGCAAACCATAAAAAAAGCTCTAGGCAAACGTACAAAACCATGACAGTCGTGCGGGGATCCCGAAGGAAAAATACCTTATAATATAAATACAGGATATGGTTATCGGAATGAAAATGATAGTTTCGTGGCAGTCGAACGGAAACAGTTTCGTTTTTGTGGCAACCAACATCACAATGTCAATGTTGTGGGCTGTTAACAATCAATTCGGCAGTCCCGTGGGCAACGAAAAGAAACGCCGCACACTCCTTGGCCTTTCGACAGAAAAATTCGGCAGTTATGTGGGCACCCATAAGGAACATGAAAAATCCTTGACAATCTAGTGCAAACATGACAGTCTTGTTATCGTCGAATAGGAATACAGCAGTCTTGTGGGAATTGAATTAGGAGCATGGCTGCCTTGGGGCAACTTACCGACCGAACATAAAATAAAGATTAGAGTCTTACGATCATCAAACATACCTGGTAAGTATGTAAGCCTGAGCCACATCAGGAACCAAGCGTCACAACCGACAAGACATGCCACATCGGTCATGCCGCGTCCAAAAAAACAAATGACAGTCCTGTCGCGCACCTGCAGCAACAAAGATCGTATCTTGTACATGTCCCTTTTGCGGACCCGCTCTTGCGCATTTCCCGCCCCTGCCGCGCTCTCCTCCTCTTCGTTCCCTTCCCCGATGTCCGGTAAAGAGGTCGGGTCGTCTTGAACCCGCCCCTGCAAAAATAAATTTTAATACGAATATGAACACCACCAAACAACCCCAGGAAAGTGGATATGAATAGTAATGTATATAGATGAAAACTGTTATGAACGATACATTGGTACGAATGTGAATATTCAAATATCTACTCCCCTAGAGAGGCTGGGTAGTCGTGCACGCAACCTTGCCAACACAAATAAAAAACAAAAATTAAGACAGTCTGAAAAGGAATGCCCGATATGACAACTGTAATAGTGCATGTTGCAACATGGGTATCAGAACGGAACGCGATACTAATACGCATAACTAACTACTAGATATAATATTAACATGAACACGACTGCTTGTCCCACAACTATGAATATAACTATGCGCTACTCCGAACATCATGTTAACTGGTAGTTCAAATACCAGTACAAAAAACAACATACCAAAACCAAATACGCCATGTCAATCTAAATCAAATATCAGCGTCAATCCTTGACCTACAAAAACCTTGTACCACCATCAGCCACACAAGCATCAACAATACCGACGACAACACCACAGAAATAAAACTGTCAACACGCAGCATCAATGTATGTGTGAATACCTATATTTCATAGGTATTGCAAGCAGCATACCCTCACCTCAAAAGGCAGCGCCAGCCCATCTCCGTCCAAATCTTCGCATTCCCCCTCCTCCCCCCCGTCTCCAATAGGGCCTCCTCTCTCCACGAAACCGCCCTTTCCCACGGACAAACGTCTGTTTCCCTCCGCCAAACCGTCTTCTTTCGAGTCGAAACCGTTTGTCGCCGCGTCAGAAATGCCAGTACTCTCCACAAACTTACCCTGTGTCTCATCAACACTGCGTTTGGTCTTCTTCAAGTCGACGTTTGCTGATTGTAGTCCCCCACCAACCCCACCCCCGACGCCGTCGCCGCCACCTCCGGTAAGGCCACTACCAACATCACCACTACCAACACCGACACCAGCACCAACACCATCTGGTTCAACCGCACCACGTCCGCCAGCCCTGCCTGAGATCGCTTGGCTCAAGCTGGCTGTGTCCCCATTAGCCTGACCTGAGCTAGATTTAGTCGTGCTGGAGTTGCCTGAGCTGGCGTCGCCCCGGCTTGTTTTTGCCGAAATGGTTCCGTCCGACCTGCCCTTGTCTGGCCTGTTTTGGTCTGAACTAGGGGTGAGGGAGAAGCTAGGTGCGATAGCGTTCCACAGGGTAGAGATGGTGAACTCTGCCGGTTCAGTCTTGTCTGTGGCTGCGGGAGTTTTCGTAGGGGATGGCAGGCCAGCCCCGTTAAGCCTGGCGGTCAAAGAGGAAGGGCAGGGTTTGGGAGCATTTCAGAAAATTAGAAAAACATTACAGCAGTACAGTTCTAGTAGTAGTAGTAGTAGTAATAGTAGTGGTAGCAGTAGTAGCAGTGGTAGTAGTAGCAGCAGCAGCAGTAGCAGTAGTCAAAGTAGTCAAAGTAGCAGTGGTAATGGTAGGGCAGGAGCAGCAGCAGCAGCAGCAGCAGCAGCAATAAAAGTAGTGTTACCACAAGAAGACAAGGCATACTTTCTGCATCAAATTTGCCGTGAGTACGAGTGCAAGACCCTCACCTTTCCTTCCCGTCGTCCTGTTCAAAATCGGCAATATCAGATTCCAACCCCGACCCCGATCCCGATCCCGATCCGGAAGACTCCAGTCTTCCGAGACCCTGGCAGCGGTGTTTCCAAAACGGGGAACAATACAATACGTCCGTAGCCAGCAGTCGCCTTGCGCCTGCTCCTCCAGCTCCTCCCGCCCCATTCCTTACCTCCCCCGCTCTCGACGATAAATCTCTTCCTCGTCGTCCGCCTCCTGCACATCCCCTTGCCGCCCTTGCCCCCGCTCCCCCTTTCTCTGTCATCCCAGCTAGCAACCTACTGCCTCTTCCTCCTCCCCTTGCTCTCAGACCCACCCCTCCCCCTCCAACCCCCGCCCCCGCCCCGAGTTCTCCTCCTATCCCACCTCCCGGGGTAGGGAACGGGAGCTGACAGCAACTACTCCTGCCAACACCCCTACCATTACCACCACCACCTCCCCCTACCCACGCCGGCGGAGCTACGAAAGCCGACGCGCGGTACGAGGGCTGAGCCAGCGGCGAGGGAAAGAACGACACCAGGAAGGTCGCCAAACTGGTCTGCTGCCATGGTGTCCGCATCCTTCTTCTCCTACCCCCCACCGCCATTGTTCTCGGGTTTTTCTGCTCCCGATCAGCCTCTACTTTGCCTTTCGACAGCTGTCTCGACTGTAGCTCACAAATAAGGCCCGGAATACCGGTTCGGTGAAACCCGGCCCGGAATCCGATTCGTGAAAACCCGGCCCAGAATTCTGTTCGGAAGAATCGGTTTCGTTTTGCGACTACCGGGTCGAATTTGGCTCCACTTCTGCCCCAAAATGGTATCAGGAATGTGGTCCGATTCCTGAATCCGACGCTGATTTCCGAACTCGGCTGTAGTCAAGATTCCAATCCGACGTGGCAGGAACCTGAAACGGAAGGGGTCCAAACCGGTAGAGCTGTTAGTCTTGCTAATGGTGCTGCTCTTGTTGTATGCTACATCTGTTGATATGAACTACTAGAGCAGACGCACGTCAATCACGTACACGCTAATACAACAGTGTTGTATTCTACAGCATTTGTTGCAAGGGAAGAGAGGCGAATGCCACAGCTGATGCACCTGCTGCTGCTGCTGCTGCTAATGTTACTAATGTCACTCCTGGCCTTGCGCCTGCTGTAGAATAATAGCGTTGCATTGTACCAGGCACGATGCGTCCTGTGTGTACCACTAAGGTCGTACCGTTGGGCACTGACACTACACAGCGAATACCGCTGGGAGACAAACTTTCGCCAAGACTTCAACGTTCGCAGTTTTCGTCCTATTCAGCTCTCAAGTAATGAATAGGAAGGCCGACGCCGGTGGCACTTCCCTGTGTAATAACGAGCGAAAGACATACCGGTATTGCATTATGGACAAAAGCACACCGACTGGCGACCGCAGCGGCGATGCTGCTGTAGCTGTTGTGGTATACTGCAGCAAAGGTCCTGCGTGGGTACGACTTTACTAGCGTTTCCAACGAAATATTTAAATACCTACTGCTGAAAGCCTACTGGAGAAGGTGAAGCCACCGGATGCACTGTTACTACTACTGTCTATAGAAAACACCATCGGGGGTAAGAAAACACTCATTCGTGTTGGTAAGCAGAGAACGAACGGGGTTGCCTAGCGTATTACGTATTTCGGTATTTTATTTACTGGTTAAATATGCCCATTTGCATATTTTGTTTAAATGGCGATGAGTAGAGCATCCTAAAATCGACAATCTACTTTTATGGCATTTTAGTACGGTTAAATGACTGGTACCCCTGTGAAGAAAAGGTGTACGATATATACGTACACCAAAACACGTAGATATTTGGTGGTATACATTATATATACACTGGGCATGCTGAATCGCGAACATTCCTCCCACACTAAAACCAATACAGGAAACAAATACGATATAAAACAATCAGCAAGCTCAGTTGTTTGGTTATGCTTACACGTAAGCACCTGAAGAAACGCGAGTATGGCCCGTTTTAATGCAACACTTTACGCGTTCAAAATAATACATCGTCACAAAAGGCAACACGCCAAACCAGAGCAATTTCAAATCTTAGGAAAAAATAACATAGCTGCATTGATAAATCTGACGCTTAGTTTGGTTATGGCCGTCTGATGCAACTGATGTAGAAAAAACAGCTTTGATAAGATGCTAGATTGTGGCACACACTAAACAAAGCAGCAGCAGCAGCATGCAGGGACTCATCTGCCCCACACAGAGCGCAGCTCTTGAAGAAAAGACCGCACCCGCCTGGCCCGCGACCCCAACTTTTGCAGCAGCGTCGGGGGGCCCAAAATAATGCGTGGATGAGCGATCAGGAAGCACTTGTAGAATATATATATTTTGACGCTGTTATCTCCAGCAGCAATACTACTCGAAAAAATGCTGTTGAACAAGCATGGATTACTGTCGTAGTTGCTGCTTGGGCGCCGTACCCGCACGCCAGGGGTCGGCCATGGGCCAGGCATGCACGATCAGGGCGCGCATTTCGAGTACAGGTTAGCACTACCTTGTACAGCAACCAATAGTACTCGTAGTAATGGTGCGTTGCGATTTCTCCTGTATTTGGTAGACTACAGCAAACGACGAAACTGCTGTACCAAAATGTGAAGTATATGATGAGTCTCGTACAAGGTGATACACAGTGTTTGTGTTTTTAATAAGAGGTCACAGTCGGGCAAGGAAGTTGAAAACATAAGTAACAAACAGCAGTCATTCAGCGCCATTTCTCAACGTCTAAAACAATTGTAAGCTTTAAGCATGCTCAAAATCAAACGGCTACGAACCGACACTAGATAAAATACTATTGTTGCTGCTGGTGCTGCTTCGGGATGTCCTCGTTTTACCGCCGCTGCTTGGACAGTAATAAAATATAGAAATGTTGTGTTCTGTAGGGTTTGTGGCTATAGGTTACGGGTCTGGAAGTCCTACAAGACTTACAGAAGTGCCGGGTACAAGGGCAAATGTCGTGTAGAACGACCAGAAGTTCCGAGTAGGTGTACGAATACTATACTCGTACCTCGGGTATCGTCGCACGGGCGTTCTTCAATTACAGTGGTTCCGGGTACGGGTCTCAATGGCTTAATACCTCACAGAAGTTCCGGGTACGGGTATGAACGTCGTGTGTACATAACTCACATACATTCCGGGTACGGGTACATATGTTGTATTTACAGAAGTCACAAAAGTTACGGGTACGGTACGTCATATAAGTTTGGGGTAGGTACACTAATGAGGTACCCTTTGCCCTGGGCATTGTGGCGCGGGAGTACGAAACTTACAGAAGTTCGGGTATGGGTACGTACGAAAGAGTACCGAACTTACCGAAGTTTCGAGTACGGGTATGAACGTCGTACATAACTAACAGAAGTCCCACAGGTACATACAATACCGGGTAAAATACATTGGGCGTGGTCATGTACTTACCCTGCAGACATGACCAGCAGCTTTTGACGCTTCTGCTCTACTCGTATGTACGTGAAATAAAGCTGTATACACTTAGCGTAAGTATATACGACACACGTCACACACAGGTGTCGATCTGAGCAGCGTACGTACTGTACAGCAGCGGTATGGTCCTGTACTTACCCTGCAGACCTGACAAGTAGGTTTGGACGCTGCTGCTGTACTCGTATGTACGCGAAATACAGCTGTATACACGAAGCATAAGTATATACGACACACGTCACACTTGTCGATCTGAGCAACGTACGTACCGCTGTACAGCAGGCAGCAGCAGCAGATATTATTGCTGGCGTTGTGTTGACAGACCGGTGTGTACAGGGCAAATTTGGCCAGAGCTGGGCTGTGAGCGGCGGCCGAGACGATAATGGCTCCAAACAACCAGACCTTTGAAGAGGCGGGTATCGCGGGAGCACAAGGCGATCATTCGCCTGGGAAAGCGAAGCAAACCGAGGTGAAGATCTTGCTCGCTGCCTCTGTCAGGAGCAGGTTGTTTCGTCTCCCCAAAAAACATGGGGGTTCAGGAGGAGCAGACTGAAGAAAAGGCTCGTACGGCGCGAGCGGGGACAGCTGCAGACGAGGCGAAAACCAAGCTGCCTGCATCGCAAAAGCAGTTTAAAAGGCTGCAGTTGGGGGGGGGGGGGGGGGCAGTTGGCCCAACATCGTAAGTTCCAGTTGTAGAGCTACCTGCGGTACGTGTACATTTACCTGGACTGCCGATTTATACGCGTACGTAGTGGAAAGCTGGCAGAGGTCTTTGGTCTTCAGCTACGAGTGGCCTCGAGATGCACTGGGTGCCGGCGAATCTGGTACGAGAATTACACCCAATGAACACTTGAAAGGTAGAAATCCTCGTGGTCGGCCTACAAAAACCCTGCACAAAAGCAAAGCATGATCGTGGTTGTTGCCGAGGGTCGGTGCCCTAACCTGGTCGGTGAGTGCAGATTTCTCTGTTTTGTTTGGTTGAGCCAGGTTGAGCTCGTGCTTTAGGCCAACACACCTGAGTTGAGATGGTCGAGGAAGGAGACCCCTTGGCTGCAAAGCTACGCAAATGCCACATTCGTTAGCTTACCTGACTGGTTCACGCCAACTGCGGCGTCCTTCTTTGAACCTGTTACACACAGGGCTTGGCCGCCAATTGAAGTGGAGCGTACGGCTGTAGTCCTGCATTCTCTCCCTCCAACTTGAGTTCCAATTGGGGAGTTCCACAAATTTTCAGTGGCATTATATTTGCGTGGTCCGGGGATGATCTACGTCGTGCGCCCGTGGGCATCTGCAACTTGCTATCGGAGACCTACCTCTACACGTGGACCAGGTACGCTCATAGACGGTGTTTGTTGAACGTCAAGTACATACGTGCGAGTCACCCTATGTTTCCCAGCTCGTTGCTTGTGTAGTGATTCCATTTGTGTGAGCGAAAGCCACGAGCTTGTGATATTAAAAAATTAAAAAAACAACAGCTGTGAGCTCGAGGATTTCGTCGAAACTCATCTTTGCTTCGTAGCTGAGTGTAATACTTCGATCGCGCGTACTCACGGATTTTATATGTCCTCATGTTGGATGTACATCCCGTATGAGGGGGACACAATCTGAGGCTGTAGAATTCAGGAAGTGTGTGTCTATTTGTGGGGGAAGAAAAAATTAAATTAAATCTGTATAAGTAATTTAGAATGATGCAGGGCGTAGGGCGTAGGGTGTAGGGTGTAGGGTGTCGTAGGTATTTTCTCACTTGGAATTAGTGTGGAGGAGCACCTGCTGTGGCCGGTGCCGGAAGCGCCCCGGGCCGTCTCGGCCCCGGATTTCGACGAGGGAGTGTGTGCTGGGGTGCGCGAGGGGCGAAACCGGCCCGCGGGTGGCGCGGCGGCCCCCGCTTGCCCCGGCACGACCGGCGCCCCGACCTCCCTGCTGCTGCTGTACTTTCGCATGCGGGGTATCTGTGTGTGGCTGTATATAAGGGCGGTTCCGGCTCAAAAACGAAGACATGATCGGGTATTATATTCGCGGACAGTGAGTTTTTGCGGAGGAACGTGCTGGTGCTCCCTCGACGACCCCGATCAAGCGTGAGAACGGCCGCCAACAGGAGCGGCGCGCAAAACGCGAGGCGGGCACCGGGGGACATAGGGTCGGAGAGGGGCTCTGGCCTCGAACGGGCGGAGTCGGGGTCGGGGTGGCGGAGAGAGCAGCGTCGAGCGTTCCGGGACGCAAGCACCGAAACCCTCTCAATTTTTTTTAACGGAGTTCACAGTTTTTACGGAACAAATTACTGCCAAGGGTGCGGGGACACTTTTTTTTCGTTTTCTTGCCAAAAAAAGGTACACCTACGCACTTTGAGCCATTTAAAGGTACAGTTTTTCGCCATCCGCACAATTTTTGTGCCCGGTTCGTATTCCGGGACTGTCACGTCCAGGTGGGCAGCATCTCGCCGCACTACTCACTATACTTCTACTACTGTAAGTACTACACTGTACTACTACTACTACTACTACTACTACTACTACTACTACTACGACTACAACTACTTCTACTATATACCACTACTACTACTGCTGTACGTACTGCTGTGCTGCTGTACGTACTGCTGTGCTGCTGTGTAATGATTTCGAATTATGTACGAAGGGCGTGTATATATATGGGGCGTAGGGTGCTGTAAGGCGTAAGGTGTTGTACGGCGTAGTAGTGTGTTGTAGGCCGTAGTATGTATTTTCAGTTGGAATTAGAGTGGAGGAACGTCTGCTGTGGGCGGTGCCGAGGGAGGGTGTGCTGGGGTGCGCAAGGGACGAAACCGGCCCTCGGGTGACTACTACTACTACTACTACTACTACTACTACTACTACTACTATACTACTATACGTACTACTACTACTTCTACTACTACTATATACTACTACACTACTACTACTACTACTACTACTACTACTACTACTACTACTACTGCTGCTGCTGCTGCTGCTGTACGTACTGCTGTGCTGCTGTGTAATGATATGGAATTATGTAGGCCGTATATAGGTCGTAGGGTGTTGTAGGCCGTAGTATGTCTTTTCAGTTGGAATTTGTGTGGGGAAACGTCTGCTGTGGGCGGTGCTGGGAGCGCCCTTGGCGGTCTCGGCCACGGATTTCGACGAGGGAGGGTTTGCTGGGGTGCGCAAGGGGCGAGACCGGCCCTCGGGTGGCGCGGCGGCCCGCGCTCGCCCGGGCACGACGGACGCCCCAACCTCCCTGCGGCTGCTGTACTTTCGTCGGAGGGGGTGGTCGTAGCACACAACATGTTACTGTTGCATACACAACCAGGTACCACATATAAACGCTGTGTATACCATACAGCACTGTGTACCGTACTGCTGAACACAATAACCACTCCGCACCATCGACCGCGCGCCCGCCGCTCGGTCATCCGCGCGCCCGCCGCCGCTCGGTCGACCGCGCGCCCGCCGTCGCCCGGTCGACCGCGCGCCCCACGCCGCTCGGTCGACCGTGGCGGCCTTGCGCCGCCCTCGTCGATCGCCCGCCGCCGCCGCTCGCTCGGTCGCTCGCCCGCCGTCGCCCTAGTTAAAATTAAAATTAAACAGTCTGAAATAAACGTACCAGGTATACTATAGTGTTTCGACGAGTTTACGTGATAGAGTGGTTCTACTATTTGTAGCCATGTATGGCTTGTGATATAAAGGGCCAGCCCATGACAAGTGCAAAATACACTGCGTACGATACAGGGTTCACGTACGACGTACTCGTACGTATACTACTACAGGTATATACCAGGTACCAGGTGCGATGGGGTTGCTCGTATGATAATTACAGCAGTTGTGAGTGAACAAACCCACACTTGGACGCTGCGTGAGCCCGGCTGCTCGTGACAGTAGCCGCAACTGCTGTGCATATCCCTCACACGTGTTCGGTACTTGCAGGACCGGGATATCGTTAGCTCAGCAGTTGGAACCACGTCTGTCTGAACGAAAGTATTTTCGCGATAATTCGTGTTTACATCTACTGCTGTATATACACCGGTATACAACACACGTCGCTTTCTGGACCCCAGTACGTATGTACCGGTAAGTATCGTATATGTGTATCAGTAGAGTACAGGGCACAGCTGGACACGTTGTATAATACAGCAGTAGGGCCCCTTCAATGAGCCACAACGTCATTGTTTTCCAGATAATAAATGCAAAGGAAAGTTCGGTAGGGTATACCGGTACCGGGGGTATATTTGTTGCACGTACCGAACTTACCGAAGTGTCGGGTACCGGGTATTGAAAAAGTACCGAACTTACCGAAGTGTTGGGTAGGGTATTAAGCACACATATCCGAGAAAATACCGGTGCCCCCGGTGTTTCGGACGAGGGTATACCGGTACCCGGGGTATATTTAGTTGAGCGTACCGAACTTACCGAAGCGTCAGGTACCGGTTGGAAAAATACCGAACTTACCGAAGTGTCAGGTACCGGTATTGAAATAGTACCGAACTTCCCGAAATGTCGGTAACCCTTATTGAAACAAAATACCGAACTTACCGAAGAGTCGGGTACCGGTATTGAAAAAACACCGAACTTACCCAAGTGGCAGGTACCGGTGTTTACCAAGGAAATACCCCCGGTATACTTCGGTACGTACCCTGCCGAAGATACCCTCAACATATATATGTGTACTTGTAGCAACAGCAAACAGGTGGCGGCGGCAACGGCGGAGAAAACGGCAATGCTGCCGCCGCCATCCCAACCACGTAGCAAGCGGCAGGACGGTTAGCAGCAGCACCAACGCCAGAAGGAACAACAACAGAACACAGCAGCAGAGGGGCAGAAGAAGCAACTCCAACTTGGGCAATGCACTGCTGCTGTGGCCTTTACTGCTGTATATTTTATACAGTCCATGCGTGTCACCGCCATCAAGTGCTACGCTTGAAGCCTGTTCTACCCAGTCTCCCAACTTCGAAGTTCGGCATACGGTTTAGATAATCGACGACCTCGCGTATAATGCTGATGCAGCTGCTGCTGGTACATCAGTGTTTGAATATAATTAAAGCAGCGATGCATTCGAGATGTTACGTTCAAGTTCGCCTATAGGATGCATGATACGTAGTAAGTGTAGCGTAGACCGCTGCTGCTGCTGCTGCTGCTGCTGCTGCCACCCATAAATACCTTGTAGAATGTCATAATGTGTCCGTATTGCATACATACCCGATCCCCCGGCATCGAGGCCGCACCGATCACCACCGGTATTGTGGTCGAGAGTATACTGGTACCCGGGGTATATTAGGGTAGGCGTACCGGACTTACCGAAGTGTCGGGTACCAGTATTGGAAAATACCGAACTTACCAAAGTGTCGGGTACCAGTATTGGAAAAGTACCGACCTTACCAAAGTGTTGGGTACCGGTATCGAAACAGTACCGAACTTACCGAAGTGTCGGGTACCGGTATCGAGGCCATACCGAACATACCGAAGTGTCGGGTACCGGTATTTACTGAAACAATCCCCGGTATACCTCGGTACGTACCCTACCGAATACACCTTTGGAATAAATGAGCCCCCGGAGGCACTTTTGTTACCGACGTCCCCGGGGGCACTTTAGCTTATTGCGCCCCGTAATTGGGGGCAGAATAAGCTTAAAGTGTCCCCACAATACAAAGCATGATACCACGCGCGATGACAGCGGCCGCTGGACACCATACCTCACTGAAGGTTGTCTACGGCATGTGCTGCTGTGGTGTGTGCAGTAATTCCGCCAGTCATGATTTATCGCCTGATTTACAGACAGGTTCCTGTACGTGATACCCAGTCCCCTCCAGGCGTTGTTTGGGGGGGCATCAAGCTCAAAGTGCGGAAAGAGACTACATGAAGCACGCCTCTAGGAGCGATCGCGACGATCGTAGGACACCATACCTATGTCGGGATTGTCCACGGTATGTGCTGCTGCGGTGTGCACAGTAGCTCCGCCGGTTATAGCTTCTCGCCCGATAAACAGACGGGTTACTGTCCCCGATACACGCATAATCTCGCCGGTCATTTTCGGGAGTAAATCAAACTAAAAGTGCCTCCGGAAATAGACAGAGACTACATGAGGGCACGCCACCACCAGAAATTTGGACGACCGTTGGATACTACACCAGTCTGGGGGTTGTCTATGGCATCTGCTGCTGTGGTGCATACATTTTTTCTGCCAGTTATCGCTTCTCGTTGGATATACGGATGTGTTCGTGTTCTCGACACTCGGCAGGGAAGATCATGAGCATCGAGAAAAATAATGCTCCTGTACGTACACATATCGGGCGAGAAGTAAAAACAAGCGGAAAATATTAACACCCCACACCAGCACATGCAAAAGACAACCCTGGGAGGAGTCTGGTGTCCTACGGTCGTCGTGGTCGCTCATGGCGCCGTGATTCGTGTAGTGTATTTTGGATGCACTTTTAGCTTGATGAGCCCCCAAGAAAGCCTTCGGGAGTTCCTGAGTATGGAGAACACGAGCCCGTCAGTATACCATCGGGAGAGGAGCTATAACCTGCGCAACTACTGCATACATCACAACATCAGCACATGCCGTAGACAAACCCTAGGGAAATACAGTCGTCGTGATCGCTCGTGATGACGAGCTTCATGCATCTTTTTTCGGAGTCACCTTGTTTGGCTCGATTTGCCCCCAAACGATACCTGAAAAGATCCTGGACATCGATAACACGAACCCGTCTGTATATCGAGCGAGATGCGATAACCAGCGGAAGTACTGCACACACCACAGCAGCACATGCCGTGGACCGTACCAACCCCCAGAGAGGTATGGTATCCTGCAGCCGCTGTCATCGCGAGTAGAATCATGATTCCGGGGACAGTTTGAGCTTGTCGTGCCCCCAATTCCGGGGGGCTGTAAGCTGAAGTGCTCCGGGGGTGTTGTTTTATAAAGTACCCCCGGGCCGCATTTATCATCACCCCTACGTGACACCAGGATGTCGTATGTCTACTGCCAGGTGTACTTGTGATACCGGGTATACCCTGGTACACGTGTATATTCACTGCGTTTGCCGGCGGCTCGCTCACGTGATGACCGCAGCTTGAGAAGCGCTGTGGAGAAACATGTAGGTCCGTCTTTTCCAGAGTTGAGAGTGTTCTCCACGATGTTCACAGACAACCAATGTGGCCGTTAAACAAAACTCTGTGTAGAATCGATTGCTCCAGCTACAGCCTACATAACAGGTCTATCATACCAGATATATTATAAGAAGAGTGGGGATACTGACCGCGGCAGGTGTTCGTACAGTAACGGCATCACACTGTGCTGAGACGGGGTCAGTAACCAACACAATATAGGAGCTGTTGCTAGCAATTCGCGTACGTAAATGTCGTCAATGTATGTGCACCGGTGGAAGATAGGCATTTGGATTTGACAAAAAAAAAAAAAAAACTAAAGTTGTTTAACCGCCATAATATGTTAACACTTCGTGAACACAAGGTTCAGTACACATCTGGTACTGCTGTGCTGTACATGGCACGACGGCCGGAGACAGGTACCATCCTAGCATTGGAGGTCCACACGAAGTTCTGCCACGCAGTACTCGTAAATACCAGGTATGTAAATGCGGATGGGAATTATTTCATGAAACCACGACACCATGGGCCCCAGGAAACAAATAGATAATAAGCCCTGGTTTCACTGCTGTTTTTGGCAGAAAATAGGAAACAGAAAAGCGGTACAACGACAAACACCGCCCCCACCACCACGAGAACCACCATCGACCTTCGTGACTTGCCCTGCTCGGCAGTCGACCCCTGTCCTGTCCTTCTACAGCTCCTCGCTGGGCGGTACCGTATCTTCTCGCGGCCGGGCCCTGGTGTACTCCTAGCATGGGATCGTTCCGCTCTGTACTGATTGCTATCGCTGTTCCTTCTGCTGCTGCAAAACAAAGTACAGCAGTACAAATATCAACCACCACCACTATGCTTCGCGTTCCAATCGGCTCCGCAGTTGACTGCCGCCCCTTCCTGTTTCGGCTCATCGCTGGCTGGGGCTATTAAATACCTCTCGGCGGTCCGTCACTGCTGCTGCGACAAGAGGTACACCAATACCACGACGTACAGCAGTACTACGACAAACCACCACCACCATCACCACCACCACCACCACCAGGCTTCGCTTCTAGCCTGGCTCCGCAGTCGACTCCTCTCCCTTCCTGCTGCGACCCGTCGCTGGCTGGGGTTTTAAATATACCTTCCCGCGGCCCTTCGGTCGTGCCGTTCTGGTATGTCATCGTACTGTTCTGTATTGCTGATTGCTGTAGAACGAGGTACACCAGGACAACGACCACTGACACCACTACCACTATTTTTGACGTATGGTTTAACTTTGCCGTCAACTCCTGTCCTCTCGTGCTTCCGCGAATCGCTGGCTGTCACTATAGTATACCTTCCCGTGACTCGTAATTGGTGTCGTGCTGGTATGTCATCCTGCCGCTCTGTACTGATTGCTGATGCCGCAAGATGACGACCTATAGCCCTGCCACGACCAACCACCACCGCGCTTGGCCTCTAAGCCTGCTGCGCGACGATATAGGTACTGGAAGCGACGTGTCTACAATTTTGTTGTAAAACCGATGCCCACTCCCGTACGTAGGGCTACATTTGGGTGATTGACCTGAACCTGACCGACCGCGTAAGTTCTCGTTTCGGGTTTACGTTTCCATCTGCCAGGCTACCACTAAGCGGGGTTTAGATGCGAAAGTTGTCGACATCGCTATCATGGCCTATCGCTATGCCTTCAATATTGCTCGACCTCGCGTACGCACCATGACCTTCGTCGTAAAACGCCTCGGTTGGCAAGTTTACTACCCCCGCTGCTGCTGATACTGCTGCTGCTCGTGGCTGTCGTTTTCCTTGTTGGGTTTCCGAGCGTGCTTCTTTTTCGAGATCAATACGGGTACCGGTATTTCAGCTCGCATCAAAAGAGGCAGTAACGGCCGACTACTCTCGCTTGGTGATGGTATTGCCTAATCAATTGTGAACATGTGTGGAAGCTACGGATCAAACGTGGGCCCCATAAAACTATATATGTCGGAAATGATACATGTTACCGGATCCTTCCGGGAAAAAACGAGACACTTTGCCCTCAAAACTGTTTTCCATCGACGCAAAGACTCAAACAACAATACTCTAGGAGTGCAACACAGTTTCCGCTGTGAGTTGTGGACACGCGGTACGGATTACAAGTGGAAAATGACGCTGTATACAGTTTGATAACCTATGAGTGTTTGCTCTGCTTGCACGACAATTACGTCGCTTATGGAGGACGGCAATTACTGGAGCGTGTCCACTGCACGCGTTGCCCGGCCCATGGGCACAGGGATGATATATATTTCTAAGTCGATAGCGGGACACTGCGCCCCTGCATTCGCGAACGGAATCCGCAGTGTTTTTACGAGTAGTATCTGTATACAGTTTGCTTCTTTTGCTTCTTGATCGATTTGTTTGTGCTCTGTGTCAGGTTTATGATTGCACCTGCAGTTCCGTTCAATCCTGCATGTAGGGCCGGCTGTAGGCTGCCGTGCTTAAAAACGTCGTATGTAGGTAAGTTCGAAATCAAGTTCGGATGACGGGACGCCAATATATGGCTTGATCAAGCAGTACATCCGTCGCCATTTTATCCTTATTGACAGTTCGTGACAAGAGGTAAACAAATCCCTTCAGATTCAACAGTTTATCGAACAAAGGTGGCACAGAACACCGGGCAGGCGTCGTGTAGTGTGTCCGGGACCCTTGAATTGTTTCTGTCGTTTCCAGCGACAGGTCGACGGTGGAGTACATGGTCGTGTATTGAGTCAAAATCGGGGCGATCTGATAAATGCCACGCACAAACGAATCTAAAACGCCTATTCGGGGGTACAACTTCCGTGTAAGGCGGAGTGTCCCCTCCCCGACGTTACAGTATACATTGGATATCTGCCTCGCACAGCTTGTGGGCCCAACATCGTACCCAACCCATTGCGCTGCGGTGCTCTCTTAGCCACCCTAGTACTCTCAGCATCTACATGAATGCACTGTAGACGTATGACGCTCACGCCGATTCGAGGATACTTTCTTCAGGGAAATTTCATTAAAAACCAAGAATGGGGCCAACAACCGTGCAGGATACATCACACCAAGACCGCGCTTGTCCTTAATATGGTCTCGGTTCATGTTGCCGAATATCAAAAGCTCGTACAAAAACGCCTCTTTGCGGATATCGCCGAAACACCAAGTGCTGCACAACCTCCGCACGAAATCACGTCTCGCCCCACATACCCTGTTTGTGTCCTGGTCTACACACCGCTTCCTTCACTATTTTATACCCGCTATTTAATTCATAAATATGGTATTTCCCTAGTGACTCTGGTTGTATTTATTTCAACTGGAATTTATCGTATCCGTCTGCTTGTATATACGACACTCATTACGTCTTCAACTGTTGACTGTTCTGCTGATGTTACTGTTGCTATGCATGCTGCTGTTCCTCATGTTGCTGCGGTTCTAGTTCGAACCATCGTTTCCCCTCTGAGCAACGACTTCGCCTGCGCGGACCCTCGCCAGCCCGCAGATCAAGATCGTCCAAACGGACTCCTCTCAAACAGTTGTGGAAGGTGAGCACCTTGTCAAATATTGGTACTTATTGTTGTAACCGTTTGTAATTTTAACGCTGTAGCAATGGTATCGTTCCTTCGTCGCAGGACAGTCTGTGCTGTTCACAAATGCCATGTCTCCCGATGCCATGGCGTTGACGTTTGAACTCTAATGATCTGTGCATGAACGTGCGATACAGGTCGAAGTTTGGTCACTTCGGACCCCTGCATATTTTTTAGTGTATTTCTAAACCACGACCGCTGAGAGCATTGCGCTAGTTACAAAATCGGAGAAAACGAGTGAGGGGCGCCGGACTCTGGGTGGGAACACCGCCCTCCGTTGCTCAGGGTTATGGGTTTGGGTGTGTGTTTTGTTAGACGAAGATAACTCAAGTAGGCATATGCTTGGCCAGACCTACGCCATTATCGAACCTGTGCGCTGAGTGTACGTGGTATGACTCAGCACAAAACTTAAACCTGAACCTCATTGTGCGGAACTGGTGGCCACTGTCGCGTGTGCAGGGGAACAGACACTATGCCTCGCACCAAATCTACGGCTCGCACCAAATCTACGGCTCGCACCGAATCTACAGCGGCTCGACATTCTGGGGTAGGATTTTCGCTTTCCCGCAACGGAGACGTAATGACCTTGCTGGCAGAACTACTCTCGAACCAGCACGCGTTTTTTGCGAGTGTATCGAAGGATTGGAGGAACGCCTGGGGTGATTTACCTAAAACCACGCGTGCCATAACGCCCGATACCTCTCTATCTCAGCTGAAATGGTGCTTCCATGGCGGCCTGAAAAAGTTCCATGGCGGCCTGAAAAAGAAACGGAGATCGGTAGTATGCGAACGCATCGCTGAACACTGCGGCGTTGAGATTTTGCAGTATGCCTACTCGAATGGGTGTCCGTTGTCCGAATTGGTTTTCTTGAAGGCTGCCGCCGGTGGGAAGCTGGAAATGATCCAGTGGGCACTCGGCACGAATGTCCGTTGGCGTGACGTGCTTTGCAAGGCGGCTGCAGCTGGAGGAAGTCTGCGCATTCTTCAGTGGGCACGTGCTAACGACTGCCCCTGGAACGCCGATATTTGCGCCGAGGCCGCCAGTTCAGGGAATCTCGAAATCTTGCAGTGGGCACGTTCCCAAGGCTGTCCTTGGAACAGGACGTGCACCGGTGCTGCTAAGGCCGGCAACCTCGGCATTCTTCAGTGGGCCAGAACTAACGGCTGCCCTTGGACCAGGTATACGTGCTCATCCGCCGCCTCCGGTGGGCACCTAGAGGTACTCCAGTGGGCGAGGGCAAACGGTGCCTATTGGGACGCATACACATCAGATTCTGCTGCTGCCGGGGGGCATCTAGAGGTGCTTCAGTGGGCGACGGCCGAAGGGTGTCCCTGGTCTCCGTACGTGAAGGTTGAAGTTATTCAAAACGGACACTTGAATACGCTGGAGTGGATGCTGGCAAACGGTTGGCGGTGGCACAAGGATGCCAGCGATGTGGCAGCTCGTAGTGGGCAGATTCACATACTTGAAATGGTGCGGACCATCGACCACGCCTGGGACAGCATCGGTAACTCTATATGCCAGACGGCTGCAGCCGCCAGACAACTAGCCGTGCTTCAATGGGCGCGTTGTTTAGGCTTGAACTGGGATAGTGAAGTGTGTAGCGAAGCGGCGGCGGCAGGTCATTTGGAGGTGCTGAAATGGGCCCACAGCAACGGCTGCCCCTGGGACGAAGAAACGTGCGCCCGTGCAGCTTGGACAGGACGCCTTGACATCCTGCGGTGGGCGCGGGCTCACGGCTGCCCCTGGGACAAGCGCGCATGCGCTCGAGCCGCCGGGGGGGGGCACCTAAAGGTACTGCGGTGGGCGTGGATATACGACTGTCCTTGGGACGAAGACACGTGTGCCGAAGCCGCTGGTGGAGGCCGTTTGGACATACTTCAGTGGGCGCGAGCACGGGGTTGTCCGTGGGATGGTAGAACTTGTTTCGAGGCAGCCAGGAACGAGCATTTTGAGGTGCTGAAATGGGCACGGGGCAACGGATGCCCCTGGGACGAACGGACGTGTGCGGGTGCCGCCGAGTCAGGGCGTTTAGAAATATTGCAATGGGCGCGGGGAGAGGGGTGCCCATGGGATTATACGACGTGTGATGTGGCTGACCTTGAAGAATACGATGATATACTGTTATGGGCAGCTGAAAACGGCGCCACTGTGTCATTTAGGCCGTAGCAGTAGATGTGCCATTGTTTCAGGTAACACCGATTGCAACAAACCCTTGATGGCGGAGGTACCTGGGACATATAGCAGTAAGAAAGGTACCGTTGTCCTGGTGGAAGGAGGGGCCCCTTTGCTAAGCCGCCTATTCCTTGTTTTCGTAGACAATAGTGTCCCGTTTTCGTAGGAAATACAGGTGGTTTGTGGTTTGTGGTTTGTGGCAGTAGGGGGGAATCTCAAAGGAAATCACTGAGGTCGGCTCGCTAAACAGAAAGCGGTGTATCCTGGCGTTTGTGGCTTTATTGTTCACATGTTTTCTGTTGTGTTTCCGTAGCCGTCTTGGGGCTCCCACCCGGCTTTCAATGTCTCCGCTGCGGGAGCGCTGATCGTGGTGCTTACACCATACTCAATGTCATTTGGAACCCTAACCCTTTTCATTCGCGACTTGTTACGGTTGAAACGCCCTTTATAATTAACTGTGCTATGGGAATAGAGAGTGGGGACACGTAGTTAACATATGTTGCTACCGAATTTACCTCGTCATTTTCAGCTTCAATGAAAAGTTATGGCAGATATAGTTAACCGAGCGTTTTTCGTGTGCAGAGTTCCCCCCTCGGCACACTCAGAAATGTTCGAATTTTGATCACGACAAACATATTTTCAGCAGGTCTGTCCTCGATAAGAAGTTGGGGTACGGTATAGACCGCGGCACAGTCACATGGCACCTGCAATCACGTTTAGCTTGGTAAATTAAATAGCAGAAATCGACAAAAATTGCCTCTTAGGTTTGCCGAGTGGTCAGCCGCCAGGTTGCGGGGGCGGCTGGAGCCGATGGGTTCAGGCTTTCGGTGGGGCTTAACGCTCGCTTATCTTTGGGGGTCCTTCGCGATCACTATAATGTCTTCCTCCTCATATTTCGGCGTTCGAGTTCGGCTCGCTTACGTTGGGCAGGAACTTTGCCGCCACTCCAACTATTTTGCGGGACTGCAGTAGAAATGTGTTTTGACTAAACACAAAGCCGTAGGCTACCGTATGAGTCAGGAAAAATAATTATTGTGTGGACAGGAAGACGGGAATTTGGCTGCACGGATAGGACTCAGAAATAGCGTGGGAGGACTCAGCGCATCATATTTTGATGTGTTTTTCATATGGCAACGTTATCGTCGAACGGCTTCCACGTGTGCGCTATCTTCAGTCGCATACCACAATGCATCTACAACGTACTACAGTACCCGATAGATGCTAAGAATTTGATAATTAAGAACTTCAGGCTGAGATTTTGCGAAAATTCCACAAGTGGAACACTTGTGGTCTCAGGAACGGAATCAGATAATCTGTCTGTCTGTCCGATGAGAATCAGTCTGGGGTACCCCACGGCCGAATTTATTTCAACACTGCTACGCCCCTACCGCACGCAACAGGTTGGTAGCCCTCGAGGAGGCGATCGTCATGGTCCAAACCATACCTAATGGGGTGCCCTGTGTGTGAAGTAGTGAGGGTTGGCTTCCAGCATCCCAAACGGAGTGGCGAGTCGAGCAGCAGCAGTCGCTCGCCCAGACCATAGTGTCTAATTCCAAGTGGAATTGGATTCCATCCATGGACGTCCCGCCCTCCTCCCTCCCTCCCTCCCTCCCTCCCTCCCTGCCTTCCCTGCCTTCCCTCCCTTCCCTCCCTGCCTTCCCTCTCTCCCTCCTCCCTTCCGCTCCCTCCCTCCCTCCCTGCCCTCTATTTCTCCCATCCTTCCTCCTTCTCCCCCTCCTCCTCTTCCTCCTCCTCGTCTCCTCCCTCCTCCCTTACCTCCCACCTCTCTTCTCCTTTTCGATGAAGCACACGTACAATTCTCTCAAAGTCGTATTCATTTATTTCGTTTCTGATGATCAAACACCACGGCAGCCACGGTTTGGTAAAAACGAAATTTTCAAAGTCGACTTTTTTTTACCCAGGCTAGTTCAATTTATCAACCATCCCAAGGAAATACGAGTACGTATGATACTTTGCATGCAATTACTCATCCTAAGACGGTAACTAGCAGTTTATGATGTGGTCACAAAACTACGACACAGAGATACATGTTCTGAAAAGGTGTTGATACATAATATGTTACAGTTCCGCATTATTTATCAACCGAACACACCGCCGGCTTTTCATACGTTTTTGCGCGACCACTTTTCGTTTACACCGCGGCGATTGTCATATTTTTTTTGGTTTACTTTTTGTTCGTTTCTCATTTCTTCATTCTGAGAAAAGGTGTCTAAAAATATATATGTAATATCCCCATATTTATCGACAATCAACAACAACCCGCCGCTTTTCATACATCATACATACATATACATCCTCATATTGTATCGGCAATCAACAACAGTCCGCCGCTTTTAGTGTCGATTTACTTTTTCTAAAGTTCTGAGAAATTGAAACATACACATCCGCATTTTCTGTTCCGCAAGAATGTTCGTCCCATGCGTTTCGTGACGTCATTTTTCATCTATTTTCCATTCAAAATGTCGAAATTACGTATATTATTGTCATGGCGTGAATTTGGAACCGTTCATCATTTGAGATGTCGAAAGTTAATCGGCATATCGGAAGGTGCGGAATATCGGAAGGTGCGTATAATATGGCAAGGTGCAGCCCTCTGAACATCATACTGTAATTCCATCAACGCTCTTATTCCGAGTATTTTTCCAGTAATAATGTCCTAAGTTTAAAATATGGCAACGTGCAAACCTTTACCACAATCATAATGAATTTTCGATTACTAAAACCAATACTCGGAGCGTTAGCTCTGGTATCACGAGCAGGTTCAAGGCTTTCTCATGTTAGGTGTTACTTCACCAGCAGCACCAAACAGCCACAGCAATAACCGACAGCAATAGCAGCAGCAGCATAACTAGCGGCAGCGGGTTCCCCGCCAAGCCGCCAATAGAGACGGGATGAAGTGTTTTGCCTTCTTCCACGCTCTTGCTACTCTTCTTCTCTTGTCGATGACGTCAAACGCCGATGGCAAACGGAAGCCGCACGATGATGACGACGGGTCATTGCCGCCGCCACGGACTCTTCGCAAACCTACGGCGTTTTTCGGATCACGAAAGCCAAGTCCTTCCAAAAGCACTGCGCCGGGGTCGGAGCTGCTAGATCTTACACCTTTAGGAGGAGCACCGACATCGTTGGGGCCTCCCAGTTTAAGGGTTGCTGCTAGATCTGAGAGACTTAGGCGCATGCACACCAGCGCGGTAGCATCGCAGAGGAAGCAACACGAAGAAAAGGCACTTCGCGCCCGCATCCGCCTTCGGAAAGTCTCCTCCTCCTCCTCCTCCTCTTCTTTCCTTTCTGATGATCAAACACCACGGCAGACCACGGTGAAAAACGAAATTTTCAAAGTCACATTTTTTCCAAGGTATTCATTTATCAACCATCCAAAAATACGTGTACGTATGATACGTACCAACGGCGCGGTAAGCCTACTTTTTTTTTCTTGTGTGAATTGATTTTGTCGAGACACATGTACCAGGTATGTATGTAAGTATATGTATATATTAATTGCATTGCCGATTATTCATCCTAAAAAGGTAACAGCAGTTATGTGGTCACAAAACTACGACACAGAGATACTACGACGCTTAGTGCAGTAATCAGAGCAGCTCCCTCCCCCCCTCTTGGTACGGTCTCCTCCTCCTCCTCCTCCTCCTCCTCCTCCTCCTCTTCTTTCCTTTTCTGATGATCAAACACCACGGCAGACCACGGTGAAAAACGAAATTTTCAAAGTCACTTTTTTGACCAAGGTATTCATTTATCAACCATCCAAAAATCAGAGTACGTATGATACGTACACGGCATGTGTACCAACGTCGCGGTAAGCCTACTTTTTGTTTCTTGTGTTAATTGATTTTGTCGAGACACATGTACCAGGTATGTATGTAAGTATATGTATATATTAATTGCATTGCCGATTATTCATCCTAAAAAGGTATTCCTCCGTCCACCCAAGCGAAGCTGAGAGTAACAGCTTCCTAGCCTGGGCCATATATAACCGGTCGCCCCGGTGGGCTAGCAGGTAACCACGAAGCCTGTAAGCTTCAAGATCGCGAGTTCGAGCCCCGCCGAGTGCATACAAATTCTGTGGTCACAGACTGTGAAACAGAGGAAAACCAAAACAAAATAAACGCAAATGAATGGGTAAAGCAAGTGAGATGCGAACGTACCGGGTACGAGTACAAAACGACACGAGCCGAACCGAGAAATAAGAAAAAAAGACAATACAAAAAACGAATCATGAAATGAAACAGAATAAATTAGAGTGAATTATAAAATCGGAAAATATGATAACATCAATATATAATATGGTAAAAGGTTCCCCTCCGGGACGTGCCTGGGGAGTGACGCAAGGATGTCTCGAAAAGTGTGCACAGATGCTCCGAGTACCTTGGAGTAAAGTAAGATGTATTGGAGATAAAATACTTCAGGTACTTCGTGTACTCGGAGTATTTCGGGGTTCGATACTCCGGGATACTGCTCGTACTCAGAGTATTTCGGGTATGAACACTCTCGATACTGCTTGTACTCGGAGTATTTCGGAGTCCGATACTGCGGGTACTCCTTGTACTCCGAGTATTTGGGGCTTCAGTACTGCTCATATCATACGCATATCATACTGTATGGAACCATTACTATTGACTCGATCGTTCTTAGATAGTTGTTATTGATTCCGCCAAACATTTTATCATGTTTGTACAAACACTTGTGGAATAAGCACGCCAACCCGTTCCTTGGCCGTGCAATAACAATTAAGAATTTACAGCTAAGCATTTGTGCTGACCTCGACGAGGAAATAATAATTAGCACTTGGGGAATTGCAAGGGATCGGTGCATAAGAATTTTCCACTTGCACTGCAGTCCAGACGAATAAGAAACTTGCTGTGCACACACTACTTAAGGCCACTTGAGTCTCCCAACCAAGCTGCCTTTTCAATCTAAAATCAACCTCACATGTGAAGTTTCCTCCAAGATATATTTGCAAACTTATGGATAATTTTCGCCAAAATAAACCCCGTCTCCTCCTCAAGCATGTAAATGCCTAACAAAGCAACAGTTTGTCTTTTCCCCTTAAACAAAAATCATGGCTGGTAATATTCGAGACGGACCGGGACGGGACTGTTTCAACATGTTTGCCGGGAAAACAAATGACGACGGGACGGTAAAATTGGGTTTTGAATTGTAAGAGATGTACTTCCCTTACAATATTGTTTTCACTGTAAACTATTGTCAGTTGCGACACCCGTCGGTGACAAGAAACAAAAAAAAACAATCGGCATCGGCAGTCTCAAATATCGAGGATCCCAGAAACGCTGTATTTATGGGCGAGGGACCTGGCTCATAAATGCAAATTCCCTCAAATCCTTGATTTTTCGAGCCTGTCAAAGCCGATTAAATTTTGTTTTTCGTGGATCGATACCTACCATCGAGGGAACATATTTTCTAGGTCAAATTTTGATCGTGAGCGAAATACAACTCTTAAACAGTAACAAAGTACGAAAATCGATTTTCGTTATCATCGGAAAGCAATTCTCAATTGGGAAAATCGAATGTTAGTTGTCTGGACGGGATGGAACGTGGCGAGAGGGGACGGTTGGTGCGAACATCCTACGCGGGACGGGGCGGTACAATATGATGACTTTTGTTTTTCATGACGCGGACGGAGACGGTATATGTATTTTTTCACGACGGGACGAGCCAGCATTGTTTATTGGTCGACGGAACGGGACCATACAGCTTGAGAAGCGATGTGGAGAAATATGTAGGTCCGTCTTTTCCAGAGTTGAGAGTGTTCTCTACGCTGTGCACAGACAACGAATGTGACTGTTAAACTGTTAGCATATGGACGTTGAGATCCATACGTATCTATTGTGATGTGCAGTCACTACGCACTGATACGAGTATATGAGTATCTTAGTCTAGATATTCGGGTTATTGCAATATGCGGATAGATTACGAGTTTGTCTTACTCGTAGTGCACCACATTGTATGTCCCAAGCATCTTCATCAGGAACGATGCTGAGAACGTTGCTAGAACGTTACTATAACGTTGCAGAGAACTTTACAGGGAACAGTACTGACTACGGTAGAATGCAGCTGTCCGTAGCATGGGCATTGTACCGAGATGATCAGGTGCGGGCATCCCCCACCTCGATCACTCTACTCTACTCCTCTACTCCTCTACTCCTCTACTCCGCTTCTCTCTCTCTTCTCTTCTCTTCTTCCTTTTCCATTGATCTTCCTGAGGTCAATCTTCTTTCCATTTTGGCCAAATAAACGCCTTTTCAAACCATGACTTTTCTTCTTCTTCACAAGTGATCTTCACAGACACTTCGGTGCCACCTCTGCCATCTCTCTCCACAGAGACAGAGCCTCGACAAACGCGTCATTCTTTCAGGTTATGAGCCTCGACTTTGGTCTACGCGCCGACTGGCATCACGGAACGACGTCTCCCGGCGAGCGCGTCACGTTCTACTTTCGAAGAAATTTCAACTTTTCAAGTGCGGAGGAATTCGATTTTTGCTTCAAAAATCATAAGATCGTCATCTACCCGACAGCATCGACATCGACTCTCATCATCGATTTTCATCAAGTTCGTTCAAAAGGGTTACTACAAGGAGTACTGCTTTCACCCTTCTACGCGTGAGGCAGGTAAGGAGACTGCTGTCACGCTTTTACGCGGGTAGCACGTACGAGTAATGAGTCCGGTTTCACGCTTCTAGCGCGAAACTCGTACTCGTACATTCAACATCGTTTTCACGCTGTAATTGCAAAAATAAGCCACCGACGATTTTTGCAACATCACACGCAAAGCATTGTTTTCGATACTATGATACTTTGAAGCTGTAAGCGCGAAACAAGTCACGAAACTATTTCTGCTCATCACACGCGAAGCTAGCTCCGCGCTACTTCCACGCTGTAAAGCATGAAGAACCGTTACAAGACCTGTTGTTTCCTCGCCATCACAACTAAAGTTAGTCTCGAGCCGGCTCTTCGCTATTTAGACGCGTAAAGTCGTTATTAAAACCGTTTCTTCGAGCTTATACGCACGAAGTACGTACACATAGATTTATCCTCGTGCAAGCATTGCCGAGAAGACCTACACGTGCTGCAAATATACAGCCAGGTCGTTGACGAATCTGCTACCTAGCGTAGCATCGGGGGATTACCTCCTGCCTGCCTCAAGGCCTCCTTTTCCAGCAACGATTTCACGCTTTCACGCGGAAATACGAATTCAGACTCGAAGGAAAAAGCATCCTCCTCCATTCCATGTTGGGAGAAGGCCAACCAGCGTTGCATCACGCAGCCAGGCCGTTGATGCAATCGGTGACATTGCCTGCCACGGGAGAGAACTCCTGTCGGTTTATCTGCTACTATCAGCTTCTACGTCTACTTCGACTACTGCTGTACGAGCAACTCTACAACATCACTACCTCGACTTCTGGAAGCATCGATGGTCTACCCTCGGCTGCAGCAATTCATTCAAATTTTGCTTTTCAAGATTATATTTCAGGATCGGAAGTGACATGATCAACATCTGCATGCTTACCGGGGTTAAGCTCCGCAGCAACACCATCGAAGCGTTCATCTTTCAGCTGGCTATCACCATCTCCATCGCATTGGGGACCAGCTACGTATTCGGCGACATCGAAGCCGAAACGTGAACACCACTCTGGGGGGATTTGCTCATTTTTTTCAAAACAAGGAGTCCCAACATTTTATTGTTGCATTCCTGGCGATTTTTTGCTATTGCACCGCAACAAGCGGCACAACCCAATCGCGACATCAACCGGCACTCGACACGTCGAGCAAACATGGCGCAGCATATCACTACGGACTGACTACGGGGACAGGTCTTCACCATCTCGTCAGCTCTTCATCGCCATCATCAACATCTCACAGCCATCATCATCTACTTGTACATCTCGGTCTGCTATGCTCCGACTAGTTCTTCACAACAAGACAGCCTACAGAAGAAGATCATCAACAGCAGCACCACTTATTTTCAACACTACTACTACATGTTCAACAAGGTCTCCACAACAGCACGGAAACGAAGATCGCCATCATCATGCGCATTCCTTGCGTCTCTTCTTTATCTTGGTTTTCGTGGGGGGTGTATCTTTTGTATACCTTTTCTCTGTTGGCTTTGCTGTACGTAGAGTATCTTCACACGAGTACGTTCTACGTATGTAATCAAACATGATGCGCACTGCTGTGAATTCCGTCACGGATACATACATCTGCCTTGTTATCGGTTGTTCCTTAGCTTTCCACAGCTTTCTTTCCTTTGAGTACGTATCATATATACACACTCACCATGCTGGTTTGTACTTCACACATCTCAGTATAGCTGGACACATATAATACCTGTCTACGTCCACGATTCGATTTCTTAGTCCTAGGATCCATTGGGGGGGGGGCGTACATAGGTACAGTAGATACGTTCTTACGCTTTCTCTGCTAGGATTTTGCTCGCTGGCCAACACCACAGCATCACGAGTCTATTTTGCGATACGATTGCGCCCAATGTAGTCTATTGCCGTACTATCTGTACTCCTAATCTTATTGCGAGTACGAACGTACATGCATGTACACAACTGAACAGTGCACTTTTCGCTGTACTTGACGAATGTCATCAGTTTCTACTTGGATTTCATGTTACTCTAGGTATCTATTCAGGGGGCGAGTTGAATACCTATCATACGGGTTGACGCTTTTGTTCTAGGGTATACTTCGCTAGTATACACACCACGATTTGTTTTCTTCTTTGACTTTGTTTACACCAGTTACTGCTCTGTAGGATTCATATGAGTACGTACGCACGTCTATACTGCACACTGGACACACGTCTCAGTTTTATCATATGTCTCTTCAACTATCCAATGTTGATTGCTGGGCAAATGAGTATTCACACGTACTGGTACATACAGTAGGTCATTGCTATTTTTATCTGGGTACACACACCGACTTTCTTTGTTTCTGCAAGGTTAAGTACTATTTCCGTAGCTCTATCGTTGTAGCATTCAATTGAGGGGACGGGTTGCAAGTACAGCAGATAACTTTCTACGCTTTTCATTGTAGGTTTTGACTTAGTATCGTGCACTATGACTCAGTAGTCATGCACAACTACGATTAGCTTTTCCGACATGAGTACAACCATATAGTCACCGTCATCACACGGGACTGAATATGTAGTGAACTTTGTGTTTACTGTTTTCCATATTGCCGCTGCATTCGCGCAGGACTGAATATGTTGTACCATTATTTCATTCTTCACTCGTTCATTTTGATTTTTGAGTATCAGGTTTCTACACCGTAGGCATTACTCGAGCTACTGACTTTCATCACGGGGGCGTGTTAGCATATGGACGTTGAGATCCATACGTATCTATTGTGATGTGCAGTCACTACGCACTGATACGAGTATATGAGTATCTTAGTCTAGATATTCGGGTTATTGCAATATGCGGATAGATTACGAGTTTGTCTTACTCGTAGTGCACCACATTGTATGTCCCAAGCATCTTCATCAGGAACGATGCTGAGAACGTTGCTAGAACGTTACTATAACGTTGCAGAGAACATTACAGGGAACAGTACTGACTACGGTAGAATGCAGCTGTCCGTAGCATGGGCATTGTACCGAGATGATCAGGTGCGGGCATCCCCCACCTCGATCACTCTACTCTACTCCTCTACTCCTCTACTCCTCTACTCCGCTTCTCTCTCTTCTCTTCTCTTCTCTTCTTCCTTTTCCATTGATCTTCCTGAGGTCAATCTTCTTTCCATTATGGCCAAATAAGCGCCTATTCAAACCATGACTTTTCTTCTTCTTCACAAGTGATCTTCACAGACACTTCGGTGCCACCTCTGACATCTCTCTCGACAGAGACAGAGCCTCGACACACGCGTCATTCTTTCAAAAACAACTAAACTCTGGGTGGAATCGATTACACTAGATCCAGCTCCAAGAAGAGTGGGGATGCTGAGCGTGGCAGGTGTTCGTATAGTAACGGCATGGAGCTAATGCGTTGGTTGTTGCTGTACTATAAATGCGTGCGGTGTTGTATTCAGAGGGAGTCAGCAACCAACACAATATAAGATGTCGCTAGCAATTGGCGCTGCGGGGTAATTGTCGTCAATTTATGTGCCCCGATGGAAGATAGGTATTTACAGTAGATTGGACCAAAAATAAACAAAATCAAGCTGTCTAACAGCCATGATATGTACGAAGTATATATATATAGTTCGTGAACACAAGCTTCAATACACACCTGATACTGCTGCACATGGCACGACAAACGGTGACAGGTACCATCCTATATTTACAGGCCCATACGAGGTACTGCTACGCAGTACTCGTAAAAACGTAAATCATACAGGTAATACTTATTTATCGAAACCAGGATCCCATGGGCACCAGGAAAATAAAGATGAAAGCAACCGGTACCAATGCTGTTTTGTGGCAGAAAATAGGAAACAGAAAAGCGGTACAACGACAAACACCACCCCCACCACCACGAGAACCACCATCGGCCTTCGTGTCTAACCCTGCTCGGCAGTCGACCCCTGTCCTGTCCTTGTACAGCTTGTCGCTGGGCGTTACCATATATTTTCGCGGCCCATCACTGGTTAACACCTGGTGTGTGATCGTACCGCTCTGTACTGGTTGCTGTCGCCGCTCTTTCTGCAGCTGCAACACGAGGTGCAGCAGTACCACGATGAACCACCACCACCACTAAGCTTCGCGTTCAAACCCACTCCTCAATTGACTGCTGCCCCGTTCTCTCTCGGCTCATCGCTTGCTTGCGCTATTAAATTCCGTTCGCCAGCCCGTCACTGCTGTAGTGCTGCTGCTGCTGCGACAAGAGAGGTACAGCAGCACAACGATGTACAGTAGTACCACAACCAACAACCACCACCATCAGGCTTCGTTTCTAGCCGGCCCCGCAGTCGACTCCTTTCCCTTTATGCTGCGACCCGTTGCTGGCTGGGTTTTTTAAAGAAACCTTCCCGTGGCCCTTCGTTGGTGCCGTTCTCGTATGTCATCGTACTGTTCTGTACACCAGGACGACGACCACTAGCACCACCACCATTTTTCACGTTTAGCCTGAGTTTGCTGTCAACTCCTGTCCGCTCGTGCTTTTGCGAGTCGCTGACGGTCACTATAGTATACCTTAGCGCGACTCGTCATGGGTGTCGTGCCGGTATGTCATCCTGCCTTTTATACCGATTGCTGGTGCCGCAAGATAAGGAGCTATAATATAGCCCTGCCACGACCAACCACCACCACCACCAGGCTTGGCCTCCAAGCCCGCTCCGCAGTCGAGTCCTTTCTCATACTGCTTCGGCTCGTTGTCACTCGATATGCCTTTCTGCGTCCCGTTGTTGCTGTCGTGCCGACATCGCATCGCACTGGGCTGTACTGGTTGCGACTGCTGCTGCTGCTGCTCTAAATTGAAGAACAGCAGTACCACGACCAACCACCACCACCACCACCACCACCACCACCACCACCATTGTTTTTATAAATTCAAGTCTCGCCCCGGTCGGCAATTGAAGGTTCGTCCTCCCGGTTTAATCGATGCTTGGTGTTTGCGGATCCGGCGGTTGCCTAAGATGGTCGGTGCTTATTCCGGGTCGGAACTATGTTGTTAAGAGGAGGTTTGCCGTGATTGGTCGAGGATAAATAAGCCGACCCTTATTTATATATTTTCGGACAATGTTTTGGCGGAGATTTATCGCCGTCGTACAGACGTTAGTCGGTCGCCCCGGTGGGCTAGCAGGCAACCACGAAACTTGTTAGCGTCGAGGTCACGAGTTCGAGCCCCCCCGTGTGCATGCTCGTAGGAAATTTTTCTCTCAAAAAAACTTGACTAGCTGAAAGCGCGAGAGCGTGAGTTAGCAAAATTCGGTGAAAATCGACGAGCGTTGGGAAGGCTGAACCCTCTGCGCGATAAAAAATCAAGGCGAGAACCGTAGTGGGGGGGGAAGGAGAGGAGCCTACTTTGTGACCCCGGATCTGAGTTACGACTAGGGAGGGAGAAAGACGGAAGCGAAGATAATGAATGAGATGGGGAAAAAAAACAAAATGGTACACCCAAGGGTGCACGAAAAAAACAAATTATGAGGCCGTTTCCTATGCGGTTCGATTTCGTGCTTCAGATTTGTATTTTTCGATCTCAAAAACGAAAACACCGTCCTATGCAGTCCGATTATGCAAAATCTGACCGGAAATGTTTCGATTTGAGAATCCGATGACCCAAGTCGTCGGATTGCCAAAATCCGACGACTTGGGTCATCAGATTTTCAAATCGAAAAATGGCATGGTCTCTGAATTCAAGATGTTATCCACGCAGCAAGCAAGCAGCAGCAGCAGCACGATCGATGAGTTGGATGGTGACACAGCGACGTTGCTTCGCGCCCGACGCGCAGCCGACGATCGGTGGGCCTCACCGTCGCCAAACTACAGTGGGCTGGCGCGGGCTCGGGCCTAGAGACGAAGGGAAGCGCGCTCGGCGCGCGCCTCTCCGTACTCGTAGATTTTACAGCAGCAGCAGCAGTACAGTACACAGTCAACGCTCGGATGCTTCGTTGTGTCAAAATACAAAATGCCAAGACAAGTCGACTCGAGTGCACTTGGCGCGTCGCCGCCAGACCAGAGGCAGCCAGCGTGGCTCCGAACGCTTGGGTTCTACGCCCAGTACGGCGCACTCGGCGCGTCTCTTCGCGGCGACAGACCACAACAACAGCAGTTGGTCTTGCCGTTTGCTCAAATATGTGCACGTATGATACAACAAATCCGTGTTTTCTCGCATAAGAACACTGTTTCGATTTTCGAACTAGGTCGCTGAAAAATCGATCAGACCATAATATGAAGCTCAAAAATCGAACCGCATAGGAAACGGCCTGACACCACACTGCAAATTGTTTTTGGGAAACTAATTATAGGGGGGGGGTGTCAAAATTTTTATTTAGGCATCCTCCGGCGTATAGAGGGGTGCATACCATACTAAATCCTATATAAAAAACCAGACCATCCATAAACCGCAGTACTATACTATTTCCTATATAAACCAACGCCATACTAAAACCTATATAAACCAATAGCAGGGGATGTGGGTTAATCGTCCCCGCATTCCCAAGGGTAGGCAAGGCCTTCTAGACAATACAACACCACCCAGCATTTCTGCTTCTAGCCGTAGCGTTATAAACGAAATCAGACCATCCATAAACCGCAGTACGATACTACTTCCCATATAAATCAAATCCACCCTAAAACCTATATACACCAATAGCTGGGGATGTTGGTGAGGCGTCCCCGCATTCCCAAGGGTGGGCAAGGCCTTCTAGACAATACAACACCACCCAGCGTTTCTGCTTCTAGCAGTCGCGTTATAAACGAAATCAGACCATCCATAAACCGCAGTACAGCAGTATGATACTATTTTCTATATAAATCAACTCCAAACTAAAACCTTTGTACTTTGCTTTCGAATTGTGTCAATTAGTTTTGCGCCACCCCTCGCTCGAAGAGGGGGGGGGCAGGGAAACCCCGGGGCTGACCTCCAAACAGCCCCGTTCCAGCATCCGTACACACGCAAGTCAGCTGCCACTCCACCCGGCGTAAAACTCCATATTCGCCGGCCTCCCACTCCGGCGATTAATCTTCAATAAAATCGCCGGCTTCAACCTCCCGGAAGTTCATTCCACTTGCCACACTCACTCAAGGGGATAATATACGTCACAGACCGCAGCCGTCATGCCCGGTCTCGCCCTCCTGCATCCCATTCGCAGGCACGCTCCCCAACCAACCACATTCAGCCGTATGTTTGTTTTTTTTCCTACCCGCATGACACTCGCCGACTGACGTAACCATACCCCTTCCGTTATTGGATGCTCCCTGACCCCACTAGTTTTTGGACTGTGCCCGTTCGAGCCCGTGTTACCCTTCTCCTGTACGATGTCCGCGCACGACCCCCGGCACCACACTCGGCCTTCCGTCGTGCTAATCGCAACCTCGATGTCCGCGCACGACCCCCGGCACCACACTCGGCCTTCCGTCGTACTAATCGTAGCCTCGATGTCCGCGCACGGCCCCCGGCACCACACTCGGCCTTCCGTCGTACTAATCGTATCTTGTAACACCCCCTTCGACCACGCTCATGCGACATCATGCACCGGTCGACCTATCTTTCGCACAGTCCGCGACCCCACGTCTGCTCCATATTGCAGATCCCGTGACACGCCCACAGCAACAAATCACTTCCGTTGGATGCACCCGAATCATGCAAAGTTACGAATTGCTGCTACTATCCCTTCCCCCTCCCCACTGACTCCCTCAAAAGCACGGGCGGGTGGGTGGGAAAAAAAAGGACACTCTCCTGAACACCTCCCCACACTGTTGGCTTGACGGCTTGGACGCCCTTTGCTTGATGTCTGCTCGTCAGCTCTCAGGGAGGTGTTCCTTCGGCACTGCTGCAGTACGCAGTCAACTCGCCCCATGTACGTGTGGACCACTACAGGACCTACATTCAGCATATATATATGATTGGCCAATTCTTTCGTACGTACAAAACTCGTATTCCCTCGCCTCGCTGTGCTCCCCACGGAAATATTATTATGCTCTGTACTTTGCTTTCGAATTGTGTCAATTAAATATGTGCCACCCCTCGCTCGAAGAGGGGGGGGGGCAGGGAAAACCCCGGGGCTGACCTCCAAACAGCCCCGTTCCAGCATACGTACACACGCAAGTCAGCTACCACTCCACCCAGCGTAAACCTCCATATTCGCCGGCCTCCCACTCACTACGGCACTCACTACGGTAGTTGACTTGGTGTACGTATGCTCTTTCTTCCTCTCTGACCCCCCCCCCCCCAACCTTCGGCATTATTTATATTCCGCCCCACTTAGTCCCTTGCCCTGGCTGCTTCTTGCAACCTTCACTTCCATCTACCATCACGCCAGACACCCACTGTGCATCTTTCCCATGATCTCGTACGTAACCCTTTTATGCCCCCGACGCCCATCGGCCCTCGCGCTTCAGCACCTCGGGATCAGCGCCCCCGGCCGACAGGTGCGTGGCACCCCCAATCCTCAGGGAGTGCAACGCATACTCCTCTGCCTGCACTCCCGCCACTGACACTACCTGTCGCAACGCCCTCGTGGCCTGCGCCTGCGTCCACATCGACCACCTGCCATTGCCACAACCAAACGCCACTAACGGTGCCGACGGGGGAAGGAAAAGGCAACACGACAATAACTCAACCATTAAATAAACAGCGCCCCCCCCAGCGACTACTGATCGTGGCGGACCTCGTCTGGCTCGAGTTAGTATTGCGCCCTTGCGCAACTGGTCGCCTTTGGACCCTCGAAACCGCACTTCAACTCGATCCGCCGTCGACCACTGCCCCCCTTCCAACTGTTTTTCTCCCCGGAAAAAGGCTACGTCTCCCCGCCTCAAACAATAAATCTCGTGCATACGTGTACTCGTTTCGGCGAACATCTCCGCCGCCCGCGTAAGAAAAAAAAATGACGCCCCCAGTGCAAGCCACAAAACGCGCCCCCCCAACCCCCCATGTCTGCGCCAAGTGCCCCCCCCCAAGCAGCTTGGGGGACGACAGCGGCCTTCGTACTCTCGGTTGCGATCCCGCGGCTGCGTGCGATCTTGCGGAACCTTTGAGTGCGTTTCGAAGTAACGGGTGAGTGGTGTCTAACTCGAAACCACGCGAGGATCGGGGCAACAAATTGATAGCCGACAAGTGACTCTCCGCGGTTTGGGCTTGCAGTTTTTTAGTTGTTACTGCGTAAGCTGTGTACTCTAAAAGGGATCTTACGTTCGCCACCGGATTTTCGGAAGCTTCTAAAAACACCGGTTCACCTACCACGTTCAAGCGAAAGTCCACCCACGGACCGAAATACCCCTGGTAAGCTCGCTCAGTCGAGGGCGCAACGGCGTTTCGGACGAGCTCGAGGCCAACACTGAGGTACATAGAGCTCTGCCGTTTTCCCCCAAATCCCAAACCTGCCACGGGATTTGGGGGCGGGCGCGAACAAGATTAGCGTGTACGTCGGAGTTTTTCGACCTAGAGATTCCGTCAGCGGCGTCGTTCAAAACGCCGGGCACATGCAAGGCGTCAAAATTCTACCCACTGGACATTTCAAGAACTCCCAGGAGACGCATCAGCGCCCCCGATCGCGGCTCTTTACCCCCCCCGGCAACGTCGCACCCACTGCACTGCTGCCTCGTTATCTCCCCGTAACACGCACACAATCGCCTGCCTATGCGGGGAGATCTTCACACAAAACCACCAACATCCATGATGAAATAACCATCCCAAGCAGCTCTAAAACGTTAATAGAAATATCGTTCACGCCCTTCACTGCCCGACTTGAACCGCAAAATCGCTCTTGCCCGTCCTTCGTAAGATCGTATCGCCAATACACGCCCGTTTCCAAACAAAAACCCCCGATGGCCTGCTTGGATGCGTCTGAAAATATCGTGCGTTGAGGGGGACGAGATACCAAATTATACATGGGCGCTGAAAGGCGACCCCCGATGGCTTCGAAACCCTCGGTCGCAAACCATCGCCAAAACTCGAGATCCCTGTGAAATTCCGGACCCAGAACAACGCGCCGCCCACGCCCTAATGACGAAGTTTCGGATGCAGCAGCCGATCGCGACATCCCAACGTCTGCTAATAGTCGGTTCACAAAAAACTTGCCCGGCCGCACCACAAAAGCCACATGCATAAAAAAACCCGTCAGCTGGGAAACCTGCTTTTCCCACGCCCACGTGCGAGATGGCGGCCACTCCGCCATCAGGCGGCCCAGCTTCTGCATTTGTGTGGGTGGCATCGTCACTGACAACTCGTCGGTGTCCACTATCCAACCCAACACCTCCAACCGTGAATCCCAACTAGTAATCTTCCGTGCGGATAACAATGCCGGATCGTCTGGGCCCCGTTCTCCTAACAAGCGGAAGTGATCGGATGCGAGAGATTGTAACGCGCGAATGCACCTCCGACCATCTGGAAACAATTGGACCTCGACGAGGATGCCGTCATCAACATAGTACCGCACGAAAAATTCGCTGCCTGTTTCACCGCCACGATCCTGAATACGCACGCAATCCCGAGGCAGGGCAGCAGCCCTGCCCCCCCGCGACGGCACCACCGTTACATGGTCAACGGCAGTGGCTCCTTGGGCCGTCACATGAGCGTGCTGGAATGTGGTGTGAGTGTGTGAGTGTTCGAGGGCTGCCGAAAACATTCCCCAATCGAAGATCCACCACCACGTGATTCCCCACTTTGTACCCAAACGTCGGGGCACCTTCTGGGTCTACTGGAACCTGTCGAAAAGCCTCTTTCCACATAAATACGTGCCAACACGATGCGTGCGTCTGGACCGAATCTCTGCCGCAGGTACAACACTCGCAAAAACACATCGCGCAAAACGTGACCCAACTCACACGGTGGAGCGCACTCAAAATCGGTATCCTCATTGACACTCGACCGATTGCCAGACCCTGCGAATGTCAAGTCATGAATGATGCGAAATTTGGGCTCCTCGACTACACTCAATGGGGACAGGCGGATTCCTTGAATTTCTTCAATGAAATTCGCGTTGAACACCAACGCACGACCCGTAACCACATCAGTCACCACCTTCTTGGCAATTACCATCTGCGTTACCCCTAACACCCGAGTGATTGCCATACTCCACCTCCTCTGTGAGATGGCCACCTTGTGCAACGTCCACCGACAAACACGGTGATAACGCTCGCAACAAACGGTCTATGTGAGGAACATTTTTGACTTCCCCAAACCAATGCATCACTTGTCTCACATCAGCATGTGGTGCGAAAAGTCGTGGACCGACGACGGAAGTCAACTGCTTCACACTCCCTTTACATTGCCTCAACAAAAACGAGCCTAAATCAGCGATTCTGCAGAGACAATCCAACGTGCCCGACAGGGGCGAGCTACTTAGCGTGGCCCGTTGAACACGCCAGGCATCCACAGCCTGGTCCAGCGAGAGCTTTATTCCCAACGAATACACCCGCTCTGCCTGTCCAACCCTTCCAACGCTACTCTCAACCCGCCCGTGCATACCTTCCTCTGGTGGCGCCGACCCCGGAACGTGAAGATCAGAACATTCTCGCCCAATCGCTCCCTCCCGTTCCAACACGCCCAACGCCAGCTCCCGCAGCCCTCGCCCCACCTTCGAGGTCTCTGCAGTCGCCCCGCCCGAGGTTGGCCCCACCGGCAGGTGGAGCCCGCACCCCTATCCCGAGCCAGAAGCGCCGCGTCCGCCCCCGCTGCCCTGCGCCCCCCGACCCCCCCTCCCATTGGCCCGTATTACCAGTGCGTTCGAAGTCCCGCCCCCCCCCCCCCCGACCACCAGCGCCTGCGTTACCGTCCCCACCCCGCCCCCGCGCTCCTCCCTCCGCAGGGACCCGAGCCTCTGTGGCTCCAGGCTTGTCGTGTGAGAACTTGCAGCCATCGCCGTACGTACAAGTTTGCGTCTGGGAGAACCGGAAGCACGCGTTCGTCTTCTTGCGTTTGGACTTCGTTGCGACCGCAGCCCCTTGGCTCCTTTTTCCCGTACTACTTGCTGAATGCGCACCTCCACCGCTGTCGGCTCGCAAAAGCTTGTACATGGTGCCTCCACCGCGCACAAATTCGCGGAGCGCCGGGAACCTCGGCAACGGGGGCATTTCGAACACCGCGTCGGCCTCCGGCGGTGTGGCCGCCGCATGTTCTGCCTGCACCGCCCTGGTTAGCTCGCCTACCCACAAGCGAAGGTCGTCGTTGATCATGCTTCCCAGAATTTTTGCTGTCTCGCTGCTTCCAAGGAAGTTGTAGTGCTTGAGGACGTGGCTCCGTAGCAACGTGCTCGCATCGACGAAGCACTCGTCGATCCTGTGCGTCCGCGCGAGGCACAGCGCGTCCGACGCCACAGTGTCTTTGAGGCCCAGGCTCAGGAGTGACTTCAGTGCCTGCCGCAACAAGTCGAAACTGTCCGCCAACGGCACGTCTCTGTCGTTGCTGCCGGCCTCCATACGCGGACGAAATTGCAAAACGTCGAATCCGCCCAGGGACCGAAGCTGCTGCGCCACCTCAGCTGTCACCTCCAGCATGTCTCCCAGCAGCGCCTGCAGATCGTCGACGGTCTCCCCGGTGCTTGGCGGTGCCCGGCCACGAACGAACCAGTGCTTTCGAGAGCCTGACTTCCTCCAGATCGCCACATCATTGCTCAACTCGAGCTTCTGCATCTGGCGTTCCCTGGCACTCCGACCTGGTGCATCCGCGATCCCTGCCGCAGCAGCAGCGGGGTTGCTGTTGTCGACGGCTTGCTGAATCATCTTCTGTAGCTGGTCCATCTGGCCGGACATCTCCTCCAACCTCTCGGACACCTCACCCACCCGGTCTGTCATACCGGTTAGCTCCTCGATCCTGCCCGCCACCGCCTCAAACTTGCGATTAATCTCCGTGAACTCGCCGTCCAGTTGCCGCTGCCGATTTTCCATCTCAATACGGCCTTCCCGTTCCCACTTCTCCATCTCTAGGCGGCTCACCGTTTCCCCCTTTTCCGCCTGCTCGGCCGTGCCGTCCATTCCTTGGTCACTTCTTCCGTCACCATCACTCACTTTGGCCTCGTCCGACATGAAAAAGGACACTCTCCTGAACACCTCCCCACACTGTTGGCTTGACGGCTTGGAAGCCCTTTGCTTGATGTCTGCTCGTCAGCACAACCCCCGATTCTCTCAGGGAGGTGTTCCTTCGGCACTGCTGCAGTACGCAGTCAATTCGCCCCATGTACGTATGGACCACTACAGGACCTACATTCTGCATATATGATTGGCCAATTCTTTCGTACGTACAAAACTCATATTCCCTCGCCTCGCTGTGCTCCCCACGGAAATATTATGCTATTTAAAAAATAGCAAGGGATGTGGGTATATCGTCCCCGCATTCCCAAGGGTAGGCAAGGCCTTCCCGACAATATAACACCACCCAGTCAGTGCTTCTGTTTTTCGATATTTATAGGAGTGGCTGGTGTGGAGAGTGTGGTGGCGATTCCCCAACTCCGACCCTCTCGACAGTATCAACACATTCCTTGTACAGTATGTTGGTATGAACGATTGTGTACACAGCAGTGTTCACCCAAAGCCAAGCAGTAGTGAACGCTAGGCACACGTACATAGAGTAGCGTCCGCAGGCGTGTGAGACTGTTAAGAATAGGTAACAGTAGAGCCTATTGTCATGATAAATGTTCAGTAGCGACTGCAGTACAGCAGTCTATCAGTCAATACCCAGTAGGAGTACTGCTAAATAAATAAGCTGAAGCATAGCAATCAGCGTTAAGCGTTCGGTATATCTACTGCTTAAGAGTAAGAGTACTACTGTAGTATCAGTTACGCGGCGGAATCACGTAGTACCCGTACGAGTACTGCGGTATGAATACGTTCAATTTATTATGCGGTACCATAGTCCCCACATACGTACATACGTACGTATAAGCAAGTTACGAGAAGAGGATGTTTGGTTGATCATCGGCACGTTGGATTAACCGAATATGAAAAAAAAACAAAAAAGTGGCGATAATTTCGAACACCTTTTCGCGGGAGTACCGGAGGTGGTTCATTGGGAGGAAACATCGACAAGGACATGAATGCCTGGACTGGAGTAGAACTACGACTACAGCTATTACATTTTGGAAACTATCTCTGAGTCTACCACAGCAACTTCGTGTTCTACGTATAATACTACTCCTTCATCATCCCATCAGCTACTCGCCATCCATCACAACGCCGTCAACATCACGTACATCAACTTCTCATCATCGACTGACCATAAGGACGCCTTCAGCAACTCAAGACACGGAGTTATTCGCAGACCAAGGCACGGACCAAGCATCATCATCATCATCATTATCATCATAATTATCATCGTCTCGGGGAAACACCGCTTGCTACAGCAACGACTATATTATGGATTATCGTTGTGATACCCTGGCAAGTGCACAAGGCTGTGCCTCTCGACGCTAGTCGAGATGGTTGGCACCGTGAGTGGTCGTGGACCAGAAGCAGATGGACTGCTTGGTGCGGTAGAGATGTGAAGCTATGTTGAACACTGGCGCTTAGGTGGCCAACACAGCACACACAGATCCACAGAGAGAGAACGCAGAAGTCCAGATGACGGCACCTCCTAGAGACAACCAGGAAAGCTAAGAGCCGAGGCTATCCAGAGAGATCCATCCTAGAGACGACCAGGAAAGCTAAGAGCCGAGGCTATCCAGAGAGATCCACATGGAAGAGTAAAGGATACGATCCTACGAGTAGAGAAGGCTACGATCCTACGAGTAGAGAAGGCTACAGCAGTAATTCCTCCGCATACATATGCGTTACTCACGAACCGAAACATACGATGTACAAGAGCAGTACTACTGAACATTGACTCATATTGGCTATGTGCTAATATTTCCATAACACTCCCCCTCAATGAAAGTTGCTCTGAATTGTACCAAACTTGTGATTACAAAGATACATGCGAATTCATTTCAATCCATTTCGTTCTAGTATTTGAATTTGTGTACGTGCTACAGACATTCATGCCCTTGCAAAGAATTCGTGCTATTGTTTATTGTCCAAACCGACCAATCCTACATGGCTCGATCAACCAGAAATGCTGCGAGGCCTAATGTCGATACTGAAGCTGATTTACACAAACAACAGAGATTCACAAACACACAAACATACAACACGTTTAGTAGGTCGTTTTGTTGATGAAGTCCACGACGTTGAAGTTCTCGATCAACGAAAGTAGGTGTCGAAACTGGTGCTGGTTCAGATGCTTGGTCCCGATGTCGGCGATGTTGTCGTTCGACCGAATGTAGTGAATGGAAATCCTTCCCTCGGACACGAGCTCTCGGATGTAGAAGTAGCGAAGAGCGATGTGCTTCGTCCTTGAGCTGTGCGAGCGGTTTCCGAGTGCGTGTAGCGTTGCCGTATTGTCGCAGTACAGCGGCACTTTCGCGAACTCCTTGCCGAATCCTAGCTCGGTCAGCATGTTCGAGCAGAACACTGCTTCCTTCATCGCCAAGGCCGACGCAACCAGCTCCGCCTCCATGGTCGACATGGCAGTGAGACCCTGTAGCCCCGACCTGGAACTTATCGGTGCATTGGCCAGCATTGTCACGTAGCATGAAGTCGATTTCCCGTTGTCAGGGTTGTTTGCCCAGTTCGAGTCAGAGAAGACGACGAGCTTAAACCCTCCTTTCTTGTAGATGATAGAGAAGTCCGTCGTTCCAGCTAGGTAGCGAAGAAGACGCTTCGCCGCCACTAAGTGGACTTGAGATGGCTTGGCCATCGCACGGGTGAGTTGTCCCGTGGCGTACATGGTGTCATAGCGCAGATTTGTGAGGTACATCAGACACCCCACGATGCTCTGATAGGTCTTCTTGTCTTCCGCGCTCAGTACGGTGTCCTCCGGTTGCTCGTTTGAAAGCTCCGGACCGTAGCCAGGTGTGGGTGTAGGTTTGCAGTCCGAAAACCCGAACTTCTCGAGAACAGACTTGGTGTACTCCTTCTGGGAAATGGTCAGTGTGCCCAGCTTATAGTCTCTCTTGATCTCGATGCCCAGCGCGAGCGATGCCTCGCCCATGTCAGTCATCTTGAAACGTTCCTTCAGCTGGCTTTTGACCTTAACAATGGTGTCCTCACTGTTTCCCGTCAGTAGCAAGTCGTCCACGTAAAGTGTCAGGATGATCTTAGCGCCGTCGTGGTCGTACACGTAGACGCAGGTGTCGGACTTTAGCGGAACAAACCCGATCTCGACGAGGACGGGGTCGATGGTGCGAAACCAGTTCCCAGGACTTTGGGCGAGTCCGTAAAGGCTCTTCTCTAGCTGCATTACTAGCTCGCCTCCATCCTTGTCTTTGACTTCAAAGCCTGGTGCCTGCTCCACGAACACTATCTCCTGTAGGCCCGCGTACAGAAAGGCTGTTGAAATGTCCATTTGGTGTATTTTCCAGCCGAATTGCACGCTGATACACAGGGTCACACGGATGGCTTGTAGCTTGCACACAGGCGCGAATGTGCTGCCGCAGTCAACACCAGGCACTTGGTTCCAGCCTTGAGCTACCAGGCGCCCCTTGTAGGTGCCGTCGGCCTTGCGCTTGAACACCCACTTGGAGTTGATGCGCCTCCGACCGAAAGGAACTGCGCTACGCGGGACGAGCTTGAAGACTTTGCGTTCTTTGAGGCTCGCCATTTCGCGTTCAGCGGCTGCGTTCCACATGGCAGCGTCCGGCATAGATCTCGCTTCCTGGATCGTCCTTGGAACACCTGGCTGAGATGTCCCAGTTGCATACGCATACTCCGTGAAGCCGAAGGAGCCGTCTCTGTGAGCGACGTCAGGAAACTCCCCCTTCACGGTGAATGCGTACGACAGACGACGCAGTTCGCTGATTGTCCGCGCGCTAGGTTGGCTGGGTGCAGATTGGGTCGTTGAAGGCTGACTGGATGAAGATCGCGTGGTTGGGCGTGTCGGAGCCGAAGCGGCACCCCGTCCACCACTGGAACCGCGACCACCAGTATAACCTCGCCCACTGCGTGTCGTGATGCCACCGCGCGAAGAACCGCCGCGCGCACCCCGGCCACCCCGGGACGCGGCAGGCCCGCTTGTAGTACCAGACGTAGCAGGAGCCGGGGAAACAACTCCCCCAGACTCATCTCCGGAGGGTTCTGGAACGCCTCCGTCCGGTGAAGATGGGTCAGCTAGATTTAGGTCTCGGGCAGTAGTCTCACGGATTTGCTCGAGGAGGTCGATCACCGGCTGGTCCCCGACGGCATGGTCGGGAGAGAGCGAGTCAATCGAGTGATTGAACGTATAGTTTCGCACATCTCTCACCAGGTCGTCGTGGTCGTCGTAGGTGAACTCCCCACCGTCGAAATCAGCGTCATTCGTCGAAGGGATGCGGGCAGGCGTCTCGATGAAGGTGACGTTGCGGCTTTCCCGTACGCGACGCGTTTGAGAGTTGTAGACTCGGTACGACTTGCTGTCCATGCTGTATCCGACAAGCCGCCCTTCCCAAGCACGACTCTCCAGCTTCTTGATAAAAGTCTCTTCGTGCACGAACGCCCTGCACCCGATAACCCGAAGGTCCCCGAGGAAGGCATCCTTGCCGTAGAGCGCTTTGTACGGCGTCCCGTTGTTGAGAGCCGCGTGCGGAGAGCGATTGCTCAGGTAGACCGCAGTGTTCAGCAGCTCCCCCCAAAGGAACTTCGGTAGGTTAGAGTCAGCGAATAGACAACGCACAATGTTTAGGATCGTCCGGCCTGCACGCTCGTTCGCTCCAATCTGCTGAGGGGTATTCGGCGAGGCGAACTCCAGCTTGATACCGTTGTCGAGGCAGTACTGACGGAAATCCGCACTCGTAAACTCGGTCCCCTGGTCGCCCCGGACACACTGAATGCGCTCTCCGGTAGGGGTTACGGTACCTCTGTTGAACAACGCGAGGGAGTCGACGGAGCAAGTCTTGTCCTTCATGAGAACCACCTCCTTCCACTTGGTATGTAGGTCGACAAACTTGGTGGCGTACCTGTAGTTTCCCAGTGCCAGAGGTGAGAACGGGCCGAGGGTGTCGACGAGCACGGTCTGGAAAGGGCGTTTGACGTTGTAGGTGGCCTGCTTAGGGTGAGGCTGTTGTGCGCTCTTCCCAAGAGGGCAAGGACCGCAGTCCTGCACGTCACCAGCGTAGTCGACGCCATTCTCCAGCTGCCTCCGCAGGACATCCATGCTCTTCCGGTTGAGATGCCCCATTCGCCGGTGCCAGAGATCAGCCGTTTCCGTCCGCAAGGCCAAGCCGGCAGGGGCGCATCCGGGGACCTGCTGGCCCCCAGTACCACCCCCAAGCTTCAGCCGAATGGTGTACATGAGCTTACCCGTCGCGGCGGCCACTCCCAGGTTCTGCATCGGAACCTTCACCTTTTCTGACTCCAACCTGGGGTTCTCCGGGTGGAATATCGTCGCCACCCCTTTCAGCATTGCCTCAGACACGGAGAACAGGTTGGTCCCCAACCCTGGTACCAAGATGGCGCGAACGGAGACGGGCAGGTCGTTCCCACCGTCGTCTTTGACAGTGCCAGAGATGGTACCCGTAGCAACGCCTTGTAGTAGGTGCTGGCCAGCGGCGACGATCGTGTGAGGGACCCGAAGGTCCTGGACGTCACTCATGTAGGCCCGCAACCCAGGTGTGAGCGCAGGGTCGAGGTAGTTGTCGCTCGCTCCACTGTCAACCAACAGCAGAAGAGATGATCCGTCAGAACGGAAAGGCTCCTGAGACGCATCCGCAGGAGTCGCCATGAACGCACCAAAGAGACCTTGAGATAAGTGGTTGCTCTTTGTTGGCGTCTCTGACGAAACGGACGAAGGCGCCGCCGGTTTGGCGTTGGACGCCACCGAAGGTGTACCCGAAGCGGTAGGTGACGAACCAACCTTAGGCAAGGAGGCACCCAGAGCGTTAAAGGAGAAGCCGAACGTGGTCGGCTCGGGCTGAGGTGCTTGTGCCAGGTGAGCGTTCCCGAAGGAAGGGTTAGCTTGGACTGCAGTCTGCAGCATCGCCAGATTCGCTGCCAACCCTTTGAGCTCCTTCAGCTCCTTCTGCTTGTTGCACTCCGAGTCGGCATGCGAGGTGGTGTTGTGGTACGAACACCACTTTTGTTGACCACCGCCGCCGCCGCCCTTCTTGCCCTTTTTCCAGTGCTTCTTCCCACGCTTAGGGCGTTGCTTCTGCACCTGTTTGGGGCAATCGCGCTGGAAATGCCCGTATTCCTTGCACTGGTGGCACTGATCGGTGCTGGACGCCGCCATCGCGGCTCCACGGCCCGCAACCACGGGCCCAGAAGCATTCCGCGCCTGCTGGTCGATGTAGAACCGGTTGGCCGTCTGTTGGAGTTTGTCCACCGTAGTGAACTCATCCCGGTAGTGCATTTCCCGGATGAATTTGAACTCCGGGGCCTTGGTGAGGCCCGTGAGCATGATGTCCAGGAAGACGTTGTCGGAGACGTCCTCCCCCAGCACCGTGAGGCGACCCTTCAGGTCATACGCCTTGGTGAAGAAGTCGATGGGATCCCCACCGGTGAGATGCCGGAGGTTGAAGAGCTCGTTGTGGCAGGCACGCCGAGCTTCCTGGTTTTGAGCGTCAAAGCGCTCGTTGAGAGCCCTCCAGGCCGCCGCTCCGTCTCCCATACGACGGGTCCCCCCTCCCTCGTGTGCGCGGACTGTCAGTTGTGCGGACCCGGAGGTCGTGAAGAAGAGAAGGGAGAACATGCGACCGTTGGCCTTATCCCAGACGGCGATTGCCTCCGGAGTCGTCGCCGGGCCCGAAGGACGCGCTTCGCCTTCGAGGATAGGAAGGAGCTCCGGCGCGTAGAGGATGATACCTTGCCGAAGCTTGAGGCTCCACTCGCGAAAATCCGGTCCGGAGCATTTCCCGACGTTCTCCAGCATGCGGTTGTACCCGGAGGTCGTAGAGTCCGCCATGCTGGGATTTTGGTTACACGCGAGGCGCGTAGAGTTGAAGCACACGTAAAACGCCCCGAATACCTCAGAAGGTCCGACGCGCTAAGAAAACGGTGCTGTGCTACCCGGGGGTAGGCTTCAGTACAGATCGCAGCTTCGTAGCTCGCGACCCACGTCCGTCAGAAGCTCCTCAGCTTCCGCCCGGACCACTGCGTTCCGCCGAGCGCAGCGTGACCGACCGCAGGTGGCGAGGCTGCGGTGTTTTTGGTGGCGGAGTAGCCAGCTCCGGCCCCGTTCCTGCAGACACACGGGTCAGATGTACTGCTGAGAGGTGCTACGCGTCTTTCAGCGTAGACTTGCGGCTGCTGCACGGATGCAAACAGGCCGGGTCAGATCCTCAACCTACACACGCACCGATAAAACACGGTCGCAAGGTATCTTGGACAGCCCTACCTCGCGTATACTACAACGCGCAGGTATGCGTAGCTGTAGTAGCAGACGACCACAGCGTAGCAGTCGTATCCTCACCCTACACACGCTACCAAGTCGGCACTCAGCACGTGGAAGATATCTTGGATAGACTACGCCTCGCGGAATTAAAACGCGCAGGCGAATTTGGCAGTCAGTTTTACCACACAGAACACCGTGAACGGCACTCCGCACGCAAACCAACAGCCCGCACAACCCTATTCGCCGACCGAAATCAACGCCTAGAAGTTATGCCCCCGAATGCTCTACACACAGCAGTAGCGTACCGAAATGTGCAGCCGAGAGCCCAGGTGATCAGTCCGGGCCCAGTAAGCAAACGGGTTGACTCAACGTGGCCTCCAGCAGAAAGCTAACTCCTACAGCAGTAGTAGCTCTCCGCGGATATCCAGTTCGAAGATATGTGTGCACTCCACAGCGCTCTACGGCAGCAAGATGTCAGCAAGATGCAGCCGTCGCAGACCTCCACTCACTCACAGTCGAGGCTCATAACCTATTATGGATTATCGTTGGTGATACCCTGGCAAGTGCACAAGGCTGTGCCTCTCGACGCTAGTCGAGATGGTTGGCACCGTGAGTGGTCGTGGACCAGAAGCAGATGGACTGCTTGGTGCGGTAGAGATGTGAAGATATGTTGAACACTGGCGCTTAGGTGGCCAACACAGCACACACAGATCCACAGAGAGAGAACGCAGAAGTCCAGATGACGGCACCTCCTAGAGACAACCAGGAAAGCTAAGAGCCGAGGCTATCCAGAGAGATCCATCCTAGAGACGACCAGGAAAGCTAAGAGCCGAGGCTATCCAGAGAGATCCACATGGAAGAGTAAAGGATACGATCCTACGAGTAGAGAAGGCTACGATCCTACGAGTAGAGAAGGCTACAGCAGTAATTCCTCCGCATACATATGCGTTACTCACGAACCGAAACATACGATGTACAAGAGCAGTGCTACTGAACATTGACTCATATTGGCTATGTGCTAATATTTCCATAACACTCCCCCTCAATGAAAGTTGCTCTGAATTGTACCAAACTTGTGATTACAAAGATACATGCGAATTCATTTCAATCCATTTCGTTCTAGTATTTGAATTTGTGTACGTGCTACAGACATTCATGCCCTTGCAAAGAATTCGTGCTATTGTTTATTGTCCAAACCGACCAATCCTACATGGCTCGATCAACCAGAAATGCTGCGAGGCCTAATGTCGATACTGAAGCTGATTTACACAAACAACAGAGATTCACAAACACACAAACATACAACACGTTTAGTAGGTCGTTTTGTTGATGAAGTCCACGACGTTGAAGTTCTCGATCAACGAAAGTAGGTGTCGAAACTGGTGCTGGTTCAGATGCTTGGTCCCGATGTCGGCGATGTTGTCGTTCGACCGAATGTAGTGAATGGAAATCCTTCCCTCGGACACGAGCTCTCGGATGTAGAAGTAGCGAAGAGCGATGTGCTTCGTCCTTGAGCTGTGCGAGCGGTTTCCGAGTGCGTGTAGCGTCGCCGTATTGTCGCAGTACAGCGGCACTTTCGCGAACTCCTTGCCGAATCCTAGCTCGGTCAGCATGTTCGAGCAGAACACTGCTTCCTTCATCGCCAAGGCCGACGCAACCAGCTCAGCCTCCATAGTCGACATGGCAGTGAGACCCTGTAGCCCCGACCTGGAACTTATCGGTGCATTGGCCAGCATTGTCACGTAGCATGAAGTCGATTTCCCGTTGTCAGGGTTGTTTGCCCAGTTCGAGTCAGAGAAGACGACGAGCTTAAACCCTCCTTTCTTGTAGATGATTGATAAGTCCGTCGTTCCAGCTAGGTAGCGAAGAAGACGCTTCGCCGCCACTAAGTGGACTTGAGATGGCTTGGCCATCGCACGGGTGAGTTGTCCCGTGGCGTACATGGTGTCATAGCGCAGATTTGTGAGGTACATCAGACACCCCACGATGCTCTGATAGGTCTTCTTGTCTTCCGCGCTCAGTACGGTGTCCTCCGGTTGCTCGTTTGAAAGCTCCGGACCGTAGCCAGGTGTGGGTGTAGGTTTGCAGTCCGAAAACCCGAACTTCTCGAGAACAGACTTGGTGTACTCCTTCTGGGAAATGGTCAGTGTGCCCAGCTTATAGTCTCTCTTGATCTCGATGCCCAGCGCGAGCGATGCCTCGCCCATGTCAGTCATCTTGAAACGTTCCTTCAGCTGGCTTTTGACCTTAACAATGGTGTCCTCACTGTTTCCCGTCAGTAGCAAGTCGTCCACGTAAAGTGTCAGGATGATCTTAGCGCCGTCGTGGTCGTACACGTAGACGCAGGTGTCGGACTTTAGCGGAACAAACCCGATCTCGACGAGGACGGGGTCGATGGTGCGAAACCAGTTCCCAGGACTTTGGGCGAGTCCGTAAAGGCTCTTCTCTAGCTGCATTACTAGCTCGCCTCCATCCTTGTCTTTGACTTCAAAGCCTGGTGCCTGCTCCACGAACACTATCTCCTGTAGGCCCGCGTACAGAAAGGCTGTTGAAATGTCCATTTGGTGTACTTTCCAGCCGAATTGCACGCTGATACACAGGGTCACACGGATGGCTTGTAGCTTGCACACAGGCGCGAATGTGCTGCCGCAGTCAACACCAGGCACTTGGTTCCAGCCTTGAGCTACCAGGCGCCCCTTGTAGGTGCCGTCGGCCTTGCGCTTGAACACCCACTTGGAGTTGATGCGCCTCCGACCGAAAGGAACTGCGCTACGCGGGACGAGCTTGAAGACTTTGCGTTCTTTGAGGCTCGCCATTTCGCGTTCAGCGGCTGCGTTCCACATGGCAGCGTCCGGCATAGATCTCGCTTCCTGGATCGTCCTTGGAACACCTGGCTGAGATGTCCCAGTTGCATACGCATACTCCGTGAAGCCGAAGGAGCCGTCTCTGTGAGCGACGTCAGGAAACTCCCCCTTCACGGTGAATGCGTACGACAGACGACGCAGTTCGCTGATTGTCCGCGCGCTAGGTTGGCTGGGTGCAGATTGGGTCGTTGAAGGCTGACTGGATGAAGATCGCGTGGTTGGGCGTGTCGGAGCCGAAGCGGCACCCCGTCCACCACTGGAACCGCGACCACCAGTATAACCTCGCCCACTGCGTGTCGTGATGCCACCGCGCGAAGAACCGCCGCGCGCACCCCGGCCACCCCGGGACGCGGCAGGCCCGCTTGTAGTACCAGACGTAGCAGGAGCCGGGGAAACAACTCCCCCAGACTCATCTCCGGAGGGTTCTGGAACGCCTCCGTCCGGTGAAGATGGGTCAGCTAGATTTAGGTCTCGGGCAGTAGTCTCACGGATTTGCTCGAGGAGGTCGATCACCGGCTGGTCCCCGACTAGCGCAGTTCCTTTCGGTCGGAGGCGCATCAACTCCAAGTGGGTGTTCAAGCGCAAGGCCGACGGCACCTACAAGGGGCGCCTGGTAGCTCAAGGTTGGAACCAAGTGCCTGGTGTTGACTGCGGCAGCAAATTCGCGCCTGTGTGCAAGCTACAAGCCATCCGTGTGACCCGGTGTATCAGCGTGCAATTCGGCTGGAAAGTACACCAAATGGACATTTCAACAGCCTTTCTGTACGCGGGCCTACAGGAGATAGTGTTCGTGGAGCAGGCACCAGGCTTTGAAGTCAAAGACAAGGGTGGAGGCGAGCTAGTAATGCAGCTAGAGAAGAGCCTTTACGGACTCGCCCAAAGTCCTGGGAACTGGTTTCGCACCATCGACCCCGTCCTCGTCGAGATCGGGTTTGTTCCGCTAAAGTCCGACACCTGCGTCTACGTGTACGACCACGACGGCGCTAAGATCATCCTGACACTTTACGTGGACGACTTGCTACTGACGGGAAACAGTGAGGACACCATTGTTAAGGTCAAAAGCCAGCTGAAGGAACGTTTCAAGATGACTGACATGGGCGAGGCATCGCTCGCGCTGGGCATCGAGATCAAGAGAGACTATAAGCTGGGCACACTGACCATTTCCCAGAAGGAGTACACCAAGTCTGTTCTCGAGAAGTTCGGGTTTTCGGACTGCAAACCTACACCCACACCTGGCTACGGTCCGGAGCTTTCAAACGAGCAACCGGAGGACACCGTACTGAGCGCGGAAGACAAGAAGACCTATCAGAGCATCGTGGGGTGTCTGATGTACCTCACAAATCTGCGCTATGACACCATGTACGCCACGGGACAACTCACCCGTGCGATGGCCAAGCCATCTCAAGTCCACTTAGTGGCGGCGAAGCGTCTTCTTCGCTACCTAGCTGGAACGACGGACTTCTCTATCATCTACAAGAAAGGAGGGTTTAAGCTCGTCGTCTTCTCTGACTCGAACTGGGCAAACAACCCTGACAACGGGAAATCGACTTCATGCTACGTGACAATGCTGGCCAATGCACCGATAAGTTCCAGGTCGGGGCTACAGGGTCTCACCGCCATGTCGATCATGGAGGCGGAGCTGGTTGCGTCGGCCTTGGCGATGAAGGAAGCAGTAGCGTTCTGCTCGAACATGCTGACCGAACTAGGATTCGGCAAGGAGTTCGCGAAAGTGCCGCTGTACTGCGACAATACGGCGACGCTACACGCACTCGGAAACCGCTCGCACAGCTCAAGGACGAAGCACATCGCTCTTCGCTACTTCTACATCCGAGAGCTCGTGTAGCGAAAGGCCAAGCCGGCAGGGGCGCTACGCGGGACGAGCTTGAAAACTTTCCACGTGGAAGGAGGTGGTTCTCATGAAGGACAAGACTTGCTCCGTCGACTCCCTCTTCAACCTCCGGCATCTCACCGGTGGGGATCCCAGTAGAGAAGGCTACAGCAGTAGTCGCTCTCCGCGGATATCCAGTTCGAGTCAGAGAAGAGTAATTCCTCCGCATACATATGCGTTACTCACGAACATACGATGGACAAGAGCAGTACTACTGAACATTGACTCATATTGGCTATGTGCTAATATTTCCATAACAGACTACTACTACAGCAATGACTCGTACAGCAACGACTGGTACAGCAAATACTACTACAGTATCGAGACTACTACAGCAGCGACTTCTACAGCAGACTTAAATATACAGAAGAGGCTACTACAACAGCGACAGCAGCTTAACTAGCGGTGGTTTCATTGGCCTCATCGCTAATCCATACAGTGAGGGCGACTACAGCATTGCCTACAGCAGGGTTCACGGCGCTTGCATCAGCTTCATTAACTACCTCAGCCCCATCAGCTTTGTCGCCCACATCAGCTCCATCAACTGTTCCAGCTCCGACAGCTCCATGAAGTACATCAGCTTCATCATCAGGTTATCAAGTGGCTTCTTAAGCCGGCATCATAGCAGCAGAGACTTAAATATACAGAAGAGGCTACTACAACAGCGACAGCAGCATAACTCGGTGGTTTCATTGGCCTCATCGCTAATCCATACAGTGAGGGCGACTACAGCAGTGCCTACAGCAGGGTTCACGGTGCTTGCATCGGCTTCATTAATTACCTCAGCCCCATCAGCTTTGTCGACCACATCAGCTCCATCAACTACTTCAGCTCCGACAGCTCCATCAAGTACATCAGCTACATCATCAGCTTATCAAGTGGCTTCTTAGGCCGGCATCATAGTTGGAGCATAGAGCGTTTTTGTAGGGGCGGTTATCAGTATTCGGAACGTTGTAACGTGTACATTTTGTGTAGTGTTATTATCGGAAGTATTTCATTAGTTTTCGAGTTCAGTACAACACACGGTAAACTATGCAACCTTTCGTTTGTCTTAAATAAGGCACTCGTTACAACGTACCTTGTATGTTCAAATGGGTCATCGATACTGTTCATGTGACGTTTTGTAATTTCAGAGTGTCGCTGGTATTCACACCAGAAGTGTTGTTCGAAATATATTAGGACTTGTCTGCATCCACATTGACACCGTCAACGGACGGGATTGAATGTTTTGTTAGTTGGGATTTTGATTTTCTGAGTAACAGTTTTGGCTTTGAGCGTACGCATGCATTAACATGCATTCACTAAGTAGGCAAGCTCAACAGTGAAAGAGGACACCAGTTGCAACAACATTTTACTGCACAAGCTTCAAGTAAGGAGATAACTCCAGGGCAGGATTTCCCAGTAAGAGTTGATTTTGTATGCGACAATAGCAGTACTATTTGCAGACGCGACTTCCATTCAGGGAGAGTGTTAAGAAATAGGCAACAGTAGAGCCTTTTATCGTGATAAATGTTCAGTAGCGACTGCAATACAGCAGTTCGTCAGTCAATACCCAGTATCATGGAGTACTGCCGAATAAGCAGAAGTATAGAAGTTAGCGTTATGCGTTCGGTATATATATTGCTTTGAAGTATCACGTATATACGAGTACGAGTACTGGTAGCAATTAGGCGGCGGAACCACGTAGTACCTGTACGAGTAATGCGGTATGACTACGTTCAAGTTACGCGGCACAATAGTCATCACATACGTACGTATAAGCAAGTTACGAGAAGAGGATGTCTGGTTGACCATCGGGACGTTGGATTAGCTAAGCTTCCACGAGCAAGCATCAGGGAACGTTGCTATAGGTAGACACTACAACGGCCCGTAAGATACGATCTGCGTAGTCGTAGATCTGAGTTGAACAAGGACGGCCATGCAGGCGCACACCCTCTCACTCTTGTTTTCTCCTTTTGTTTCCCTCTCTTCTGCCTTTCAGCCCGCAAGCGGCACCTTTCAACATGAAACATCTTCTTTGGTATCCAGACGCCAGCCAGGTAGTTTAACCACTACCAGCGCAAGCCTGTGCTACCACCTGCCAAGGGTATACCAACCAGATATCCGAATAGAGACAAACAAAAAACACACAAAAAAAACTTCTTTTTTTTTACTCCAATGTAGGGGGGGGGGGGTAGTGGGGTATCTGAGATTCAGATCCGCGTGCACCCTTGGAAGGCTTGCTCCTGTAGTCTATCAGCACGGAAGACTGCCCACCTGTGTTGCATTGCCCACAAAAAAAAAAAAAACTAGACGTAGAGACACGTCGTTCTTTCAACCTGTTACACACAGGACTTGGGCGCTAATTGAAGTGAAGCGTACGTGTGTAGCCCTGCATCCTCTCCCTCCAACTTGAGATGGTAAGTCTACAATCAAAGGTGACAGAAAACGCCAGCTAGCTGCCAATCAAACCTCTGTATTAACGGGAGCCACGCCAGTCAGATGGCGAAATCACGCCGCACACAAGCTCACAGCATGCAAACGCCTCAGCCATGCGACGATTAACCTGCGATCTCGACATAGATCCAACTCTAACCCGGACCTGTAACCCGAATCCGAAACCCTTGGGGAGCACGAGTGTTCGTACTTCCTTTGGCGTGTTGGCTTCAAGTCATTGTAATATTAGTCGTCCCACAGGGTAGGGGCAACGAGGAGTGCCCTCAGGAGTCCAGGTGCTTTCACACCCAGGCCAAAAGACAAAAATGCGGTGTAACCTATAAAAGGTTAATAGCCCGAACCGACACCAAACTGACTCGTAACTGTCATACTGAAGACTCCAAACCAACACCCTCCCGGATTCTTCACAAGACAGTGGCGACAGTGACGAACCAACAATAACAGACTCAACTCCATCACCTAAAACAAAAATGGCAAGAGGAAACTCATCCTCATGAACGAAAACCTCTTCCATACTCCCACTTACACACTATTGCAATCACAAAAAGAGACTACAACAGCAGCTGCGCATTCGAAGCAAAAACTTAAGCGAAATATATATTGCCAGAGATCGCGAGGTCCCCTGGACCAAAAAAACTTTTCGTCCCCTACTACCGTAATAGATTCACCGATCGCAACGGTAAAGCGATATAGCAAATATTCTTCTCCGCAACATAGGATTCACCCAACGCTAAAAGTAGCCTAATCCCTCCCAGCTACAGAAATATCTGACCATCCACAAGCCACCACGTTTCATTGCAATGACAACTGCAAAAACAAAACTTACTTGTGCATCAAATCAAATCTTCAACATATCTCCCTTTTGGATTTCAGACAAGGTTGCAACCACCCATCAAGTTCGGAAAAAAAATATTGGCATTTAAATGACTGCTCATGACTTTGCATCTAGTCTCTCAATAATATGAAGGCACAAAGAGATACCAGCCAAACCAAAAAGTCAGTGTAATCAATCATACTGCACAACAAACATACACCCGTCAAGGCATACTTACCCTCGCCCCCCCCTTTAAGCCATAAAACTTGACTTTACAAACTGTCCATACCAACCGCTATACCCCTCGGGGAACGCCACACATGGCGAGCTGGAATTGCGAGACAGCTTGTCTACATCAAAACACCGTTTTACTACAAAAAGGGGGTTTGGGGGGGTTCAATCGGGATGGACCCAATCAATATATCTCCCATAATACGTACTCGTACCATCTACGACTGTACCCGGAACGATCGATAATTTTCCTACCATTCAGAAATCCAACCCGAATCACAAACGACACTTTACGTACCATTCTCCCTTGCAAACAACTGTCTGCAAAATGATACTGCTGTTATTGGTAGAACACCTAATCAAGCATGAATAAGCTTACCCTCCTTCATTTTGCAATCAGTAATAGACAGCCAAAAAACAAAAGATACCCGCAAAATTCAATAAAATCAGTAGTCACCACCAATACGTACCATACGTACGTACCCTTATTTCTCCTGACCGTTCAAAATGTAGGTTTCAGTTCCACCAGTCCCCTTCTGGTCCTGTCTATACCAGAAAAACACTACAAGTTTTTCGGATTTACAAAGACTGTTTGATTTGAACATCAAACTACAATTCAAAACTACAAGGCGAAAAAGGTTACGTACACCATCCAGAACAAATCTTAGACGATACAAAATCCACCATCCACGGCTTCTCCACCCTTGGCCGCGAACAAAATATACCCATATTTCTCCAAATTGTTAAACACATACATTTCAGTTCTACCAGGCCCCTTCTAATCGATGCTCTGGGGCGTGATAGGTCTTACGCAGGTCAGGCGAGGTAAACGTCACTCATGATGAAGGTTGGAAGGACTCTCGTGTTGGATTATCTCGAGGAGAAGAAGAAGAAGAAGAAAAAGTGGTGTTCTCCTGGGACGTCGGGCGTCGGTCACAATGACAGTTACATGGACCAAATATCCCCCGGAATAAACATGCCTTCTACCATATTCGTATTCCACGTATTCCGCCGCACATGGCTGTGCGATACTCCCAGATCACAGCTGTACGCCGAGCATACTCAACAGCCTGTACGGCATATGATAGCCATTCACATACGCATAAAGAAGGGAAAAACCTCGTGGGAAACCTTCTGACAACACACAAACCAAATATACCAAAACCGAACAAAATCAAACCTTAATGGACTATGACAACAGCCCCCCTGCTGTAAACCCTTTTAATGAACATTGATACCTCGTTACCATTACCAGGTAAAACGGCAATTACACAAGTACACCATATCAACACCACGAACCTACAAACTACCAATGTGAAACGGTTTTCGTAGCTCCAGGCGATGAGCCAAGATGAAAGATGAATGCACTCAACGATGATAGTGAGAGGAAACCCGTTCCTACGAGCAAAAATATCTTACAAACTCCCATATAAACTATTGCAATCACATAAGAAATTACAACAGCCGCGCCAAAAAAGTAAAAAGAAAGGCAAAAAGCATAATACCAGAGATCGCGAAGAACTTCGTTCCCCCGGACAAAAGTCTCCTTTTGCCCCCTACTCCCGCCATAGATACACAGATCGCGACGGTAAAGCGAGATAGCACTAATCCTGTTTTGCATGACTTTAAACAAATAATTTACCTGGCGCTTAAAGTTCCCGAATCATCTCCCTCGCGAACAAGCATTCATCGACCCATCAAATGCGCAAAACAATGCCGGTGCTACACTAATTAACCACGAACGAATATGTATAACCTCTTAACCTCTTAGAAATATAAAATTCTCCCGAAACAACAAAAATGTTAAATACTTCCACGTTTACGTCAATGTTCGGAATATCCATCTGTCGCGCCAAATACTTATCTTT
>MEHQ01002374.1:0-38376 GCA_008828725.1 Saccharina japonica | reverse complement strand
ACCGGCGTGTGAATTGTCGCCTTGGTTCTTTCAGTACAGCCATCGGCAGAACCCACAAAAAAATAGTACGTTCTCAAATGGTTACTACTGTAATTACTATTTACAGTCCATGGACGGCAGTTCTTAACTACAGCCCACATGCTCTTCCGCTTACCCTTACCCTTACCCTATAACCCTAACCCTAACCCTAAGCCAAACCGGACCCTATGCTTCTGCACCTACTATGCACGCTATATATGTATGTTGGAGCAGGGTGCCGAATGAGATCTGGTCCGGGTGGGATCGGGGTAGAGGTGTTGACCAATAAAAAATGGAGGTGTAGTGTATTGGGCTTCCCGTTTCACCCCTCAACCGTCAACACTCAACACTGTTGTTCAGTCAGTCGAACTCACAGCGTTTACAATATTGTATTTTTTATTCAACACTAAATCGCAGATATTTAGAGTGTGGACTGCACTTAAGTTCTACAGCAGTCCATACCTTGTACTCGTAAATAGAAATAGTAACTTAATAGTGAAGAGTCACCGCCGGAGTTTTTTTTTTTTTTTCCGAAACGTCATACACCAAGCAATTAATATTCTCATAACGATAGAATCACTCAGAAGCCACAAAACAAACAGTTCGGCGGTTCCTATATAGTCATCACATTCTGTCCGGATATATAAGTACAGTAGGAAGTATATACCAAGTACATTGATTGGTACACCAAGACAACGGGCTGTTCTTGCATCAACCGAACGGAACCTTACACTAAAAAGTGTGGTATGCCTTAAATCTGTACGCTTCACAGCACCACCCAAGCCCTTCTGTACTACTGGCTGTAAGCAGTAAGCAGGTACGCGTGTCAGCTATGGGGGATGACAACCAAAAAGGTTGTCATCCCCTATACGTACGTAGCGTGCAAGCGTCTAATACCAGGACCAACCGCACACTGCACTGCAGCAGCAGTAAGAGCAGTTGTTGTTGTTGTTGTCTTCACATTAAACCCGTTCTTTCTACTCAACCACATCAGTACACCCAGTTGTTGTTGTTGTTGTCTTCACATTAAACCCGTTCTTTCTACTCAACCACATCAGTACACCCAGTGCCTGTCCTGATTCCCAATCCTAGAGAGATACAAATTCTGTGGTCACAGACTGTTGTTGTTGTTGTTGTTGTCTTCACATTAAACTCGTTTCAGTTGCTAATCCCTATAGTCTGATCTGTGAAACAGAGAAAAACCAAAACAAAATAAACGCAAATTAATGGGTAAAGCAAGTGAGATGCGTAACGTACCAAGTACGAGAACACAGCGACACGAGCCGAACCAAAAAATAAGACCAAAAAAGACAAATAAAAACAAGTTCTGAAATGAAACAGAATACAAATGACGCAGGGAGACAGAAGCGCCAGAAGCGCCAGAAGCGCCCCTAGACGAAAAGCACACGTGCCCAAGAGGAACAGATAACTGCTGCACGGGCGAGGCAACACGAAAAAAGAGAGAGACACCGGCATAGCAGTGAGTGGGTTTAAAGTGCACACAGCAGTAGAAGTGTGCATCTAGTAGTTTGTATCCATAGCTTATACTTTTAGTTGCGAAAATTTCCAGAAAAACAAGGTTCGAGAATTTCAAGCAAGACGGAAACAGCGAGCGAGCAAGAAATCATCATCCTCTTGGCGTCTTGACCTCTTGGGACTTGGGACACAGCAGGTATGGCCACTATGTAACACTATACCTGCTGTTGATAGGAGTCGTGCTTGCTCTTGACACGACTACGTTGGTGCCATGAGTACTTTCAGCCGCCTCTAAGTATACTTCGAACCATTAATTTATGGCGTCGGCGGATCATACCGTTCCTTGCAAGGTAGTGCATGCTGTGCTGTAAGTCCATTCACTAACGAACGCACGCGTGTCATTGCCCCTTGACTTGGAATATTGCGGGTCCATATATATACGACGACCAAAACACAGAGGGGTATATAAAAAAAGGGCAAACCTAGCTTATGTTCTCACAGCTGTCGATATGTTCGTTGATGTTAGCTTGCCACCAGGTGCACGAAGACTCAACACAGCCGGAGCGTTTTCAAATTGGCCTTCATTTTTTGTTTCCCCGTTTCCCCGTTTCTCCGCTTTTCTCTCCGTTGTAGTGTTAGATATCGAACGCGAATCGAGTTCGATATGATTACCGATAAACAACAAAAAAACGATATACATGATATCGTTATTTTATACCAGGTACTACATCCAAGCTTTCGATGTATCTGCGTTATTATAACAAACACAGGGATGGGGGATGGAGGGCAAAACACGTTCAATACAATATTTCGAAAGTTCGATATTCCGGTAACACTGAAACTTTCCATACGATATATATATATATATCCATACCACATTCCACATTTCGATATTATCGGAACTTCCCATACGATACATCGGTCGCCCCGATAGTCTACAGCAGTACGCAGTGATACCCTCGAATGCTACTAAGAGTTGACTAGGAGTTGGTTTCCGGGGTTCAAACCTCACGTGGGTCGGACTTTTGAGTTTATCTGCAAAAATAAACACCAGGTAAAAAACGGAATCAACTGCTGGGAGCGCCTATTGATTGTAGCTACGGGCTATGACCCTCCAAACAAAGGATAGTAGCGAGTCGACGAGGGAAGGGCTGAAGTCTTCTCGAGATAAACGTGCAAGGCACGAACCGCAGTGGGGGGGGGAGGGAGAAGAGCCTACTACGTTGGGACCTCGGATCTGAGTTACGACTATTTAGGACAGGAGAGAGAAAAGAAACGCGGACAGAATGAATGGAATGAAAAAGCAAAAACATCACGGCAAGCCTCCAGACGAAGGGGGGGGGCACGCGGCCCACCACGACTCGATCCCCTGGTGTCATCTTGCGCCACGAGCTGTACATGATTGCGTTACGTAGGCAGCCAGGGTCAAACGATAGAAAGGGGCACACGCACCGCAGCGGGGAGGGGGGGAGGGGGAGGAGAACCAGTAGTCGGGATCCTGGCCCTGAGTTACTCGTGCAGTAGAGGACATCTAATAAGAAACAGGCTAATAAGAAAGCCAGGCTGGTGTTTAGAGTAACATAAGAAATTCAGGAGCCGTTATCTTGAAATTAGTGTAGAAATCGCCCTCTCTCAAAATAAGAAATCCAGCCTGGACCAAATTTCCTGTTTCTTATTAGGTGTCCTGTACTACTGTACAGCAGCGGTAAGAAAAAGCGGGGGAGACGGGGAAACATACGATACACGAGCGCAAATGAAATGGATGGGGGTGGAAAGAAGAATAACAATAATACAAATTCCGCTATATGCGTTGACAGTTTACGGAGGACCCTATACTATTAATAGTAAATAGGACCAAATGAAAAACCTGCTATTAATAGTAAAGATAGGGAAATAAAAATAATTGTTATTAATAGTACAAATGAAAAATACATATTTACCACACAAAAACCTTTCTATTTCCCTATTTTTCAAGCGACATTTGGTCCTATTTACTACCTGGGGTATGTATGTTCCCCCGTAAATACTGATGGTCGAAATACACCCTTTCTGCATGCCGAAGTCGGAATGATGTCATCTGCGCGATGAGGCCAAGGAGCACGTGACGGGGATGATAGGGAGACGGCATGCCACATACACGACGAGGGCTGTGACGGCGTCCTTAGTCCAGACGCCGCCCAGAGGGTCAACGAACCCCCTTACGAGTTGATCTTGGAAGTAAAACCGATTTTGACGTAAACATAGACCATTGGCGGCGTCGAAATACAAATATACCTAAGAAAACAAAGTAAATAAATGGGAGCAACAAACGAAAGGAAAAAAAACAAGCAAATGCCAAAATCGTAGGAACGAGCACCACTAAGCAACCCGTCTGAGGGTTCCGGGGGCAATAAGAAATCCAGGAGCGAGTAGACTCATTTGCGTGTGGTAACACGGCCTTTCCCGCACAATGAGTTATCTACAGTGAGTAGTGGCAGCATCGGCTAGCATCCCAGTATCCTGGTTTCATCTGAGACGACCGATACCGCTGCACGGTAATAGGTACGTACCTGGTTAGTTAAGCTTCATTTGCCATCGGACGCAACAACAGCAGTGTGTGTGTTCTTCACATTAAACCTTCCTTTCTACCGGTCGACATTCAGCACGCCCAGCGTCCGTGCCGATTCTTCATCCTAGAGAGGTACTAGTTATGTGGTCACAAAACTTCGACACAGAGATACTATGCTGCCGTGAAGTAAGCAGAGCAGACAATACAATGCCATCAACGACAGGCAATACCTACCCTGCTAGCAATCCAGGTGCATGAAAGATAGAACAAATATTAAAAAACAAAAGTACAGTACGTAGTAGTAGTACAGTACAGGACATCTAATAAGGAACAAGCTAATAAGAAAGCCAGGCTGAGATTTGGAGGAAAATAAGAAATTCGGGAGTGCTTATCTTGAAATTAGTGTAGAAAACACCCTCTTTCGAATAAGAAATCCAGCCTGGACCAGATTTTCTCTTTCTTATTAGGTGTCCTGTACTGCAGTAAAACGGGGTACCATACTACAGTAGTAAATAGGACCCTATATTGAGAGTAAAAATAGGTCAATATATATATGTATGTATATTGTGCACCGAAAGTCCTTTTTACGATTTTTGCCCCCCCGCAATAGTTTAGCGCCAACTTCAATCCACTATCAGCTGATTTTCGTGCTCGCGAACCCGCCTGAATTTCGCGAAGCCACAACACGGAAACTGAGCAAAAAACGTAGTTTCGTCGTTCGGAAGTAATTATTCCAGAACCGCACTGACGTTTTTGGGCGAGGTATTATGTACTGACAATTAGTGTGCGATACCTTTTGTACCGGTGACCGGGCTTTAGCTCAGCGTTTGGACCAACCATACAAAAACGCCAATTTTGAATACCGAAGTTTTGGTGTAGAGCATGCTGCCCCACGTAAGAATATTCGATCCTCAGCGGAAATGAAGTACTTCGGAACTCCGTATATCGTGTCCCTTATGAGTCCAAATTAACTAATGAGCAGTGGCCAAAATCGGGTATACCCGATGGTTTTGTGGCCAAAACAGGGTACCATTGTATTTTAGTGACCGCGACGACCCCAGGGCGCCATCTCATTGGCCAGCGCAGGCCACCACCCGACGCTGGCCACAAACCCATCGGGTATACCCGATTTTGGCTACTCACCCCCCAAGAGGTACCCGATAATTGTACCCACCTACCCGAAAATGGCCGGGCTGTTCGACCACCACGGCTCAACAGCCCACCACGCACCAGACGACGATTACTACGTACCACGCACCTGCGTACCAGGTACGTATCACGACGTATTACGACGTATCCAGTCGAGTTCCGGCCGAGTCCAAACCTGTTACCGACGCATCCATCTGCTCCACGAGCTACTATATTACTGCTGCTGTGCTGTGCGGTGGCTGGTGGCTGGTGGCTCGTCGAGGAGGGAGAGAAAGAGCGGTGCTTTTTGGGTGGGAGAGGGAGCGAATCAACTACTACTACGGGTGNTAAATAGGACCCTATATTGAGAGTAAAAATAGGTCAACATATGTATATATAACATATATATATATATATTGTGCACCGAAAGTCCCATTTACGATTTTTGGTCCCCCGCAATAGTTTAGTGCCAACTTCAATCCACTATAAGCTGACTTTCGTGCTCGCGAAACCCGCCTGAATTTCGCGAAGACACAACACGGAAACTGAGCCAAAAACGTAGTTTCGTCGTTCGGAAGTAATTCTTCCAGAAACTCACTGACGTTTTTGATGGAGGTATTATGTACTGAGAATTAGTGTGCGATACGTTTTGTACCCGGTGACCGGGCTTTAGCTCAGCGTTTGGACCAACCATACAAAAACGCCAATTTTGAATACCGAAGTTTTGGTGTAGAGCATGCTGCCCCACGTAAGGATATTCGATCCTCAGCGGAAATGAAGTACTTCGGAACTCCGTATATCGTGTCCCTTATGAGTCCAAATCAACTAATCCTCACTCGTTCAGGGCTACGTATACATTAGTTTTGTTTAGTCCACCCCTGCCCTTAATATTTTCATGAACGAGTACTACTATTGTACGTATACCCTTCATAAGGTGACATAGTATAATTAACGCCTCGGGAAATTTAGCGCAAAGGTACGTTACAAGAGTATTCACCGGGACATTGATTGGCGGTAGCACCGCTCATCACCAGTAGTACTCACGGGAAAAGCTTCCTTTCCACGAGCGACTATCCACCCGCCCGAGCAAAGTATCTAGGAACATTGCTCGGACACAAACAAAAAAACGAATCTATGAGCAGAGTTCATGTGACCGTTTAGCGTGCATCTCCCCGAGTTGATAGAGGATGGCATGCCCCACCGCCGACCACTCTCATCCGCACCGTTTCCCGTTCCTGGCCCGAGAAGACGTGGGTTTTGTACTTGGTACGGTAGGCGTTTTGTGTGCTACTATCACGGGGGACTATAGTAAATACTAGTAAATAGGACCTACGGTACACACAAAAAACCTACAAAATTTCCCTATTTTTACTACCAATACTTGGCCCTGTATACTACTATGGTCCTCCGCAATAGCAACGTTTCCAGTAGGGAACGAACCTTCACAGTGAATCTTCCTGAGGTAGCTATCTAGACGATCAGGTTGGCTGCTCGCACGTATACACGAAAGTGTGTATTGTACGCGGCCCAAGGAACTTGGGGTATTTCCCAGCATCATCAGCCTCCCGAGTCAACCTAGAGTATTTCCAAGCTCAGCACCCAAGTCGGCGGAGTCAACCTAGAGTCTTACCAAGCACAGCATCCCAGCACTGACCACTGGTATAGGGTTCGGGTTCCTGTTTGGGTTTGGGGCCGGAGGGTCGGCAGCAGGCGCCAACCACAAAACCTCCGCAAGTATTCACTGCCAAGGTGTGTCCACCCCTCCGCAATAATTTACTTTCCAGCTGCACTCGTATTTAGGAAGGTTTGATCTGCAGCGGCCTTCTGGGTAAGCCGTGGCCACAGATAGGTTTCGCCTCTTCTCCTCCCCCAATTTGGGGCTTCCATTTCTCGCACTTCGGACCCAGCATCAGTGATTGGCACTCACTGTTGTGCAATATCCCGTTGAAGCCCGGGAAATTCTCAGGAATCCGTGGGACGTCCCACGGAAAAAAAACCCATGGTATCATCGGATATATCTTGTCTCAACGAACGAAGTAGGAACGGACGATGGTTACGTCAGATTCCCCGCCGGGATGTTGTACGAGTAGGATAGTATGGTACGGGAATGACACGTGGGATATTTCTGAAGGCCCTGCCTGGTAAGACTCTTCCTAGAACCAATCTAGGGATACTGCGGAATTATATATGATCATTTGAGTTTATTTGGGAAGCATGACCGGAGTCGAGTACAGTTCACTTGTTGTAATTGGCATCGCCTACAGGGCCACTCCACATTTCCCCCTGTTTATCAGCATTCGGGACCAGCTATTAATAGTAAAGACATGTATACCATATACCATGCCACATATTTCACACTGTTTGGCAGTGAAGCCCGCGCCCCGATCTCCCACAATAGTTCTATTTTTGGGTTGGGTTTACCTCCATGAAAGTTGCCATGTATATTTTATTTACTTCCATGGAAGTAAAACATGGAAGTGAGGGAAGCTTCCATAAATGCAGCCCCTGGACCCACTTGGTACAACGTCCCACTTGGTACAACGTCCCACGCAACGTGGGCCCATCTTGATTACCAAAACGTGGACTAATTGCAACTGGGATACTAAACACCGTGAAGCTCAGCGCAGAACCACACTAGACCTGTCTCGTGGTCGAAAGCCCCCTTCCAACGGAAAATGGCTTCGATGGAAATAGACTCTCTTCGCTTCCATGGAGGAAGAAAAACTGACTTTTTATGGAAGTAAACATTTGCTCCCATGGAAGAAAATATGTAAAGTGAAATGATGTGGTGGATCCTCGCTTGCAGCACACTATCGTTCGCATAACCGATTAAAACCTTGATACCAACATGTTGTTTACCGATATACGGTTGAATCGGCACAATATCTGCTGGATGTTAGCCCGACCGAAAGCAGTTCGATCAACAATAACAGACGACCAAAATGCTGAAGTCCCTGGTGTTCAGACCAATCTAACTGGAAGAGGTAGTTAATGGACAGCGACCGTACCCGACCAGAGGACCAGTCCAACTCTGACAGGAGTCAACAAGCTGGGTCTCAAACCGGCAAAAGTTTGGCAGCCCCTGGTAGGCGAGGCTAGAGATGGACAACTACAGTAGTAGCGAGCGCTCGCGTGTGAATGTAGGCCCGCGCGAGTTCGATAACATTTAGCTGAAGATTTCGTGGGGGGCTCAGGTGCGAATGAATGTAGGCCCGCGCGAGTTCGGTAACTTTGGAGCGCTTTATGCTTTCGAACTCGTCGTACGGACCTACACTGATTCACACTTGAGCTCCCCACGACCTCTTCATGTCTAGCCTCGCCTACGCGTACACCACCAGAGACTGGTAATTTCCCACCGGTTTAGACTCGATGTTGGTGTTCCCGGTCAGGGCTGGACTGGCCCTCGCCTCGGAGACAGTCCTCTGGCCATTCGCGTGTTTAGCTGGCCTTGTCTGAACACCACTGATCTCGGCATTTTCGTCATCTTCTTGTTGGTCGACCTGCTCCCCGTCGGGCTCAAATCCAAACGCTTTGTCGATTCGACCGTATACATACCTGGTAGACTTTGAGGTGCTGGTTTTAATCGGTTATGTGAAAGCTAATATGCTCCGAGCAGACCAATCTCGGAGCACGAGCTGCACTATACCACACAGTGTGAATAATATCGTATATATATACATGCCTTTATTTTCTGGCCCCGGAAGCTGATGAGAGGGAATCGTGACTGGAGTCGATCGAGCACGGTGGCATCGCCTACCTGGCTACTCCATCTGTTTCGCTCTGACCAGCCTCGGGAACCAGCTGATAAACGCGCATACGTATATACGATATTCTCCACACTGTGTATTGCAGTGAAGCTCACGCCCTGCGACTGGGTTGCTTGGAGCACAACAGTATCCTGCGCATAGCCGATTTAGACCAACAGGTAAACCTTGGGAATATTCCCAACACGTAGTTCCCGCGGGATTCCACGGGGACGCATGCTACGGTAGCCTGCATGCAGGTGCACCACTTTTTCTGAGGGTGGTCACTTGAACAGCTCTATACTAATGGTAAGCCACCTGCCCTTGGAGAAAAGTAAAGGTGCTACCCGATGAGCAATACCATGCCCTCACTGTACAATAAACAATATTTCAACACAAGAATGAAGCCCGACGGTTTCGTGTTAAGGCGCCCGAACATCCAGGAACCTTTTCAGCCAAAAATTGCTACCTCTGTCGTAGCACGCGTCCCATGGTATACCGTGGGAATACCGTGGGAATACCGCGGGACCCCATGGTATACCTTGGGGTCCCGCGGGAAATCCTGCTGCTCGTCGGTTTTCATCGAGTTGTGCCGACTCGCACTCTCACGATGCCTGTGCGACGGAAACATACCTAGATGAGTCCTGTGAAGAATGAATCAACCGAGATTCGAACCCCAGGGCAACCAGCCGCCAACAATGATCACACTTTGCCGCGAATCCATACGTGGTGACTTTGGCACAACATTTTGCTTTTTAAAACATTCTAGAAACGAATATGCCGGCTGCAAACAGACCTGAAAATTGATTAGCCACGTGGCGATCGGGAATGGCGGTACAGTGGGAGCAGTGCCGGACATTTACTTTGTCGCTGTGATCATAGCGTCGCTTGATTTACTGGAACGCGTTAAAGGCAGCATCTTGGTACTTTGTTTTATGGCTCTGTGGTCATAATCGATACCGGATGCCTGGCGTGGTCTAACCCCGACCCGAGTGAGGGTTTCATATTGGCGTCGGGTAAGTTCCACCGCCCCCGATAGGGTTGAGAGCTAGACAATGGGGCGTCCACACACAGCACAAGGTCCAGCCGACACGTGTTCGCTTCGGAAAAGGAAGACAATAGTAATAATCGGTACGCTGCCAATTGAACCCAGCACTATTCACCGAGTACTCCTGACAATCAACTCATGGGCACACAACACCCGTTGCAATCATGCACGTTGCACTTTTGCTCCCCTTTATTTATGTTACCGCTGCTCGCTTGCTCGTGTTCTGTACTGGGCCCAGAGCAACATCGAAGAGGGCTGGTTGGTATTTACTGGGCTTCTTGAGCAGATTAGACCTGCCAAGCCGCAATGAGAGATCAAGGTGGCGATCAGGGCGCGGGAGTGTGCAGGTGAGTCGCCACAAGTACGGCCTCCCCTTTCGCCGAGTTTGCGTGTACCTAGGGTATATCCATGCTTCTAGCAGCAGCAAACGCGACACGGACTCACATGTGTGTGTGTGTGTTTTCACACTCAACAGTCCTTTCTACCATGTATTGGAGTATGGACTGTGTGGAGGAAACATGTACTACTGAAGCGACAGTGCATAGTACGCAAACTCCCAGCCGCTCTGCAGTGTATATGCATATACTTGAAACAAAACAAAACACAGCTATTAACAGCTGTTAAGCTAGCTATTATGCAACACAGCTGTTCGGCAGTATATCGTATCCCTCTTGTGTCTAAATGAATGAATGTGTTGAGATGTTCTGAATTTGTTAAAACGTGTGCCTGGAAGGTGAAAACTAAATATCATACATACGAAGTATGATATCAGTACTACTCGTACTATAATTATGTACATACGAAGTATATAAATAGATATAGAAAATAATGTATAACCAATCCTAGGCCATGCTTTCGCAATATATTTTTCACCGTGTTGGCCTCAGTATCGGAATCTCGACACTTCAACACATCGAGTTTTGTTTATTTATCATATCCTTCTTCTATCAAAAATATTTAATCTATACTACGTGGTTCAAGTCATTCAGTAAACTCGAGCCTATCTGGTATTCTTAAGTCGACAACCCTTGTCTTGCTTATTTATCGTGTTCCCTCTTGTGTCAAAATGAAATAACCCACATTACGTTCAAGTCATTAATTCATTACTTTCACCCACTCCTACCGTTCATATTATCGTGTGCCGCGTAGGGGAAAACTGCTTAATGTCTTTAATTGAATTACCGTAGTATGGATAATTTGAACTTTTGCGAAAACCGTCAGTGAATCATACACCCCAAAACAAAATTAATGCACGAGTATTGCCCGTACGTATTTTCAATCTTATCGGTGAAATGCAGCAACGAAAACTAAACGGGACATAAACATAACACATTTACGTTTATGAAAGCAATCTAGACGGTAGTTCCGTTATATTAAGTACAGTGTGTTACGCATATGTAGTGATATAACACGGTAACAAATATGTTTTTGGCATTGCTAGTATTAGTTAATTAATTTTGCTAATAAAGGCATATATCTGAAAGCTTTAAACAAATCTTAGCTGCGAGATCCGGTTTTTTCTATACACACACCTTGACCACGGCCGGTACAGTCAGTTACCGCTCTGCCACTCTTATTCAGTCGGCCGCAAACATGTACCTACCAAGGGTGTTGTGGCCGGCACTCGATTATATTCATGCCTCTTACGATACGTTTGGGGTTTTCCTGCCGCTTGCCGCACTCATACGAAGGCTTCAAAGGCCACACCGAGGAGTAGCACATTACTACTGTTGTCGATGTCTGCCGTGCCCCTTGTTGCTCGAGACAGATACGGTTTCGTCGAAACTAGTAGTTCTATACGGAAGGAGGGAGGGGCATTTTTTCGGTCCTTGCTTTGCAGCCGCCCAGAACCACACTCTCGAGAGCAATGCCACCTTATAGGGGTGGCGGCTTATTTTCTGAGTTCCTCTCACGAGGAGTTCAATATCTCAACCGAAAAAATGAGTTACAAGGGGTTGTGTTCGCGGAGCCCGACCAGACGTTCCCTGCGCTAGTCCTAATATAAACTAGAGCAATTACACCCTCATACTACCCGGTGGTTTCTCACTTGGGAAGCTCAACCGATCAGGAAATATTGACCCCACCGGTCGCCCCAGTGGGCTAGCAGGTAACCACGAAGCCTGTTAGCGTCAAGATCGTCAGTTCGACCCCCCCCCCCGAGTGCATGCTCGTAGGGACTGTTTCTCGCAAAACAATATCTTGACTAGTGGAAAGTGCGAGAGCGTGAGTTAGCAAAATTCGATGAAGATCGACGAGCGTTGGGAAGACTGAACCCTCTGCACGATAAAAATCAAGGCAAGAACCGTAGTGGGGGAGAGAGTAGTGGGAGAGGAGGAAGAGGAGTCTACTTGTGACCCCGGGTCTGAGTTACGACTAGGGAGGAAGACAGAAGGTGCAGCCCCTACGGTGGGATGAGTCACGACCGAATCGCTACCCTATACGTTGTTGCAGTCATACAGGTTTTACATAATAGCTGGTTGAGAGAGATGCTCTTGTAGGGGTGATGCCTTATTGTCTGAGCTCCTAACCTGAAGATCTCAATACTTTACCCCAACTGTGACTTCCAAGCTTGTTCGCCCAACCCGACCAAGATGTATACCTGGTACCCGCTACGTAATCCGCAAAAATATATGCTCGTAATGCCATAATTTATTTTTCAACACATTTCATCCCAGTTCATTCCGATCCCGAATCCCATTGGTTGAGGGGCTCCCGCCGCCCGCCTTCGGTCAATGAGGGGCCGCGGTGCACGCGGCGGGAGTTGGCCGGGGGAATCCCCCAGTCCCGCTCCACTCAGGGACGATTAAGCCACATCCCCGGTTCGAACATTCTTCCGTATCTCTACAACTCCAACCACGCGGGACGATAACAATAACCCTCCGGGTCGAAACCACCCCGCGTGTGGAAATCCCAACCCCACTGGTCGATCGCGGATTGACTGAGGCTCAACACCAAAACCAGCGCCACCCGGGGACGATGGAGCCCCATCCCGGAATCGGAAACCCCTAAAGCATGTCTACAACTCCAACATCCCGAAACGAAAATCGAGATCTCCCGGGTCGACACCGCTCCCCGGAATGTGAGAACCACATCGCCACTAGCCGTTCGCTTGTTGGCAGGGCCGGGAAAACGAAGTCAGCGCCACCCAGGGACGATAGTGTATCACCTCACTGGTTGACTTGGGTTCGTTTACAAAGCCAGCGGCACCCGGGGACGATTGAACATCATCGCGCTCATTCCCTGGGGCTCGTTTACAAAGCCAGCGTCACCGGGAGACGACAGGGTATCATCCACGGGTCGGATATTCCACCATGCCTCCAAAACTCCGCACCGAAGTATGATGGGGCCCCATCCCCTGTTCGTAAATGCCTCCGTGGCTCTACAGCTCCGACCACCCAGGGGCGGTAGATAGTGATCTCCCGGGACAAACCCGCCCGCCACGGTGTGGAATTCCGAGCCCTACCGACCGATCACTCATTGGTCTGGAGCTCGACAATAAAACCAGCGCCCCCCAGGGACGATAGGGTCCCATCATTGGATCGGAAATCCCTCCATACATCGAGAACTGCAACAACCCGGGACCGCAAACCGAGATATCCCGGGTGGATATCGCTCCACACGCTGTGGACACCCCGACTCCACCGGTCGATTGCTGCTTGGCTGGGGCTCGAATATAAATCCAGCGTAACCCGGGGAAGATGGAGCCCCACCCCCATATCGGAAATCCTTTCATAATTTTATAGCCCCAACAGCCCGAGGACAAATTCCGAAACCCCTCAGGCTCATACCGCCGCTCACCGTGTGGAAACCCCGGCCCCACTGGCGCTATTGGTGAATGACTGTGGATCGAGAATCGAGCCAGCTCTATCCGGGGACGACAGTGCCCCATCACCGTATCGGAAATATCTCCATACATCTACAACTCCAGCAATGTGGGGACCAAAGCCGAGTTCTCCTGGCTCGACACCGCCTCGCACGGTGTTGGAACCCCAAACCCACCAGCCGATCGCTGATTGACTGGGCCCCGAACGTACAGCCAACGCCACCCGGGGACGATAGGGTCCCATCCTCGGATCGGAAACTTTTACATACATCTACAAACCCAAAACATCTACAAATCCATTAATCTGGGGGGGGGAAACGAACCACCCCGGGTCGATACCACCCCACACGGTATGGGAACCCCAACCCAACCGGCCGATCGCTGATTGGCTGAATCTCAAAAATAAGGAAATCGCCACCAGGGGACGTTAGGGTCCCTTCCCCGGATAAGAAACTCCTCCATACATCTGCAGCTCCAAAACCCGGTCACGAAAATTGGTTTCCACCGGATCGACACAGCCCTCCACGGTGTGGAAATTCCAACCCCACTGGCTCTATCGCTGATTAGCTGGGGTAACTATGAGGGTGTGTCGCACCCGGGGAAGCCTCTGGGGAAGATAAGGTTCCATCCCCGTGTACTAACCCATCCCATAAATCTACAACTCGGGCACAAACGGGATTTAAAATATGTGATCCCGAGGGTCGACACCGCCCCGCACGGTATGGAAGCTCCAACTTCACTGTTTTCATGACCGAGTGCCTGAGGTTCGTGGGGTCAGCGCCACCCGGGCAGGGTAAAGTACCATCCCCGGACCATGATGCGTCCGTACATCTACAACTCCGGCAACACGGGGACGAAAACGATGATCCCCGGAGTCGATACCTCCTTGCACGGTGTGGGAACTTAAACCCCACTGGCTCATAGCTGATCGGCTGGAGTGGCCCTTGAAGAAGTTCCGTCGCTCCCGGGTAGGATAAGAGCCTATCCAGGAGAAAAAACCCTTCGATACATCTACAACTCCGACAGGCCGAGGACAAAAACTGTTTCCCCGCTTGATACCGCCCCGCCCCGTGTTGAAACCCCAATTCCACTGGCTGTATCGCTGAATGAGTGAGGTTCGGAGAGCCAGCACCACCCGAGGAGGATACATTCTAACCCCCGCATCATAAACGCTTTCATACATTTACAAATCAAACACACGGCGGACAAACATGAGGACCTCCCCGGGTCGACACCGCCCCGCGCGATGTGGGAATCCCAGCCCTGCCGGCCGATCGCTGATTGGCTGGGGCTCGAACATCCAGCCAGCGCCACCCCGGGAGGATATAGATGCTCCCTTTCCCACCAGGGGAGAATGTAGGTGGTCCTTTCCCCATATCCCACACCTACAACTCCAAGAGACCGGGGGCGATAACCGTGACCCCCCCCCCGGGTCGATCACGCTATTAATAGTGTGAAAACCCCTGCTCCACGTACGCCACTCATGCGTCTGAAGATCGCGAAGCCGGTGTTCCTCGCCAATGGGAGCCAGCAGGTTCAGCAAGTTTGTTATACCCGATATAATAGACCTTTTTTGTTTCTATGGATTGGTTTTACATTCCACATGGATCACCATTCACAGTTATCAGGCAAACGATGTGAGCCCTACCGTGGGATGGGTCGGTTTCGCGATGTGAACCACACCGAGGGTTTTCTTGTTACGTTTCGCGAACAAATACGTTTCAAGTCGAAGTTCGAGTGAGGTACCGGGCTAGTTGACCGAGTGGCCCAAATGCGGTGGTAGTGCGAATGATGGAATCATACCCCCCTTCCCAACAAGGTTGGGTTGGCGTCGGTTGGCAACGACACTGGAAAACAATGCCGCTCACTACATGAGCTAAACCACCAGGGTATCTTGATGTTATGGCGGGCGATTTCAGCTGGCGGTCGAGTTATATCATTTGTGCGGGGTGGAGATCCTCTGCTCCGCACAAGGGGAGTGCTCGTATCACGTAGTGTTTTAGGTAAATGACCCACGAGGCAGTTACATAGTACCCCCATTGCTGTCTCTGGAGGTGTCCACACCGGAAATTAAATCAACTCATTGAAGCTGTCATCCACATGCAAATCCGCCCCACAAGCGGCTCTTGGCAGGATGCAGCTTACCCTTCTTGCGACGACTAGCCCAACACCTCACTTCCTTTCGCACCTGGTGCTAGAAATATCTGCCTGGTTGGTGAAAACCCAACGTGCTCCGTCCCGGAATTGTAGCGATGCGAGGGTTTACGGCCATACGACTACGGCCATGCACGGCATGAGTACACCCCCCCCCCATATATGTCTATGGTCGTACGACTACGGCCGTGCACGATATAAGTACCCCCCCCCCCCTCACTGTGACTGCTTGGTTGGTGAAAGGCCAACGTGCGCCATCCAGGCATTGTAGGCATGCGAGGGTTGAATGTCATACGAGTACGGCCGTGCACGACATGAGTGCACCCCCCTCCTACCGTAGCGCCCGTGAATATTACCTATTACCTTATCTGGTTTCCAGATACCACAACGCGTTGCATGGATGTGTAGACCTATCTGCCAGATATGTGGCCAGACAGTTGGTTGTGCTATGAGCTCGCCCCCTGTGAGACCAATGTCATCCATGCGCGACTTTGACAGTGCGAACATCGTACCATCCACACTTTCCTCTTGTGTGCTTGGAACTTTTATTGGGTGCAACATGGACACCGGGGGGCCTCAGGAACTGTGATCCGGCGCTGGTAGGTCAGGTAGGTGCAGGGCGTCTGAACTGCAACCATCCACCATCCGGGAGCCCGAATCCCGAGCTGGTCGCGGGAGCGTGGGAGGAGTACGCTGACAAAAATACCAAGTTAAAGTACTGGTATAACACCATCACGCAGCAGGTAAGCCACCGTCATTTTATACAGGCGGGCCCACTCTCTCTCTCTCTCTCTCTCTCGTTCATGTTACTCGCAGTGCCCCCGGAGTTCGTCGAGAGCTGTCGTAATTGCCCCACCGGAAGCGCGTTTGTTGAAAATCGGTGGCGCTGCTGTGCCCGAGTGTGGTGATCGCAACCGTGAGCACTAAAATTACTATTCACACGCTTTCATGAAGGGTGGTATACAGCATTTTGCCCATCTTTGTCGCAGCCCAATTGGTTCGTATATCGGTCTTATGCACGGCAGAATTACCGGTTGTGTTTCTGTTTCAGAGGAGACGAGCAACCGAAAAAAAGTGTCAATACATCGTAGTGTGTTGGTATACGATGCAAACTGGCAGTCCCGTCTGTGTTGGAATTAAGGCAGCACATACGATCGGTATGTGTGTGTGGGGGGCTTAGTTAGACTCAAACCCCACCCCACTGGGAAAAACTGTCGGTATTTGTCAAGGACACCCCATACTATACTATTTGGAATCGCTGTTGCCCTTCAGCGATTGAGCGATTAACCCTTATTTATGGTATACACGATAGCAAGAGTGCTGCACGCCAGAGTGGGCCAACGATCGCAATTCGCACGCAACCCTCCTCGCATGCCCCATATATACGTGTTGCAGTCGACGTGGGTCAAGCCTATGGTGCCGGTCAAGAAGCCGCCGCCGCCTCCATCATCGCCACCACCGCCGTTGTCTTCCTAAACGGTGACAGGAGGCAACAGGCCTTGCAGTGCCATGTGAATCATGACGAGGGGAGAGATACACACTCCAGATGCGCGCATGTCAACGATCGACATGTACTTATATTCGTACTCAAACGGCCGATACCCGGTGTGTTTGGGGTAAATCGTTGTGACGGAGAGACGTCGCCGAGTGCCAGGGCTGACTGCCTTACACCAGCTCAGATAGCGGTACAACTCATTGCATGACAATGAGGGCGGTGAAGTGTACTCATGTTAGTGCCTAGCTGGACGCTGGCCTACTATCAAACGCAAAGGACGATTGATGTATCCATCCTTTTCCCCATATATCACCTACCTCTTCCGAAAAGGTGAGGTGGTACGTTTCGGTGAGAGAAGGACCGATGGGGTTTCTATACAACGAACGGATTTTTTTTTAATGTTTCCCTCGTCATTTTGTTGGCAAACACTGTGGTTTTGCAGACATCCACCATGCCGTCGCTAGGTGCGACTTGAGGTCGCGACGACCCACTGACGGTATCGCTTCGGGCGAGGGGTTCGAGGTAGCCTAGTAGGCGTTCACGTTGATCGGGAAGATACTTCAAGAGGTACTCTGCCAAAGACTCGTGCTACACAATAGAGGTAGGTATACCTTTTTTTGGCTGAAACGCGTTCGGAACGATCGAGCTCCTTACCTCAACCCAAAATCATCGGACTTGCTTTATTCTTGTGTGCAATACTGTTCACGGTATACTTTGCTCATGGTATTCTTCCTCTCGTAGCATTGTTATTTTCCCCTAAAACCAAGTGTTCGGTCGAAGAAGTACTCTGCCAAAGACGCGTGCTACGATAGAGGTAGAGGTATACCTTTTTTTGGCTGAAATGGTTTCTGAACGATCGGGCTCCTCCTCAACCCGAAACCGTCGGACCTCCATTCTTGTGTGCAGTACTTTTCACACGGTAGACTTTCTTCATGCGATTCTTCGTCGCGTAGCATTGTCATTTCCCCCCAAAATCGGTTTTTCGGCGAGGTACTAGGAAACCATGGTGCACCTCTATCGTAACATACGTCCAAAGTTGCACGAAGTCGTGTCGTATATGGCCTCACATCGAGCAAGCGACACACAGGAAGGGATAGCGGTGGTTTGCTCATACTGTACCCCGAAAACGTGTCTTCGTATGAGGCGTGTCTTCGTCCTGCCCAACAGGGGCGTTTATCGTTGAAGGGGAGTAGTTTAGAAGACCGTAACCAGGTTAACGAGACACCCGGCATAAAGCCACGTATACGAGCAGCGGGGACCGTGACCAAATACACCGAGTAAAGGACGCATGCTACGGTAGCCTGCATGCAGGTGCACCCTTTCTTTTCTGAGGGTGGTCACTTGAGCACCTATATACTAATAGTAAGCCGCCCGCCTTTGGAGGGGGGGGAAAAGGTTGCTACCCGATGAACAAGCAATCCCATGGCCTAACGATCCAACGAAAATTCCGCCGATCTTGGGTTAAGGAGCCCCCTCCTTCCGACACATTTTCAGCAAAAACAAAAGTGCCACCTCTATCGTAGACCGTCTCAAAGTGCCAGAGCCGTGGCCTGCCAGAGTGGTGCAGGAGGGGCGATCAGGCCCGTTCCCCATTAATACGGTAGGGTACACGTAGCCCGGGGGGAGGGGTGGGGTCGAGCGCTGGTTCCCCCAGGGAGTGGTTTTTATATTGATTGGTGGCGGGCTCGTTTGAGCTTTGATATGGCAGTTTCAAAACCGTTTTACGAGTTGTTTCCCGAATTTGTTGTAGCCAGAGTTTGTTTTACTCTCGCCATATGTATTTTATGTCCAGTGTTTTGGACGCCACTGTATTCGTGTATCATTGTATTCGCGGAGCACCAGCATGCATATTACAAGTAGGGATGTCATAGTAGTGGCGGTGGAGGGGGGGGTGTACTCATGTCGTGCACGGCCTTAGTCGTATGACCATAGACCCTCGCATCCCTACAATGCCGGGACAGAGCACGTTGGGTGTTCACCAACCAGGCGGTGGGGGGGGTGTCACAAGGCTCAAGTGTAGACCGGCCCCAAACGTTTGCTGCTGTGCGGTGCACATTATGGTTGCTCACTTCTGGAGGAAGAATACTGTGTCGGATCAATTTTCCAGATCCAACGGGTGTCAGCAGCAAACAACGCCATACAAGGTGATAGTACGGTCGCTCTCTACTTCGGCTTCTAGTTGCTTGTCGTTTCGTGTGGTCCCTGTGGCGACCATACCACCAATTTTGATACGTGGAATTGATAGTAAAACCAACATGTCGTCATTTGCAGGTGTCTTAGCTACCAAACTAGCATTTCTGGGTGTCGTAATTTCTATGGTGTCACGGTACACCGGGTACACTTGTTATCCTTCCAACATTGATGGATGCTGTCTCGTCAGAACGTCTAGTGCGAGGAGACTACATACGTTTCCGGTGGATCCTTCCGGTCGTTCGAGTTAGTTAGGGATTCGGTTCGGTTCGGTTCGGTTCGGTTCGGAGTTAGCAGCATATCACAGAGGGGTTTCAAACACGGGCGAGATCAAGATGTGCCGTTAGAGAACGGCGCTTTACGAACGGACAGTCGGTCTGTAGACTACAGTATCTTGGGAATGGAGTACGCATATTGATGCTAACAATACAGTAGTACCTTCACCATATGGGTGATAACAAAATGTAGCTACGGGGAGACAAGTGTAATAACCGGTTTCCCTTTCCTCGGTATCGTATACGTGTTGTATACGGTAATGGCCCCTCTATAGTTCGGGTTGAAAATAATAATGGCTGCCCGCTAAAGTGCGTGTGAAATCGCTCGGCACAGATGGGATACACCAGTGTGACCGTGTGCGGAGTAGGGCCGGTTGCCGCTCGTGTAGCTTGCCGGTACTGTTCGTGAGCAATCCCACGGTAGGGGTACCACTTTTTATCTCAAAAATGTATGACCGGTTGTGCTCCTCACGATACTATTACGTATTATTTTACTGATGTACTTGTTTTTGGACTACCGCATTGGGAGGTTTGGTCGGGTTGCGCGAACGAATGTTTCCGAAGTCATGTTTCGAGTGAGATATTGAGCTCGTCATGTGAGGTCCTCATACAATTATGCTGCTCCCCCACCGTGGGATGACTCTCGTTGGTATTCGAGGAGGCGCGACGGTGTGGTCGTGACTGAACGGATGCAAAACAACATCCGAGAGGTCCTCGCATGGCAGTCACAGAATAGATCTACGCGGCTCTTCACGAGAGCGCCAACGAGGTGTATGTCACGTCCCGACCAATGCACGGGCAATCGCGTATCTCTCTCTACGTGAGTGGCTGCTTGAGAAAGAGAGAGCTCGAAGCAAAGCAATCAACCATGGTTATGACTGTGTACACCCCCCCCATCTGCCTCTGTCGCTGCTTTCCCCCAGCCTCGTGTCCTTGCCATCAAATCGCTGCAATATGCTCGTCATCGCCATATGATCCTGGGAAACTATCGCCCGCCTCACGGCAAACCTGCAGACCTGTACGTCCCCACAGCCACGAATCAAATATGACTCCACGCCCATGGGTGGCGGTACTCCGCCAACACTGATTTGCCCACCAGCCCCCTCCAAGCACTCCAGAAACTCCTCTGCTTCGTCCTCCAAGAGGCAACGCGTAGCTCAAGAAACTCAACCAACGTCGCTTCCATTTTCCCTGGAACTGCGTTCGTTGCGGCACGGCGCGCTTCATGAACGGTCAACCAGCGAGAAAACCACCTCGCGAGGAACGGAGCGGTGGTATGCCGGTAACTCTCGCCCCGTGTTCGTACCTCGCAATCGGTCAGGGCCCTGAGGTTTTGGCGGTGCACTGCACAACGGGGGAAGGGGGAGTGATATGCCACATCGTAATTTGTCTTCCCCATGGTCGCATTTGTTTCCCATGGTAGCGTTACCGTCAGTGTCGACATGCGTGCCCAAATTGTTCAAGGCACGCATGTAGACGGTCAGAGTAAAACACTACCATGGGGAATAATTGGAACCATGGGAAGAAAACGTACGACGCACCACCTCACCCCCCCCCTCCCCCCCCGTACAGTACATCGCCTGCCTCACGGCCGGGGTTGGATCCGAGACACAAACTCAGGGGACGAGTTACCGGCACACCGTCCCGTTCCTCGCTAGGCTGGTTGGTCCGCGAGTTGGCATTTCATGTAGGGCGCCGTGCCGCAACGAACGAAATTCCCGGAGGAACAGGCGCAAGGTTTCGCGATTTCGTTGGGCTTCGTTTCTGTCTGGAGCACGAAGCAGGTGCTTATCTCTGGAGTGGCGATCGGAGGAATGTGATGTGTACAGGACCACGTTGGCGGAGTACCGCTGCCCGCGGATGTGGGTCACATTTGATTCGTGCCTTTGTGGAGTGCAGACCCGCAGCGTTTCTGTGAGGCGGGCGATTGTTCCCATGGCCATATTGGCGATGGCGAGATCTTGTAGCTAATGAAGGGCAAGGACGCGAGGCTGCAGAAAGGCACCGAGAGAGGTAGACGGGGGGAAGGAGGTGGGAGGGGGGTACGGTGATAACCATTATTGATTGCTTTTTTTAGCCTCACAGACAGCCAGCGACGTAAAGAGAGGTGTGTGATTGTTCATGCCTTGGTTGCAACGCGACACACACCCCGTTGCCACTTTCGCGAAGAGCCACGTAGACCTCTTCGGGCTGCCAAACAAGCACCTCCCTGAGGTCCCTTTGCATCCGTTTGGTCACTACCGCACCGTCACGCCTCCTGAAAAACCAACAAACACGTAGCGCGAGCGAGAAAACCCTGGAAAGGATCATAGTAAGTGTGAACACCATGTACGGGGATTCATTTGCAAACAAATATGTTTATTCCAGCGATTAATTGAAATCATTGGTGTAAATATTATACAGTACCGACTCAGGCTGACGTTCTTGCGCTGGGCGCGCGTGAAAGCACACTTCCTCGTGTTGCACGTTCCAATTTCGATCCCCGACAAGACGTTTTCCCTAATATTAATCGTGTACAAGCATGGTTGGGGTCAACTTTCTTAAATCGTAGGCACTCACTAGGCTGAGGAAATCCCTATTATTGTGTTCGAGTTTTCAGGCTGACGTTCTTCTGGGTTACTTCGTCATGAACGGGCCGGTACTGTCAACACGTACCGGGGGTGGGGAAAGGACCGGGGTACTCGTTTGTTGCTCACCATGCACGAGTAGTCATTTGACCATTCACCACGCACTCCTTTCGAGAAGGAGCACCGTTCCTACTACTACAGTAGGAGACACACCTTCAAGGTTTAGGCGCTCATTTCGCCTGTCCCACCTACTTTCCTTTAACACAGACCGTCATTCATGTTTCTTACCCCTCTTTCCTGTTTCGCCGTCTCTGACCACCATTTATCTCCGAAGATAGAGAATGGACCAGTGGGTGGATGGGTGGTGTGTCACATGGTCTATATATATAGATACGCGCGAAGCTGTCCTTGCCAAAACGATGGCTGAGAGCAAACCATCTGCGAGAGGTTGCGCCGGAGAGTTCCACGTGGATATTCCATACAGGTGAAACAAAAAACAAAACCTTGCGGTTGTATCCATGTCACGACCGTTGCGTGCGACGAGTGATCACAACTCCTTCGAAACATTGAATTTTCTATTTTTCAGGGGGCGCATGTTGATGCTAACAATATATTAGTACCTCCACCATGGGTGACGACAAAACATAAACATGGGAAGACAGTGCAATAACCGGCCTCCCACTCCTCGGTATAGCTTACATACTGTATGCAGTAGTAGTGGTCTCTCTATAGTGCCGGCTGAGTATAATGCCCCCTGCCCGCTTTGGTGGGTGTGAAATCGCTTGGCACAGATGGGATACACTAGTGTGGCCGTGCGTGGAGTAGTGCCGGTTGCTGCTATGTTGACGGTATTGTTCGTTGGTTGCCCAGGAGGCGTGACGGTGGGATCGTCACACAACGAGTGCAGAGGGACTCAGAGAGGTCCTCGCATGGCAGGCCGAGGAGTGCCACGCCGATCTTCACGAGAGTGTCCGCAAGGTGCGTGTCACGTCCCAACCAGTACATGGGCAATCGCGTATCTCTCTACGTGAGTGGCTGTTTCAGAAAGAGAGAGCTCGAAGAAAATAGATCAACAATGGTTATGACTGTGTACCCCCCCCCCCCCCACTCCGCCATCTACCTCTATCGTTTCTTTTCTGCAGCCTCGTGGCCCTGCCATCACATCGCTGCAAGGTGCCCGTCGTCGCTAACATGGTTCTGGGAAAAAATCGCCCACCTCACGGCAAAAGCTGCGGGCCTGCACGCCCCTAAAAACCACGAATCAAACCTGACTCCACATCCACGGGAAGCGGTACTCCACACACGAGACCCTGCTCAAGAGCTTTCTCCGATCACTTCAGTAGCGCCTCTGCTTCGTCTTTCCAGGAGGAAACGAGGCACCAAAAACCCACCTAACGTTGCGCCAATGTCCGTCGGAACCCCGTTCGCTACGGCACGGCGAGCAACCCTTGAGGTCGACCCGTGAGCCAACCATCTCGCGAGGGGCGGGGTGGTGGTGTGCCGCTGACTCACGCACCGTGTTTGCGCCCCGCAATGAACCAAAGCCCTAAGTTAGAGTTGTGGTTGATTGCGAGGCACAAACACGGGTGCACGAGGTACCAGCACACCACCGCCCCGCTCCTCGCGAAGTGGTTGGCCCCGCGACTCGACCTTTCGTGTAGGGCGCCGTGCCGGAACAAATGTAGTCCCCGCAAAACAAATGGAGCAGCGTCCGGCAAGCTTCTTGCGCTTCGTTGCCTCCTGGAGGACGAAGCAGGTGTGTTTCTGGAGCGATCGGGAGAAGGTGATGAGCAGGGCAGTGGCGAAAGGAATACCGCTGCCCGTGGATGTGGAGCAAGGTGATTCGTGTCTTTGGGGCGTGCAGGCCCGCAATGTTTTCGTGTGGCGGGGTGATTTTTCCCATAGCCATCTTGGCGATGGTGGCATTCTTGTAGCGATTGGATGGTAAGGACACGAGGCTGCAGGAAAGCAGCGAGATACATGGAAGGGGGGAAGGGGGGGTACGGTGATAACCATTGTTGATGGAGTTTCTTCAGCGTCACAGACAGCCACTCGCGTACAGAGATATGTGATTGTCCATGCATTGGTTGGGATGTGTCGCACACCCCGCTGTCATTCTCGCAAAGAGCCGCGTAGGCACCCCTTCGGCCTGCAAAAACAAGGGCTTCGCGGAGGTCCCTTTGCATCCGTTCAGTCACGATTACACCGTCACGCCTCCTGGAAACCCAACGAACACGTGCAATGCATGCGAGAAAATATAGGAAATTACGGTAGCATACTCGTACAGTAAGTAGTAACGGTAAACAATGTGCGCCTGTATAGTTTGTTTTTTGGATCTACCGTAGGCCCCTCTTTACTACAGTACGCCCCCCCCCGTGATATGGTTCCGATATCAACATCGGAACACGAGTACTACAGTAGTGACGTATGCTACGATAGAGGTGCACCATGTTTTTGCCTTATAAGGGTGGTCACTTAAGGAGCGTCATACCTCACCGGAAAAACGATTTCGGAGGAAAAGAAAAGTGCTGCCGGATGCGAAATGTCATGACCGAAGTATGCCTCAAACAGTGTTCGTCACAAGAATGAAAAAAACGACGAATTTGGGTTAAGGAGCCCGATCGTTCAGAAAACGATTCATCCAAAACGTGCTACCTCTACCGTAGCACGCGTCTAGTACAGTAATACAGTAGTGGTGCCTGGTACACAATACACCCTCGTTGGGATACAGAACGGGTGGAATCGCGTGGGTGCAGATTTAACTGTGTTACGTCGTACGGAGTACCACGGACATGGACGAGACATGGCCCGACACATTATTTCCTCGATTGTTAACACCCATCATGGTCTCGTCCTGAGCGTATCCTATCAGAAACGCAGGCGGGAGTTTGTAACCCTCCCCGTACTTCCTTTTCAGATAAACGATATGTATTATTAATAGTGTGTCTCTCAAGGTAGAGACGGCGCGGTCGCCCCGGCGGTTTAGCGGTACCCTCGAATGCTGCTAGAGTAGAGTTGTTACTGTACTACAGTGCGTGAGTATTAAATTCCCCCGTCGTGATGTATTTATTTGATCTGCAAAACAAAAAATGGAATCGACTGTGAGAGCGCCTACGTAGCGTGGGTAGGCGCGATTCGACGCACGTCGGCGAGGGAAGAGAGGGCTGGAGTATTCTCGCTATCAAAATGAAGGCACGAACGGTAGTGGAGAGGGGGGAAGAGGTCTTGATATGTGACCCCGGATCTGAGTCACGACGGGGAGGAGGGAGAGAGAAAAGACGGACGAAGAAAATAAATTAACGGGAAGAAATACAAACGGGAAGATATCGCGATCTTTAGCAGTACTGCAGATCTACAATTGTAAAGCAGATCCTAACCGACCGTTACGTGTGAGCTTGTTACTGTAGATGAACTGTACAACACTACGAGGTCGTATGATACGGATTTAACGCAGGAAACATGCTGTGCTACTCGTATTAATAGATCGTGCAGACTACAGGCTCCCACTCGGCAACATCACCACTAACTGTACCGTACGTAGGCCATATATATACCGAGATCAGGAATCTATCGTACTGTACAGTATCTTCCCCGAAAATAGATACGTCGTATATTGATTCAAAGTGCTTGAACGTACGAATATGTAGGGATTGGTAATCTATCCCATGCGTGAACTGATGTGCTGTCGGGAGCGCACTTTGTGGTAGGTACCTGAGGCACGCCTTCGCCATCACGATGACCATCTCGAGGGAAGCCAAGTCGTCCAGGATGCTCTTCGATATTTTGCGAATGCCATCAGCCGCGGACACAAGCGCTTCGAATTGCTGGATCCCCAGTGATAAAAGGCCCTCGGCCGCGCAACCGGGCGCCTTGCATGTTGCTACCAGCGTTGGCAGGCGTTTGACCAATATGCTATGGCCGAGGCTGCGGCTATCGGGCGCTTTCCCGTCTGCTGTTGTTGCGTTGCGTTGCGTTGCGCACGGAAGAGAGCATACCGTAGATATATCCATGAATGAAGCGTGAAGCAGAAGTAAAAAAGTGTGCTGGGTTCCACGGAAAACGTTCGGATATATCATGATGGCTGAACCATGCATGATAATTCGGGACAATAATATCATTATGATACTGCAACAGCAGCAGCAGTACGACGTATCCTCGAGCGCACGAACTACCCGCCCTTTTCCACGTTACAGCCGACAGGTTTGACGCGGAGTAATACGTACGTACCGTATCGTATGTATTTGAGCGTTTCACGTTTGTTACGGCGGAAGACCCAGCGATAATCAAATATGGCGTACAAACATGCGGGGATTGATACACATACGAGCTTGTTCAGGCACCCAAAATTTCGTCAGTCACGAATGCCGCATGCAATAGCAACTCCAATGTCACATATTTGGTATCATACTAACCGCCATGAACAGTGGAAGAGGGTGACGTCGCCAGTTTGTTGTTCAAGGACCTTGAACTGGCGCTACCGCCGAAAATGTGGCCCGACCAATCACAGGCCTTTGTTATAAGGCTTAGTTCGGGTAGGCGATTGGTTAACCTTTTACCAGTAGCTCAACGGACTAAGACCTTAACCTTTTACCAGTAGCCCAACGGACTAATGCCTTAACAAATGGCGACGTCGGCAGAACATGAGTTGCTGGCCGTGAGTTCGAATCTCACCTCCACCATGAAAACACTTTTTAAAGAAAAGTGAATTTCCTCATGTCATGAACCTGAAAAACACTCTCTCTGGGTCCCCATAACATTGGAACCGCGAGGCCAATTGGCTTTGACACGACGACCCGTATATCCGGTCTGTCCTGAATATCCCGCCGGTCCAGGGGGGGAGAGTGTTATAAGGCTTAGTTCGGGTAGGCGATCGGTTAACCTTTTACCAGTAGCCCAACGGACTAAGACCATAACAGGGACGCGATAGGTCGTACGTGTAGCATGCCTATACCTTAGCCATTTTTCTAAAAAAAAAATGCGGATATTCCCAAGGCAAACTAATAAGAGATACATGCGCCACAGCGCTGGCACTCTGCTGCTGTACGGTCACGCACGCCCCATGGTCGCATTTGTTTCCCATGGTAGCGTTACCGTCAGTGTCGACATGCGTGCCCAAATTGTTCAAGGCACGCATGTAGACGGTAAGAGTAAAACACTACCATGGGGAATACATGAAACCATGGGAAGAAAACGTACGACGCACCACCTCACCCCCCCCCTCCCCCCCCGTACAGTACATCGCCTGCCTCACGGCCGGGGTTGTATCCGAGACACAAACTCAGGGGACGAGTTACCGGCACACCGTCCCGTTCCTCGCTAGGCTGGTTGGTCCGCGAGTTGGCATTTCATGTAGGGCGCCGTGCCGCAACGAACGAAATTCGCGGAGGAACACGCGCAAGGTTTTGCGATTTCGTTGGGCTTCGTTTCCGTCTGGAGCACGAAGCAGGTGCTTATCTCTGGAGTGGCGATCGGAGGAATGTGATGTGTACAGGACCACGTTGGCGGAGTACCGCTGCCCGCGGATGTGGGGTCATATTTGATTCGTGCCTTTGTGGAGTGCAGACCCGCAGCGTTTCTGTGAGGCGGGCGATTGTTCCCATGGCCATATTGGCGATGGCGAGATCTTGTAGCGAATGAAGGGCAAGGACGCGAGGCTGCAGAAAGGCACCGAGAGAGGTAGACGGGGGGAAGGAGGTGGGAGGGGGGTACGGTGACAACCATTATTGATTGCTTTTTTTAGCCTCACAGACAGCCAGTCACGTAGAGAGAGGTGTGTGATTGTTCATGCCTTGGTTGGAACGCGACACACACCCCGTTGCCACTCTCGCGAAGAGCCACGTAGACCTCTTCGGGCTGCCAAACAAGCACCTCCCTGAGGTCCCTTTGCATCCGTTCGGTCACTACCGGGCACCGTCCGGCCCTGGCGAAACCAACAAACCGTTAGCCGCGAGCGAAGAAACCCTGGAAAGGACATAGTGGTGTGGAACATCCATGTACGGGATCATTTGCAAAAAAAAAAAACTGTCTCTTTCAAACAGCGATTAATTTGAATCATTGGTGTAAATTATAATACAGTTACGACTCAGGCTGACGTTTCTTGCGCTGGGCGCGCGTGAAAGCACATCTTCGTGTTTGAACGTTCCAATTTCGAATCTCCCGTCGGACAAGACGTTTTCCCTAATATGAATTGTTTTTACAGAGCTTGATTGGGTCAACTTCTCCTTAACATCAGTAGGCACTCACGTAGGCTGAGGATATATCCCCTATTATTGTGTTCGAGTTTTCAGGCTGAACGTTCTTTGGCTTACGTTCGTCCCATGAGACGCGGTACTTGTCACACGTACCGGGGGTGGGGAGCTTCCCCTGGTTGTCTTCGGAGACCAACAGGGACCGGGGTACTCGTTGTTGCTGCACCCATGCACTTGAGAGGTTAGTCATCTTTGACCTTTTCAGTGTCTTCTTTCGAAGAATGAGCACCGTTCTATCTCGCGAGTCACGCGCAGGGACACACTCAGGTTTTAGGCAGCTCATTTCGCCTGTTCCCAGACCTTCAATGTTCTTTAACACAGTATCCGTCATTCATGTTTCTCACCCCTCTTTCTTGTTTCGCGTCTCTGGTCCACCATTTATTCCCGTTAAGATAGAGAATGGACCAGTGGGTGGATGGGTGGTGTGTCACATGGTCTATATATATAGATACGCGCGAAGCTGTCCTTGCCAAAACGATGGCTGAGAGCAAACCATCTGCGAGAGGTTGCGCCGGAGAGTCCACGTGGATATTCCATACAGGTAAAACAAAAAACAAAACCTTGGGGTTGTATCCATGCCACGACCGTTGCGTGCGGCGAGTGATCACAACTCCTTCGAAAAATTGAATTTTCTATTTTTCAGGGGGCGCACGTTGATGCTAACAATATATTAGTACCTCCACCATGGGTGACGACAAAACATAAACATGGGAAGACAGTGCAATAACCGGCCTCCCACTCCTCGGTATAGCATACATACTGTATGCAGTAGTAGTGGTCTCTCTATAGTGCCGGCTGAGTATAATGCCGCCTGCCCGCTTTGGTGGGTGTGAAATCGCTTGGCACAGATGGGATACACTAGTGTGGCCGTGCGTGGAGTAGTGCCGGTTGCTGATATACTGCCGGTATTGGTTGTTGGTTGTCCCGGAGGCACGACGGTGTGGCCGTGACTGAACGAATGCAGAGGGATCTCCGAGAAGCCCTCGGATGGCAGGCCGAGGAGTGCCACGCCGATCTTCACGAGAGTGTCCGCAAGGTGCGTGTCACGTCCCAACCAGTACATGGGCAATCAAGTATCTCTCTACGTGAGTGGCTGTTCCAGAAAGAGAGAGCTCGAAGAAAATCGATCAACAATGATTATGACTTTGTACCCCCCCCCCCCTCCCCCACTCCGCCATCTACCTCTATCGTTTCTTTTCTGCAGCCTCGTGGCCCTGCCATCACATCGCTGCAAGGTGCCCGTCGTCGCTAACATGGTTCTGGGAAAAAATCGCCCACCTCACGGCAAAAGCTGCGGGCCTGCACGCCCCTAAAAACCACGAATCAAACCTGACTCCACATCCACGAGAAGCGGTACTCCACACACGAGACCCTGCTCATGATCTTCCTCCGATCACTTCACTAGCGCCTCTGCTTCGTCTTTCCAGGAGGAAACGAGGCACCAAAAACCCACCTAACGTTGCGTCAATGTCCGTTGGAACCCAGTTCGCTACGGCACGGCGAGCAACCCTTGAGGTCGACCCGCGAGCCAACCATCTCGCGAGGGGCGGGGTGGTGGTGTGCCGCTGACTCGCGCACCGTGTTTGCGCCCCGCAATGAACCAAAGCCCTAAGTTAGAGTTGTGGTTGATTGCGAGGCACAAACACGGGTGCACGAGGTACCAGCACACCACCGCCCCGCTCCTCGCGAAGTGGTTGGCCCCGCGACTCGACCTTCCGTGTAGGGCGCCGTGCCGGAACAAATGTAGTCCCCGCAAAACAAATGGAGCAGCGTCCGGCAAGCTTCTTGCGCTTCGTTGCCTCCTGGAGGACGAAGCAGGTGTGTTTCTGGAGCGATCGGGAGAAGCTGATGAGCAGGGCAGTGGCGAAAGGAATACCGCTGCCCGTGGATGTGGAGCAAGGTGATTCGTGTCTTTGGGGCGTGCAGGCCYGCAATGTTTTCGTGTGGCGGGGTGATTTTTCCCATAGCCATCTTGGCGATGGTGGCATTCTTGTAGCGATTGGATGGTAAGGACACGAGGCTGCAGGAAAGCAGCGAGATACATGGAAGGGGGGAAGGGGGGGGTACGGTGATAACCATTGTTGATTAAGTTTCTTCAGCCTCACAGACAGCCACTCGCGTACAGAGATATGTGATTGTCCATGCATTGGTTGGGATGTGTCGCACACCCCGCTGTCATTCTCGCAAAGAGCCGCGTAGGCACCCCTTCGGCCTGCAAAAACAAGGGCTTCGCGGAGGTCCCTTTGCATCCGTTCAGTCACGATTACACCGTCACGCCTCCTGGAAACCCAACGAACACGTGCAATGCATGCGAGAAAATATAGGAAATTACGGTAGCATACTCGTACAGTAGTAACGGTAAACAATGTGCGCATGTATAGTTTGTTTTTTGGATCTACCGTAGGCCCCTCTTTACTACAGTACGCACCCCCCGTGATATGGTTCCGATATCAACATCGGAACACGAGTACTACAGTAGTGACGTATGCTACGATAGAGGTGCACCATGTTTTTGCCTCATAAGGGTGGTCACTTAAGGAGCGTCATACGTACCTCACCGGAAAAATGATTTTGGAGGAAAAGAAAAGTGCTGCCGGATAAGAAATGTCATGACCGAAGTATGCCTCAAACAGCATTCGTCACAAGAATGAAAAAAACGACGAATTTGGGTTAAGGAGCCCGATCGTTCAGAAAACGATTCATCCAAAACGTGCTACCTCTACCGTAGCACGCGTCTAGTACAGTAATACAGTAGTGGTGCCTGGTACACAATACACCCTCGTTGGGATACAGAACGGGTGGAATCGCGTGGGTGTAGATTTAACTGTGTTACGTCGTACGGAGTACCACGGACAGGGACGAGACATGGCCCGACACATCATTTCCTCGATTGCTAACACCCATAGTGGTCTCGTCCTGAGCGTATCCTGTTAGAAACGCAGGCGGGAGTTTGTAACCCTCCCCGTACTTCCTTTTCAGAGAAACAATATGTATTGGTGTGTCTCTCAAGGTAGAGACGGCGCGGTCGCCCCGGTGGTTTAGCGGTATCCTCGAATGCTGCTAGAGTAGAGTTGTTACTGTACTACAGTGCGTGAGTATTAAATTCCCCCGTCGTGATGCATTTATTTACCTGCAAAACAAAAGATGGAATCGACTGTGAGAGCGCGTACGTACGTAGCGTGGGTAGGCGGAATTCGACGCACGTCGGCGAGGGAAGAGAGGGCTGGAGTATTCTCGCTGTCAAAATGAAGGCACGAACCGTAGTGGAGAGGGGGGAAGCGGTCCTGATATGTGACCCCGGATCTGAGTTACGACGGGGAGGAGGGGGAGAGAAAAGACGGACGAAGAAAATAAATTAACAGGAAGATATCGCGATCTTCAGCAGTACTGCAGATCTACAATTGTAAAGAAGATCCTAACCGACCGTTACGTGTGAGCTTGTTGCTGTAGATGAACTGTACAACACTACGAGGTCGTATGATACGGAGTTAACGCAGGAAACATGCTGTGCTACTCGTATTAATAGATCGTGCAGACTACAGGCTCCCACTCGGCAACATCACCACTAACTGTACCGTACGTAGGCCATATATATACCGAGATCAGGAATCTATCGTACTGTACAGTATCTTCCCCGAAAATAGATACGTCGTATATTGATTCAAAGTGCTTGAACGTACGAATATGTAGGGATTGGTAATCTATCCCATGCGTGAACTGATGTGCTGTCGGGAGCGCACTTTGTGGTAGGTACCTGAGGCACGCCTTCGCCATCACGATGACCATCTCGAGGGAAGCCAAGTCGTCCAGGATGCTCTTCGATATTTTGCGAAKGCCATCAGCCGCGGACACAAGCGCTTCGAATTGCTGGATCCCCWGTGATAAAAGGCCCTCGGCCGCGCAACCGGGCGCCTTGCATGWTGCTACCGGCGTTGGCAGGCGTTTGACCAATATGCTATGGCCGAGGCGGCGGCTATCGGGCGCTTTCCCGTCTGCTGTTGTTGCGTTGCGTTGCGTTGCGCACGGAAGAGAGCATACCGTAGATATATCCATGAATGAAGCGTGAAGCAGAAGTAAAAAAGTGTGCTGGGTTCCACGGAAAACGTTCGGATATATCATGATGGCTGAACCATGCATGATAATTCGGGACAATAATATCATTATGATACTGCAACAGCAGCAGCAGTACGACGTATCCTCGAGCGCACGAACTACCCGCCCTTTTCCACGTTACAGCCGACAGGTTTGACGCGGAGTAATACGTACGTACCGTATCGTATGTATTTGAGCGTTTCACGTTTGTTACGGCGGAAGACCCAGCGATAATCAAATATGGCGTACAAACATGCGGGGATTGATACACATTGTTTCTTTGGGTCTGTGGCGTTCTGGGGTGTATATCGTACCTCTTTCTCTAAAATCAGGCCTTATCAGAGCATGTACGATTGGTTTCGTGCAAGATATACTCTTGTTGCTGTGTCTTACATGGTCCTCCGTGTGCATTGTTGGCCTTTACAATGGAAGCTCGTGGAAGCTTCCATCGAAGCGCCGTGGAAGCTTCCATGGAAGCTTCCACTGCTTCCATGAAAGTCTTTACCACTACCACGGACGTTTTCGCCACTTCCACGTAGTAAGCGTTCCGTGTGCTCATAGCCGGAACGGTGCGGGGCGTGAATTATATCACACCTTGGACCAGTGGCTCTGACTCTGCTGCACTGCGCTATCACGTGCAGGTCACAACTACGAACTGGACCAGGTGCATATCATGGGCTACGATTCATAGTACCATGTATTTCTGCATTCTTCTGATTGGCCAAAATTCTTACGTACGTACAAAACTCACATTCTCTCATTCTTCCGAGAATATTCTGCATATTGAGTATCTGGCAGAGATGGCAGCAAATATCAGCTGCTCCGATAAGTGGTATCTACTAGAAAGCCGATGATAATAGGATGTGGAACAACAGTTGCACCGACCCTACACTATGCGCTATAACCACGTTTAGTTTCCCGCATGGCGGGGTGGCATCCCGCAATACAGCTACAGTAGGGGTCCCCAATGACGTAACGGGTCCCCTGACTCGGTGATCCCCCAACTCGCAACACGGCACGTCTGGGAAAAGGTCTCTCTCTGCGTCTTACCGAGAGGAGGGTGGTACTACTACATACAGTACTTGTAGGCGGACAGGACGAGGCAGCGCCTGACGATTGGTGGTGTGAAGCCTGTCGACCGCAGTGGCAGCGGCCAGCCTTGAAAGCGGGTGGTAGTGGTGGTGGTGGTGGTGGTGGTTGTGGTTGTGGTTGTGGCTTTGGTGGTGGTTGTGGTTGTGATTGTGGCTTTGGTGGTGGTTGTGGTTGTTGTGGTTGTCGTGGTGGTGATGGTGGTGGTGGTGATAATTGTAAAATAAATGAGTTTTGACAGCCAGCGGTAAACGATAAGCTCGACGGCTGGTCATAGGAGGCCGCGAAAAGTAGGTGTTTCAGGGTAAATCTTACGGGGGACCATAGTAAATAGGATCAAATATTGTTAGTAAACATAGGTAAGTATATACATTTTTGTCTGTGCCGTAGGTTCTATTTATAATTTTTACTATGCTCACCCGTAATAGTGGTGAGCGGCCAGCACTCACTCTCGGTTCAATCACGAAGAACACCAATGGAGGCGTTACGATCTGATCGGGGGGGGTGACACTTCCACAAGTAAGTCCTGAATGCCGCCGAGGGCGAATGAAGCTTCCTGTGTGTGTTGAGCTGGAATATAGAAGAAGTACATAAGGGATCATCAGAAGGAAAACGACAACAAACGCAAGCGACCATTTATTTGTAAACAGAGCGGCCGGTCGCCCCGGTGGTCTAACAGGTAGCCACGAAGCCTGTTAGCGTTGGAGGTCGGGGGTTCAAGTCTCCTCGTATGGAGATTTTTATTCTCAAATGGCACCCACTGTCGAGAGCGCATGTTATAGCGTGGGTATGATAAGCACAATTCGCCGAAAGTTGACGAGGGAAGAAGGTGCTGAAATCTTCTCGCAATAAAAATGTAAGGCAAGAACCGTAGTGGGGGAGGAGGGAGAAGAGCCTACTCTGTGACCCCGGATCTGAGTTACGACTAGGAAGGAGAGAGAAAGGAAGGGCAAAGATATACATGGGATGGACAAAAAAAATAATAAAATAAAAAAAGAGCGAGACCAACGGTAGAAGAGAGAGGCCGGTCAACAAACACAAGCGACGATTTATTTGTGAACAGAGCGAGACCAACGGTAGAGAGACGCTGGTACAGTGGCAACAAGCTGGTTGACGCTACGCACGTACACACTGCGTGGATTTTCACATCGGCGATACTATACACCGCATGCTACATAACGCAAGCGAAACATTTGCGCACATGGGTACCATCAAATTTATTTTATTGTATAGCCAGTAGTACTTGATAGAGCTTACCTGGTGCCACTTTCCAGGAACCTGATATTGTTTTAGACCCAAATGCCGTAATTTTATTGGTCAAGCACTTCAGTGATGTGTGGTTGCTACTATAGGGTTGCTTCCTAAACATACCCCAGTCTCTATCTTGGAGTTCCGTTTTGTTGGGTATTGGGTGCCCCCAAACCGCGCTGAAACGTTGAAAAATAAACTCAGCTTTTGTTTTCGCTCGCACAAGGTCTAGCCCTACTGTAACTCAATTGACCCACCCGGCGAGCATAGAGGGTTGGCGTGAGGGTTACTGCTGTAGTGCGCATGAACTTTGTCTCCTCCGCGGATTCCGCCAACCTACCACGTAATATTCGACAGTGCGATGGTGGGTCTTCCGCGGAAGAACATGGACGCTTCCATGGAAGCTTCTGAATACTTCCATGGAAGCTTCCATGGAAGCTTCTGAGTACTTCCATAGCAAATGTCATTGCTTCTACGGAAACTTCCACCACTTCTTCTACGGAACATTCCGCTCCTCCCATCTTCCACTGCTTCCACGGAAACTTTCACGAGTTTCCAATGTAAAAACCAAAAAATGAATGCAGAAGACTGTGGGTATTTGGCTTCCTTTTCACTCCACTGGAGGTGCAATGAGGTTCTTGCGACGATCCCCGTCTTGGGCGAAACATGACGCAAAAAGGTGCAGCACAGTGCATACACATGCTGTTGACAATCACCATGAACATATAACTGATCCATTTTCTCTCTGGCGATATCTGTGCACCAGGTAGTCAGTATAGCGCCCATCATGGCTGTTTTCGTTGTAGAAAAAACCGTGTCTTGATAGTGTAAACATTCTGCCGCGTGATAAGCAGAGGAATCGAGGCCAGCATAGATAGGCATAGTGTATGTGCCGGCTGCAGTTCCCGCTGGAAGGAGGAAACGGGGGGAACTAAACGGGGCTGGTCGTTTTCGTGTCAGTATATGAGCAAGCCCACGGTAGTAGGGGTGCCACTTTTTGGCTGAATATTTTCTGACCGGCTGAGCTCCTCACGCGAGTAACCACCGGATACTATTAATATTTTACTGGTACGTTTGTGTTCGGACTACCGCATTGGAAGTTTTGATCGGGTTAAGCGAACGAATGTCTCCGAGGTCATTTTTCGGGTGGGATATTGAGCTCCTCGTGTGAGGAGCTCGGACATTTCTGCTACGCCCCTACCGTGGGACGAGTCATATAATGAGATCATTATCGGTATCAGGAGTCGATCTATTAGTAGTGTCGGTTCTGCTTCGCATGCGTAACGTACAGCGTCCGCCACACTTAATACCAGGTACCACACAACGAGGTGCGTACCATTATGTATGGACAACAAAACATCAACTTCACTCAATCGTTCTTCGTTGACGTGCGCTCAATTGGATAAGCGACCGCCTACATAAACATCGGGCAGCTGGAGTCGAACTATCGACTCCAACGCGCAGCGTACAGCACAACTTATGGATATTGTACTTTACACCTAAATGTCACACCAAAAGGTGGTGTACCTCGTGACGTACTTCACCTTACTCTTACAGATAGATACACACTAATGTATCAGCCTTCGACATCAATACACCAACTACTCGAACGTACGTCGAAGGTATACTCCTACGATGGTAACCAGGCATGCCCTTCACAACACTGGAAAACCCTCATCAAAATAGAGATTAAAAACCCAGAATCTCGACTCAACCGACAGGCGCAACGACCCCACCACAAACTATGGCTCGATTCCTACAACGTCAAGAACTCTCCATGTGGCAATACCTCTATAGCTAGAAGGTGCCGGTTGGGACGTACCTCTCACCCCTATACGCCCCCCCCCTCTTGCCTTCTAATTATTGCTAAATGTGGCCCCATCCGGCTTGTTTCGAAGTGCTCTATGTCAACTATTGCTACAGGTGGGTGCCCTCTAGACATCCACTCTTCTTCAAACTGTTTGATCTCGGATCGCGGCATGATCACTCGTACACGCGACGAAGTCCCTATGTACGCACACATGGTCGGCCTTCGCTCGCCAGGCGTGTGGTGCTGCTGTGGTCTAGTACGATCACGCTACTACTGTACTTGTTCACAATGTGGTGGTCTACTGTAGTATGAATGCGCTACCCTTGTTAGAAGGGGGAGTGATATACAGCAGTGAAGCATGAAACCACCTTGTTCGCTGGGTGGCACTAACTGCAGTTCGGGACACTTTATGTTTTCATCGAAAGCGCCACTACAGCAAGGGAAAACAACGCCACACACGGCGTCCCATCTCACCCCGCCCCCTCCTTCATATGATGGTCCCTCGCCATACCTACTCATTTTGTACAAACAAGTCGCCGTGGTAGAGCACTATGGCTTAAACCACGCATGCTGTCATCGATAGTAACGCTATACTAAGGGCAGGCGATGTAACACGCCATCCCATCGCACCTCCCCTGCATCTTATACCACGTGACCCATTCCTCACAGAAAAGGTAAGCCACCCTGTCATTCTTGTAGTGATACCAGCCGTATATCTGGTATCAATCAAGACAGGCCTCCTGCCTTCGATAGCAATCCTATACCAAGCGCAGACAGCGATAGGCGTCGCATCCCACCCCGTCCCGCCCCTCGGTGTAGTACGCACTGGTCACATGCCCTATCCTCTGCGTACATACGCGCCCGATATTCCTGTGTGGTTGTGTGTCTTAATTCAAGGGACGCTTGTAGTCCCTCTGCCATGAAAAGACATTGCTAACACGAGAAGACAATTCGAGACGCACCCCCCCCTTGCCCCGTCCAAGTATACCAACCAACCTCAGGGCCGTGGCTGAACGGGAGGCACAGACGTGGGGCGCGAGTCAGCGGCACACCACCGCCCCGCTCCTGGCAATGTGAGTGCCGCGCGGGTCCACCTTAACGGTGGCGCGTCGCGCCGCAACGAACGCTGCTCCTGGGCATATAGGAGCGACGTTACGCGAGGTCCTAGCGCTTCGTTGGCGCCTGGCGGATGAAGCAGACGATGGCCGTCCGGAGGGGTTGGACGACGACGAGCACGACCTCGTTCGCGAGGTAGAGCTATCCCCCGATTCGGGTGCTGATGGCACGTGTCTGTGCACGCTGCTGGCCTGCAATTTCACTGCAAGGCGAGCCAGGTTCCGACGGATTTGTGTGCCGATTGCGGCATCATCCTGAGACTTAAGCGTAAGCAGCTGGAGAAACAGTAGCGAGAGAGGAGGGGAGGG
>MEHQ01000494.1:141784-149176 GCA_008828725.1 Saccharina japonica | reverse complement strand
CCCTCCCTCCCTCCCTCCCTCCTTGGCACGACCAGGACGAAGAATCGCTTGAGGCGGTTGACCTCCGCAGCGTCGTCACGAGCTCGTGCACGACGCCCCTCGGGAAGGACCCCCCCGGGTTTCGAGTTGTTCGCGTTTTTTCTGCGAGAATAGACTACGAATATTACCCTCTCGACAACCCGCCGACGGTCATCAGCCTCGGGGGGGAGGATGATTAGTTATTAGAGATTTTAACGAAATATTTAACAAACTCCCCCGGTGTCAAATTTTGTTTTTTTGTTTCGCATTTTGTTTTCATATTTTTCACATTTTTCGTATTTTTTCGTATTTTTGTTTTTAAGCAGGGCTGTTCATGGTTCGGGTCAAATCTCGCGAGTCAGGTCGGGTCGACGGGTCGGGTCAGGTAAAAGGTGACCCGACCCGACCCGACCCGACCCGTGAAAGTCTGGAAGCCTTCTGATCCGACCCAACCCGACCCGACCCGTGAGTTTTTAAAAACTTGCTGACGGTCGGGTCGCGATCCGTGAAGAGCCATGCTTTTTAGTTGCCTCGAGGGGGAGAGTGACTGGTCACTACGACGTAGAGCTTAAAACGAAGTGCCAAAATAACCCCCCCCCCCGGTGACAATTTTTGTGTTTTCATATTGCTGACATTCTTTACATTTTTCGTCTTTTTGTGTTTTCATTTTTGTGTGTTTGGCTATTTTGCTTCATTTCTTTTTTCAGTTTTTAGTTTTTTTGCTCTTTTGTTTTTTTAGTCCTCTTTCGTTTTCGTTTTTTTTCTTGATATTTGGGCGTCATTCGCTGTCTTGAAAAGACGAGCGAAGGTGAAAAGTACCAGATGGTATGTTTTTTTTTTTGTTAATCTCTGTCGGCGTGGTCGAGTTTTGTTTCTTTTCGGTTTTTGTTTTCGCGTCGTGTTTTGTTTTTTAACATGTTTTTAGCCGCCGGGGGGCAGGTTAATCTGAAAGTTCCTTTTCCAATCGGCCTCTGCCTGTGACCACGCTGCTGGCATTTGCCTGCGCCGGCATTTGCTTTTCGTACGTAAGGATGATTTCTGCTGCATTTTTGCTGGTGTTATTGTTGTAGTGAATTAATGCTGCTGGCGTTGTTGTGGTCTTTCCTGCCGCAAAAATATCATTACAATCAAATTTCAAGGAATTTCAGTTCTTAACCCCTTAAGAACTGGTCCCACAATTTGGGGACAAACTACTTGGAATTAGTGTGGGATATTTTTTCAGTTCTGAGTGGGTTAAGGTCTAAAGGGACTATTGTGGGTTCCTTGCGTGTATGTAGTGCTTCGAACAGTTTCAGTTTTTAGATTTCTGGAAGGGCGTAAGGCTTCGATATATGTATTTTCATTTATGTATACCTGGTATAATATGTATATGCATGTTGTTGAAATAAAAATTCAGCGTTGAGATCGAAAAATTATTCCTCGACCCTCATACGTTTGCAAGCTTTTGGTACCATGGCGTCGTGCGTGCGTGCGTGCGTACGTACGTACTACGAGTACGTATACGGGGTGTGTAGGTTTTACAAAGAGTGGTCTACAAAAATCTGACAGTTTTGGTACGCAAACGAATTGTGTACCTATCTATGTTAGCAATGGCCACTACTTGTGTAGTTTTACGGTACACTCCAGCTAACAAAGTGCTTCCAGTAATGTTGATTTCAAAGGTCCAAAGCCTAAAGGGGTCGTGACTTCACTCCATGTTCGCATAGGAGGTATGTTTCGTCACCAAGGGGCTAGATTTTATGAAAATGGGCTGAAACCCTGAGAGTGTACAATTAAATCCCAAACCGCTACGTAAAGAAGAGATTGCTGACCTCGGTTCTTGAAGACGATTTCATCGCGATTTGTTGACTCCGATTGTATTCCTAAGAATTTCCTCTTAGGTTTTCTGTCTCCGCTAAATCCGAAACCACTAAAGATTCTTGACCCCGATTCTTGAAGACGATTTTATCGCGCTTTCTTGACCCCGATTATCGCGATATTCTTGAAGAAAGATTCTTGGACGCCGATTGTCGCGATTCACAATATGAGGACACATTTCATCACCATTTACAATATCTATACATAGATTGCTCAAGAAGCAACGCGAGCAGCATTCTCGGCGTAAGAATCGCGCGGCGAGTCCTATACTACTGCAACTGACACCACCAGTATTATCGTGATAATGTCATCACCACAATCGTTACAATAGTGATAGTTTGCTCAAAGAGCAGCGAGAGTAGCATTATCGACACATGTACGTTATATTTATGTTTCCACTGCCTGCGAGATATGTTGTTGCTACTATATACTCGTACAGAAAAGTAGTACCATGGTACCAGGTACAGTAAACATGATATTCGTGAAACGAAGAACAAAACCTTCCAGGAAGAACAAGAGTTTTAGGGAAGAGAAGCGCCTCAAAGCAGGACACCCGAGCTCCAAAGAGGAGAGAGTCAGATAAATTGATGGACTGCTTATAGTTTCTCACATAATATATCGCGTTCGGTATGGCTGCCCACTATAGATTCACACACTGTTGCAGAAGAATCGATTTTCTTTATGACTTCCTCGGCAACAAGGTATCTTTCAAATGTTGCATCAAGAAACTGATCTCGTTGTTGGTAGCTCTTCTCGATTCTATAAATAGAAAGCGGGTAGAGCCATCCACATCTGTTTCAAGCATATCGGCACGGCTACCGACAATCGTTCGGGTCTCACAAGCCTCGAAAGAGGACACACCTACCCCTGTCCTCTGTAGCAGATGCGACAGACAGCGTCGTTCAAAAAAACAAAAATCACGGTATGAGCAAGCTTCACCGTTTATGTAGGTACTGTATCTATCCCTGTGTTTCTATGCACTGCTGCTGCTGTGCTGCAAGCAGAGCAGCAGCAAACGCCCAACTATATACCTGTAGCCGCATGCGTGCATGCATGCACAAAACCATGCCCCGCTCCCTGAAGTACGATAGATAGTGTCAGATCTATCGCAGAGTGCCGCAAGCAGCTCATGTATACAACGTGAGCGGCACGCATCGCGTGGTGCACACTGACTGCTGCTGCGTACATGAACGAACAATCAGTTGTAGGTACTTGGTATACGTATGCGGAGATGATGCCGTTGAGATATACCGTGACGTTTCTGTCTGCTGTGAGCACAGAGTGTTCTCGAATTATACACTTCTATGCGCAAGCTTTACGGATGCGCGTCTTGTGGTATACTACAACACTGCTGCTGTGGCTAGTTGCTGCTATACTGCTGCTGCTGCTGCTGCTGCTGCTGCTGCTGCTGCTGTAGCTGCTTTGCTGGTATTCGTGCTACTTCGCTGCCTGCTCTGCCGATCGATGCGGTTGAATTTTCACCAGCGATATTATTCTCTTTCTAATAATTTGCTGTGTCGGGATTTCAGAACGCTCAGTCCGACGAAAAGAAACCCAACTCCGTCCACACTAAAAACGTGAATGAGCCTGCAGTCAATCAGGTACAGGAACAGAGTGCAATGGTAGGTGCAGGCAAGCTGTATTTCGAGCTACATAGTACGCAGCGCGCTGCAGGTCGAGTCACTCATCAAGTGTTCGAAGATGGCTACTCGTACGATCATACGAAATTCAGATATGATATCGTATGTCATGACTGAAAGTGTCACTCGAAGATTTAAGATCCATTCGGCATTTTCGTGATATCCTTGTTCCTTTTGAAAGGTTTTGTTCTTCGTTTCACGAATATCATGTTAGTAGTAGTCCACAGGACATCCAGTAGGAAACTGGGATGCTGAACGAACCACCAGTGGGCTTCTTGCTTGCTGGAGGGAAAGGTGGGGGCGTGTTCTTCACTCTGCTGTAATACTTTCAAGAGATGAGTGTCGGGATTTCTTACGAGTGTTTTCATATTACTAAAAGATTTTGGAAGCCGTTACGCTAAAGTTAGCGTTGAACACACATTTTTCGAGATAGGGAGAGGGAGAGAGAGAGTAGGAGTATAATCGATCATGATGAGATCATGCTGGTACCACGTGGAACTATACCTCCTACTGCCGACAGCAGTGAAGCCGTGCCTCAGAACAGCGACCGACCAATCGTTCGCGCTAACGCACCCGCTCCTTGTTGCACGGGGAAGGATCTCGCCTCGAGGCTAAGCCACTTCATGAGCGGTCGTTGGCCAATTGTTGTCGTATGATGTACGAAAAAAGTGGCAAGATCGCGCAACAGCTCGCCTGAGTTGTTGGTTGTTAGGGAGCTTTAGGCACCTCAGACATAACTTGATTTCACCTCCAGCTTAGAGCTAACTCCAACTCCGTCTACAGGAATTGGCCTTTGTTGGCCGCCAGGTGGTATCAACCGTGCCTGCTGCTAAACTCGGGCAACAGTCAGCAGTCAGCAGTGCACGGAGTTGATGGTGAGGAAGCTGGCAAACGAAACGTCTACGTAAAGCGCGGGAAATCGTGTATCGAGAACCTACTGGTTCTAAAACACGAAAACGCCATCAGAACCAATTGAACTCCCAAACTCGTTTTCCGCGTCTCACGTCAATGAGGATGAATAAAGAAATCCTCATTGTCTCACGTCTCACGTACACACTCAAGCCCGCGCTACGAGAGTACCTACGAGAGAGTGCCTGCTGCTGCTGCGAGATTGCAATTAAGATATCCCAACCTCTCTCTGCGCCACGATGTCCCAGCTAGCCGCCAGTTGGGCGGATGAAGACTACGGGGCGGAGCAACCCACCGCGGAGTCGACGGAGCCTTCGAGCCCGGCGCCTGGAGGCGAGGAACCGCTCCCGGCCGACGCGCCCGTTCCTCCCGCCGAGAACAACGGAGAGGGAGGCGCTGCTGCTGCGGCAGCGGTGGCGGCGTCTGCGGAGGGGGGAGGCATGTCTGATGCTCTCGCTCTCCACTCGGAAGAGCCTACCGCTGCGGGCAGTGGCACCAAGGAGGTGGGTGGGAAACGGGCGGAGACATGCGAAGGTGGTCGCAGTCTTCACTGCTGCTGCTGCTGCTGCTGCTGCTGCTGCTGCTGCTGCTGCTGCTCCTGCTGCTGCTGCTCCTGCTGCTGCTGCTGCTGCTGCTGCTGCTGCTGCTGCTGCTGCTGCTGCTGCTGCTGGTATATATACCAGGCAGAGACATACGCGAAGTGGTCAAAGTCTTCACTGATTGATGCTGTTGGTACACACGCCACACCCCAGGGTACCGGGTACCCTCTCGTACATAAACACCTACACACTACGTACCCACCTACGAGTTGATTCTGCGGGGCACTTGGGTGTACGAGAACGCACACCAGGCCGAGCTTGCAGCTTGGGGGGAAATAAGAAATTCTGGAGTCGCTACAACGTACATACCGTATTAATATTAATATTAATATTAATAGTACTTTTTACATATAAGAAACCCAGCCATCAGTCCTGTTTCTTGTTATAGCCGATCCTCTTGGGGCTTGAGGGAGGGAACTTGACATCGTGCAAGTACAAAATAGAACGTGGCCAGTACAGCAACGGCCGCTAAACTGCTGTGGTGTCATTGGAGGATGATGATGCAAATTGCAAATTGGTGTCGGCAGTTGCAATGCCCGAGGGGAGTCGTAACGTCCGGCGCACCGGCCCGACATGATCGCTCACGCTGCTCATTGAGCGTTGATAACAAACACTCCAGCAGTTACGTGTCACTGCTGTTTCAGTCGCAATCTTGGAGTCCCAAAGGAGATACTCGTCGTAGACATTTTTTTTGTTGAATTTCGACAATATTTTTTATTCGTTTGGTTTAATTCGCGCAAGATTGGTCGAACAAAAGTGAGAATCACCAAGCAGGCATTTCCGAGGGAAATTAGGTACCACGGGGTTCCACAAGAACTATCTCATTTCGGGACTTCGTTCGCTCTTTTTCGTGCTATGATACGTATGCAATTTGGGGAGTTTGTTCAAATCGACGCGGCATGTTCCATGAAACCGAAGCACGCCACGCGCACTTGAGCCGTGTCATCGATTGCTTCAGAGGCGAGATCCACCATTCACGAGTCACGAGAGGCAGGGCCACCGGAGCAGCCGCAGCGCGGGGTCCGACGGCCCCTAGCACGGAGTAGACCACCCGCAGCGCCTAAAACAATCACATGGCAGTCGCAAACCCAGTTATTTTTGGTCGTGGCTTTTGTTTTTTGGTTTGCTTTGTGGGTCGGTCGTCACTTTCCTCTTTTTTGTCCTTTTGTTTCCCTTTTTATTCCTTCCTGTTTTTCCTTTTTTTTCTTTTTTTTTCCATTTCTCCGTTTTCTCTTCCTCTTCTCCTTTTTTTTCCCTTTTTCCTTTTGGATTGATTTCATTTTCTCTTGGTTGAGGTGTACGATACTGCACTGCAGCGCAGTATCTCTGAGTCGTAGTTGGGGTTATTCTTCCACTCCAGAGCTTTTTTGGAGCCTGTCCTGTGACCACGGGCTATCTTTTTCGCAATCAGTTATGTGGAAACAACAACACTAATGATAGCTATACACGTGCATTTTTTTGCTCGTCGTTTCTGTCTACGTACACAACAATCATAAAACATGTCGGCTCTGTTTATTTTCACTGATGAAACATGTGGGTCGTGGGTCTGTTTTGTTTTGTTTTTTTGTTTTTTTGTTTTTGTTTTATTTTTTTCACTTTTTTTTCTGTGTTTCATCCACACCGAAACGGAACACAATAAGCAATAACCAGTGTTTTTGTCCAGTTGATTGTCGTACCACTATTTATGTATGATGCGGCCGCCCGCCGCCTTGTTCTGACTTGAAAAATGGTTGAAAAGGAGGGGAAGCATTTCGGAAAGCGAGCTACCGGCATAGACGCCGAGACCGACCGCATGGCAAGGCTCTTCTTGGGGAAGGAGGATGAGGAGGAGGCCAGGCGGCGCCTCAAAATCGTTCAGGTGCGTTCGTGCGTATGTACGGGGATTTTTTTTTTTATTCCCTTTTATGACGGGAGCCTTTTTTTTTCTATTAATAGTGCGCTGTGCGGAAACCAAATACCCCTATATATATCGTGGCAACGTTTTTTTATAACCTTTTTTTCTGTGTCAGGAGTTTTGTTATTTTATTTAGAGGGGTGTACGTAGTCTATATACCTGATTGAGATGAGTTTCGATTAAATCCTCGATCTCAACAGCTGTTTTTTTTTTTAATATATAAATATACATACCTGATCTGTGAAACAAAAAAAATGGGAGGTAACCCGCTTAGGCCTTAACCCATACAGAACTGAAAAAAACGTATCCCACACTAATTCCAAGTAGTTTGTCCCCAAATACGTGGGACCAGTTCTCAAGGGGTTAAGAACTGCGCTCACCACTTGTTGTGGAAAACAGAACACCTGGAATTGGAAATCACTTTATTGGTTTCTGCACAGTGCACTATTAATAGAGAAAAGGGGTTAAGAAGCTT
>MEHQ01000494.1:134284-139284 GCA_008828725.1 Saccharina japonica | reverse complement strand
TGCTTGCTTGCTTGCTTGCTTGCTTGCTTGCTTGCTTGCTTGCTTGCTTGCTTGCTTGCTTGCTTGCTTGCTTGCTTGCTTGCTTGCTTGCTTGCTTGCTTGCTTGCTTGCTTGCTTGCTTGCTTGCTTGCTTGCTTGCTTGCTTGCTTGCTTGCTTGCTTGCTTGCTTGCTTGCTTGCTTGCTTGCTTGCTTGCTTGCTTGCTTGCTTGCTTGCTTGCTTGCTTGCTTGCTTGCTTGCTTGCTTGCTTGCTTGCTTGCTTGCTTGCTTGCTTGCTTGCTTGCTTGCTTGCTTGCTTGCTTGCTTGCTTGCTTGCTTGCTTGCTTGCTTGCTTGCTTGCTTGCTTGCTTGCTTGCTTGCTTGCTTGCTTGCTTGCTTGCTTGCTTGCTTGCTTGCTTGCTTGCTTGCTTGCTTGCTTGCTTGCTTGCTTGCTTGCTTGCTTGCTTGCTTGCTTGCTTGCTTGCTTGCTTGCTTGCTTGCTTGCTTGCTTGCTTGCTTGCTTGCTTGCTTGCTTGCTTGCTTGCTTGCTTGCTTGCTTGCTTGCTTGCTTGCTTGCTTGCTTGCTTGCTTGCTTGCTTGCTTGCTTGCTTGCTTGCTTGCTTGCTTGCTTGCTTGCTTGCTTGCTTGCTTGCTTGCTTGCTTGCTTGCTTGCTTGCTTGCTTGCTTGCTTGCTTGCTTGCTTGCTTGCTTGCTTGCTTGCTTGCTTGCTTGCTTGCTTGCTTGCTTGCTTGCTTGCTTGCTTGCTTGCTTGCTTGCTTGCTTGCTTGCTTGCTTGCTTGCTTGCTTGCTTGCTTGCTTGCTTGCTTGCTTGCTTGCTTGCTTGCTTGCTTGCTTGCTTGCTTGCTTGCTTGCTTGCTTGCTTGCTTGCTTGCTTGCTTGCTTGCTTGCTTGCTTGCTTGCTTGCTTGCTTGCTTGCTTGCTTGCTTGCTTGCTTGCTTGCTTGCTTGCTTGCTTGCTTGCTTGCTTGCTTGCTTGCTTGCTTGCTTGCTTGCTTGCTTGCTTGCTTGCTTGCTTGCTTGCTTGCTTGCTTGCTTGCTTGCTTGCTTGCTTGCTTGCTTGCTTGCTTGCTTGCTTGCTTGCTTGCTTGCTTGCTTGCTTGCTTGCTTGCTTGCTTGCTTGCTTGCTTGCTTGCTTGCTTGCTTGCTTGCTTGCTTGCTTGCTTGCTTGCTTGCTTGCTTGCTTGCTTGCTTGCTTGCTTGCTTGCTTGCTTGCTTGCTTGCTTGCTTGCTTGCTTGCTTGCTTGCTTGCTTGCTTGCTTGCTTGCTTGCTTGCTTGCTTGCTTGCTTGCTTGCTTGCTTGCTTGCTTGCTTGCTTGCTTGCTTGCTTGCTTGCTTGCTTGCTTGCTTGCTTGCTTGCTTGCTTGCTTGCTTGCTTGCTTGCTTGCTTGCTTGCTTGCTTGCTTGCTTGCTTGCTTGCTTGCTTGCTTGCTTGCTTGCTTGCTTGCTTGCTTGCTTGCTTGCTTGCTTGCTTGCTTGCTTGCTTGCTTGCTTGCTTGCTTGCTTGCTTGCTTGCTTGCTTGCTTGCTTGCTTGCTTGCTTGCTTGCTTGCTTGCTTGCTTGCTTGCTTGCTTGCTTGCTTGCTTGCTTGCTTGCTTGCTTGCTTGCTTGCTTGCTTGCTTGCTTGCTTGCTTGCTTGCTTGCTTGCTTGCTTGCTTGCTTGCTTGCTTGCTTGCTTGCTTGCTTGCTTGCTTGCTTGCTTGCTTGCTTGCTTGCTTGCTTGCTTGCTTGCTTGCTTGCTTGCTTGCTTGCTTGCTTGCTTGCTTGCTTGCTTGCTTGCTTGCTTGCTTGCTTGCTTGCTTGCTTGCTTGCTTGCTTGCTTGCTTGCTTGCTTGCTTGCTTGCTTGCTTGCTTGCTTGCTTGCTTGCTTGCTTGCTTGCTTGCTTGTCTGAAGGGGGTGGATTGGGGGCGGTGGGGGGGGGGGGGGGGGGGGGGGGGGGGGGGGGGGGGGGGGGTGTACTCATGTTGTGCACGGCCGTAGTCATATGACCATAGACCCTCGCATCCCTACAATGCCGGGACGGAGCGCGTTGGGTTTTCACCAACCAGGCAGACATTGCTTGCACCAAGCGCGAAACGCCGTGAGGTATTGGGCGAGTCGCATGGAGGGTGAGCTGCATCCTGCTAAGAACCGCCTCTGAGGCGGACTTGCATATGGACGACAGCTTCAATGAGTTAATTTAATTTCTGGTGTGGCCACTTCCGGAGACAGCAATGGGTTTTACTATGTAACTGCCTCGCGGACGCCTTACCATATTAACACTACGTGATACGACCATTCCCCTTGTGCGGAACAAAGATTCTCCACCCCGCACAAATGATCTACTCGACCGCCAGCTTTGGTGACCGCCAAAACAAAAATAACAAAAAAAAACGGCACCCTGGTTGTCTAGCTCCACGCAGCGAGTGGCGTGTTTTACAGCGTCGTTGCCAACCGACGCCAACCCAACCTATATATACAATATTTATATGACGGCGGGGGGGGGGGGTACTTCATTTTCATGCATGGCCGTAGTCGTATGATATGACCATAGACCCTCGCATCCCTACAATGCCGGGACGGAGCATAGCACGTTGGGTTTTCACCGACCAGGCAGGGGGTGGTTTTTTATTTTGGACTTGTAAAGTCGGGGGGAGGGGTGGGGTGTACTCATGTCGTGCACGGCCGTAGTCATATGACAATAGACCCTCGCATCCCTACAATGCCGGGACGGAGCACGTTGGGTTTTCACCAACCAGGCAGGGGGGGGGGGGCATTGGTAGGTGGCTGTGGGTGTGGAGGTGGGGGTGGATTGGGTGTGTTGGTGGAGGTGGACGGTGGGGGTGGTGTTGCTGTTGGTAGTGGTGGTGGTCGTGTTTCGTTGTGTGGTGGTCGTGTGAAGGTGTGAGGGGGTGAGGAATCGAAGTGGGGGGGGGTGTGGTGGTGTCGTTGCTGGTTGTTGGTGGGGGTTAAAAAAAAATGGTATGTGTTGGTGCTGTACGTGTCGATGTTGTCCCGCAGTGATGCCTAGCCAAAGGTCAGGCGAGGAGAAGGTTCCAAAGCCCCACTCGCTCTGTATTTTACCACCCCCCGAGGCGGCGAAACAGGAAGGGGGGTAAGGTTAGCAAAACGTTTCTAAGTAATATACCTGGCATGAAACCAACGTAATGAGCGCCCAACTGTTGGAGGTGTCTCTATTTAGAGTAGGGAACGGTGCCCCGTCTCATGAGGGATGCGCGGTCACTGGTCAAATGACTAAGGCAAGCAACAAATGAGTACGCCCCCCGTCCCTCCCCCCCTACTTGTTCAAGGTATCTCTAATAGGAGTAGGAACGGTGCTCCGTCTCGAAAGAGATGCGTGGTCAATGGTCAAATGACTAAGGCAAGCAACACATGAGTACGCCCCCCTTCCCCACCCACCCCCTCCCTCCTCTACTAGGAGTAGGAACGGCGCTCCGTCTCGAAAGGGATGCGTGGTCAATGGTCAAGTGACTAAGGCAAGCAACAAATGAGTACGCCCCCCCCCTCCGTCTCGAAAGGGACGTGCGTGGTCAATGGTCAAATGACTAAGGCAAGCAACAAATGAGTACCCCCCTCGTTTTTGTCATACGACTACGGCCATGCATGGAAATGAAGTAAACCCACCCCCCACGCCGCTCTGCCTGCTGCCCCCCTCCCATCCTTGCTGCTACCGCTCGCCGCCCACCCCGCCCGCTGCGTTGTGGTGTTGGTCCTCTGCTGCCTTGCTTGTCGTGTGGCTGGTGTCGTTGTTGTTTTGGCTTCTTGTAGATGCTGATCATCACGCCGACTAGGGAGCTGGCGGTGCAGTGTGTCCAGGAGACGCTGTTGCCCATGGCAAGGTTCATGGATCCTCCTCTCCGGGTGCGTGTCGATGTTTTCTCGGCGCCTTACGTAGTAGACTATATACCGTTTGGATTGTTTTAATGACTAGGGCAGATCATGAGTTTGATCATGTGTACAGACAGAGCATGATCTAGATCGTCTACAGACATATCATCTACAGATGGATCATGATCTAGATTGTCTAGAGATGGATCATGATCTAGATCATCTATCATCTACAAATAGATCATGATCTAGATTATCTATCATCTACAGATAGATCATGATCTAGATCATCTACAGAGAGTGATGATCTAGATCATCTACAGATCATTATCTAGACCATCCACAGATATATATAGCATGATCTAGATCATGTACATACAGAGCATGATCTAGATCATCTACATACAGAGCATCTAGATCATCTATATACAGAGCATGATCTAGATCATCTAGTTCCTCACCTGCCGTCGGGAGAGGCTGTCTGTGCAGGCACCTGCGTACGTAAAGATCCAACCCCGGAAAAATGTACTAGATCATGAGCTGCAGATCATACAAAATCGGGAATAGACCTGCCTTGAAATATATTGACCACAAAGTGGGAATGATCTATATGATCTGTGCGAGGCAGATCATACAAAATCGGGAATAGACCTGCCTTGAAATATATTGACCACAAAGTGGGAATGATCTGTATGATCTGTGCGAGGTATGGTAGTGTTGTTTAACAGCTCCTACCAGTGTTGTTACGATTATTAATCGTAACGAATGTGAAGAGCGTTTTGGATCAGGGCTGGAGAGAGGGGCGTCGCGTGACAAACGAGCTCGCGTAAATCTGCCCGCGCGGGCGAACTTCCTTAGGTGTGCCCGCTTTGAAAGTAAAGCCTTTCCAAGCACAACGACCAGGTGGCACACCAACCAGGCACGCATGCCTCTCGTTAGGATTAGGGTTAGGGTTAGAGGTCCGGGTCGGGGTGGTGGCCGCCGTTAGTCGAAGCCAAGAATATGCTCACGGTCCGGAACAAATACCTTAGGGTTTCGAGACAAAACCCTACCTCAGTAGAAGCAGCATCGTTTTATGCGGGCGCGTCTGAGAAGTTCGCCTGCCCGGGCAGATTTACGGCTACTGGTGACAGAAGCAACAGGGGTGAGTTTTTATGAACTACCTGTTATGATGGG
>MEHQ01000494.1:75646-131760 GCA_008828725.1 Saccharina japonica | reverse complement strand
GGTTCTTGGCCGTACGTTGGATCGCGCAGAAAAGGCAGCACTAATTCTTTTTCCCGTCGGGTCGCACATTGCAGGTAAGGGCATCCGCCGATACCCATGCACGAAGGCGATCTCAGCGCAATTGGTTCCTTTTTTATTTTCAAAATAAGACAAAAATCCTCTGCCACCACGGTGGGATTCGATCCTGGTACCAATGATAGTAGTCTTGAAGCTTGACCACCTACTCTACCGGGCGACCGTTTGGAAAGGTACTGAGTAATTATTGATTTAGGGCGAAGGGGAGCATACTCATTAAATAGGCGAAAGGGACAGAAATCAATGAATTTAGAGCGAATAGGGAGAGAAGACTAATTATATTACGGGTGACTAATATGTAAACAGCTAGTAAATTTAGGACGCAAAATATTAGTAAAAACATAGGTAATATGTACCGGTAGGTTTTTGTGTGACGACGTAGTCCCCATTACTATGGTTCGTTCGAAATAATAAAGGGGTATGTACGTATAAAATTGGGTTTGTACTGGCAGTTTTCTCGTTGATACATGTCCGGCGTCTCTCTTGGTGCGGCAGAAGAGAACGCTCTTGTCCCATCTCGAGAGCACATTGACGTACAGTTCCTGTTCCAGTCATGAGGGTGTATTGGTTTGTTAGTTGCGATAGTGTCATGTTTGTTTATAGTAGGCTTCGCGTTCATACTTCTTATACATATATAAATCGAGTATTCTTTATTTTTTCAACTTTCTTCGCTGTTTCTAATATATATGTTTTGTTTTTTTTCCGGCCATCCCCAAAAATATATTAGGGCTATTGCCTATATAATCTCTCTCCATCCAGCAGGTTAGTACATTCCCTATTCCAAACATTTTTGGCGGCTTCGTTGTAGTCGCCATGCCGTGTTGAAACATTCTAGTAATAGTAACCCCTTAAAATGGTCACGAATTGGGGATAAACTGCTGAATACTGAGTTGGACATGTTTTGCAGTTAGTTCTGGAAGGTTTTAAGAAGGTCACACAGGGAAATGCAGGACCCGTGACATACACCAAGGCCTATATATTCCAGTATTTTACTAAAGCAAGTTTTGGTCTATATAACATAATTATTTTTTATTTTTTTTATTTCCACGCTGCAATAACAGACAGCTCAATCGAAACGATAATCGATTTCGATACACAGATGAAACAAAAAAATCATACATTCGATAATTTGATACTATAGTGTGTATACGTAACCGTATGTATACACCACAGTAGTGGAGGAGCGTATAGTGAACTCTAAGTACTGTTCAGCATTGTGGCTAAGGTGAATATACGCGCTCAACAACTTGGAGTCTTCCAGCCACAGCATCCCGAGTCAACCTATAATAGAGTCTTTCCAAGCTCAGCATCCAAGCCGCCGGTCAACTTACAAGTCTTACAACACAAGCACCAAGCACTGACCATGCATAGGTCGGGTTAGGGTTCGGTCGGAGGGTCGCCTTCAAGACGCAAGCACAAAACCTCCGTAAGTAATATTCCACTACAAGTGGTCCACACCCCGACATCCAAGCTTGAAAATATCGAGTTTCGACAAAAACAAAATCTCACAGCTGTTTCCCCCCCTGACCGGTAATTATAGGGGATAACGCGAGGACTAAGCACTGTAGGTAAAACGTTCTGTAAATTTTTGAACGGATAGAATGGGAACATATGAGGAGAGGAAGAAAAATTAGAGAAGGCATCAGGATTTATGGCCAAACCGTAGCTTAGCGTCGACCATGTGTACTCATTAGGTAAGATAATCCAGAGGCAGAAAGACGCGGCAACAAACGGTACTGTTTCTTTTAGATTGTAGCAGAGCCCTACGATACAGTAAATGGAGAAAATGGGCTGGTGGAATAAAAGTTCTGGGAAATAAGGATAAGAGCGAAAGATGGTGGATGAATGATGAAGAAATGACGGGAATGTGGCGAGAAGTGCTGTGATGTTGGAGCGGAGAATATCGAAGTACGTTGATATTCTACAAGGATTGCACAGGATGTACGTAATCACCTAAACTATAAGGTATATATATAAAATCGACATGATGTAGCATAATAGCAGCATGGCAGGGAAGTCATGGTAGGGGAGATTACGGTGTCGGATTTGATGTTTGCGATGATGTTCGTTGCATATCAGAAACCCGAAGGACTGCAGAACAAGAGTGGAGGAGAAGGCACTAGAGTACACGCAGGAAGTGGAGAGTGACGCGGAGAACGTAAAAAAGTGCGTGCAGTAGTTGTATGTAACGAAGATAAGAGAGTCCGGCTAACTTGTAAGTGAAGGTGGGAGAAGATGAAATTACCGATCGTAGACCATATATCGTAGCCTTGGCGTAGAGATCTATCAAAAGATTGCTCTTGGGAGCAACATAAATAAAAATAATAAGGCAAGGGTAAGGCACACGTAGGCAAAGATGGTAGCAGTCTATACATGACTCGCGACTTGATACTAGAATTAAGAGATGGTATACTGATGAAAGTATTGTATCAAAAGCTAAATATGCAGGAGAAGATAGTGGGAAGGGAACGCGAAGCTCGTAAACAGCTGGAAACAGTAGGGATGGACGCCGCTATAAAAGTACTAGGTTCTCAGTAGACGAGTAAGTACAGTAAATTGAGAGCAAATCTGGAAATGTACCACTTAAGACAATAGAGACGTGCCGTAATGTTCTTTATATTATATTGTAAAGAACATGCCAAAATAAAGTTGGCAGGCCATGAGCTGATAAAGCTGGTATGGGGAGAAAACGTATACCAAGGCGAGCTTGGAATAATGGGATAGGCGTAGTGGGAGAAAGGAAGATATAGGAAACGCAAAAGGAATTGCTGGCCATAGAGAATAGCGATCAAGACAAAATAAGAAAGAAGAAACAGGGGAAGGCTGCGCTAAGAAGAAATAGAAGCGGGAAGAACTTTAGAAGATTTATACGGGGGGAGGAAAGGAATTAAGGGATGAAAGGTATCTCATGCCAATGATTCCGCGAAAAAGCGAAACGCGATCTGTGTAGGGACTGGAACTGCCAGAAGAAGAAGGAGATACAGACCGGAGGCAGGAGGCAATAGATGACAGATGCCCATGGAAAGCCCATAGAGAGTAGAATCACATAGTGAGAATGTGAAAGGTATAAGAGAAAGGATGTCTAGAGAGGAGATGGAAAATATAAGACCGAGTGTGAACATAGAGCAGATTTGTACACTAAATAGAGCGAGAAACGATCGCTAATCTTAGGAGATAGATGGTGGCCAACAGCGGCGAACAGGAAGGGGATAAAGATTTAGGCAAAAGTGTTCTTTGTAATATATGGAAACATAGTAATGAGGCGCCAAGTGTTGAGGTGTCTCTATTTAGGAGTAGGAACGGTGCTCGGTCTCGATAAGGATGCGTGGTCAAATGGTCAAATGACTAAGGCAAGCAAACAAATGAGTAGCGTCGCCGCCCCCCCCCCCTATACGCCAGATCTGAAGCTTAAGCTTTCGTTCGTTCTCTATGCATAAAATACAACGGAGATGCCAGAGAAGGAGGGCGGTAAACCATTTCGATATATCGAAATTCGATACGATACCTCAAGCAGAATTAATATCCATAGCCAACTGTATGTTGTCACAGGGGTCTTTTTCCCGCCACTTATTGCTTGAGTTATTAAGCTATCTACCTAGTTTGCTGTTATCTACATTAGCTTAACTTCTTTCATGCTTTTTATCGCATTTTTGGCTTGCCCTACTCCCTTCGAAACGTTCAGGACCGCGGGGCATCACAACTATCATAGTATATTATATTCGTTTATACATGCGTATTTCTAACGTCCGTTTAATTGTCAGTGTTGTTTCTACAGCGGTGGGACAGTTCAATTAATGGTACGGGAGTAAAGTTCGATCTTTCAATTCAATCGCACTTCCTTTCACTTCATTTTTCAAGTTTCAATTTCGATTCGAATTTCACTCATTCTCAATTTCGTTTATTTGCTTCTCTTGCTTCAGTCAAATTTTCAATTCCAATTAATTCCAACGGTGAGCAGCAGTATTTCAAATTTCATTTCAGTAAATTGCAAATTCAATTTCGACTTCCAATTCCAAACTTTTAGTTTTAAATCCTCATCTCCATTCCGAGCACTCTGGATCCCTGAGACGGGCTGCCGAACTGTTCTCGCAGATCGACAGCAAGCTGGTGATACGTCGCAACCAGGTTCCTGAGTTGCACCGCATCGCGATCTCGCGCGTTAAGAGCGGCAGTTGAATAAAGCTAGGGCGGAAGAGGGGGCGGGGGGCGGAGGCGGGGGTTGGGGACGGGAAGTTTAAAGCCCGCCACTTGGTTGATGGACAGCTTATTGATTGGTTGCGATTGGTGTGGGGGGGGGGTTGGGAGGGAATGTTACTCACTTGATTGGTTGCACTTATTTGATAGGTTGCGACTGTGTCCACGGTTTAAGTGCAGTGGAAGGCATCTAATCGGTTGATTGTTGTTGTTTTATTCTACTGTGTTGGGACGGTATAATAGTCGCCGCACCAGCTTTCTTCTTTCTTTTTTCTTCGCGTTTGGTGTGGATACACACTAAGGTTTGGTATAGAGCATTACGCACACTCTGGGGTACGGTCAACACGAGGTGATACTCTCAGAGTGCCCGCAGAGGCCGAAGGCCTAGGAGTATACTAGTGAACTTAGGCGGTAAAGGTCTAGATGAACCTGGTACCCAACTATCATACGTTGATGGCGATTTTGTTTGCTTGTTGTTGCGCTACGGTGATGATATCTATTTAATTCGGCTGCTATTGTCATCTATGATCGACGAATATACCGCAAGGTTCGGTTCGGGTTTTTTTTTTTTTTTTTTTTTTATTTTTTTATGCGATGACTTCAAGTCCCGGGGGGTGTACAAGGTCCAAAAAGGGAAACACCGCAGTAACTAGTGCGTTACAGTATTCCTCGGACAGCTCTCGTACACGACGTAGCCACCGGTAAAAGACAACAACAACACCACAACAACAACGTCACAACAAACACACGTCTTGAACGCTTAAAAAAGTTGAAAAAAGAAGAAAAAAGTAATACACGCGAGGAAAACTACCCGGTCGGCAAGTAGCACCGACCAACGTCAGCCCAAAGCGATTATTGCACGATGCAAAATCCATGTTTGGTTATGAACAGTCCTGGCATGGATTCGCCCTGCGGAAGTGTAGCACTTTGATGCATATCTCTTCGGCGCGTTCGCGCTATAATATCGTACCCAATGGCCACTGCATCACTGATATTAATATTCGTTTTGAGATGTATCGTGTTGATACGAACGTGCAAATGGAATACTAGGACGCCTCACAATTAAATAAGAAAGCCATCCTCAGCATTCAGAGGAGCACAAAGAAATTCGGGAGTCGTTTAATCTTGAAACATAGCGTTAAAAAGGCACCGCTCTCTTCTCTAGTAAGAAATGCCAGCTGGCCTCAAATTTCCTGTTTTTTTATTATTAACGAGGAGACCAATGGTAAAGTAGGAACAACGGCAGACACAAAAACCATATCAATTCACTATTTCAACGAACAAAATTGTGGTTCTATTGACTATAGTCCCCCGTTTCAGCGGTACAGGTAATAGAGGGTAAAGAGAACTAGTAAATAAAAAATGTATCGATTCATTGGATGCGATTGTAGGATGTTTTGAATGCTTGAAAACGCATTTTGATTGGTTTGCGCGTCGCCGGTTGGCGGGGTTGAATGCGCGGACCGCTTCGCGCGCCACCGCTTTCGCAAAGTGTCAGAGCCGCATGATCACCTGTGACAGACAACACCATTTTCCTTGGACATGCCTTGACTAACACGGCAAACTATCATTAAAGTTTTAGTGTGAGCACTCGGTATCCTACAACCTTGCTTGACAATATTTCCTCGTTCCGCCCTCCAACCCTTCACCCTCAAACACGCTGCGTGTGTATATGGTAAGCACCCAGCGCAGGCAATAGCATAGCATACCATTGCGTCTCCGGAAGTGCCAACCAGAAATTAAAATCAATTAATTGGGAGCTGTCGTCCTATGCAAGTCCCTCACAGCGTTCTTTACAGGATCCAGCTCACCCCCGGCACCCCAATACCTCCACGGCGCTCGCAAAGCTGGGCAAGCCAATGTTACACTGTTGTGAAACACCAACGTGCTCCGTCCCGCATCGATAGATTCGAGGTCTATGGTCATAACGCTAGGCCATCATGAAATAAGTACCCCCCCCCCCCCCCCCCCCCCAACACGCTTCCAATGCCGTTACTTTCATGCCGGAAAGGGATCCGTTACAGGTGGTCGACGCCAGCCGAGCGCGAATTCTTACGCTCACTGTTCGTCGTCGTTCACAATCGATGGTAGTATCGGTTCATCGTTGGCGCTAGTTATCGGGTTCATTGTTGGCGCTAGGTTTTTATCGGTTCGGAGTTTGGCGTAGTTTTATGATCACGCTTGGCCGCCAGGTTATTCGGATCGGGCGCTAGTTATACGTTCAGCGACGGCGCTAGTTATCGGGTTCATCGTTGGCGCTAGGTTAATCGCGTTCATACGTTGGGCGCTAGTTATCGGTTCAGCTGATGGCGCTAGGTTATCGGATCGCCTTGTGCGCGAGGTTATGCGGGTCATCGTTGGCGGCTAGGTTAGTCGGTTTCAGCGACGGCAATAGGTTATCCTGGTTCATTCGTTGCGCTAGGTTATCGGTTCATCGTTGCGGCTAACGTTATCGGGGTTATCGTTGGCGCTAGTATCGGGTTCATCGTTGGCGCTAGTTTATTCGGTTCATTGTTGCGCGGTTATCGGTTCGGCTATTGGCGGCGAGGATTACTCGAAATCACCTTTGGGCGCCAGGTTATCGGTTCATCGGTTGGCGCGGATGACCAAACGATGTAACCCGATAACCTTATAGAACGAAGCTTGACCGTAACCTAGCCAAACACGTTGAAAACCATAACTGGCGCCAAGGGGATCCGATAACCAGCGCCATCGCCTGAACGATAACCTAGCAGGAAACGGTAAGGAAGAATGCAAACCATAGCGCCTGATGCTGAAAAGATAATAATATAACCTGGCGCCATAAAACGATAATAACATATTGCCCGAGACGCCCTGATACTAAATTAAGCGCCAACAATGAACTTCGTTATAATACCTTATGCGTTCATACTGTATGTAACGCGATAGACTCTAGCGCCTAACCGATGATGAACCTCGTTATTCCTAGCGCCGATAGAACCGATAACCTAGCGCCAACGATGAAGCCGATAACCTATTGACGTCCTGAGCGCGATAACTAGCGCCAACGATGAACCGAAGTACCTGCGCCAAAGGCGATCCGATAACGCTAGTCGCATCGTGGACGGATAACGGCTAGCGCCCAAGAGTGAAGCGCGAGTAACCTAGCGGCCAAAGATGAACACGATTTAAACGCTAGCGCGTCGTCTGAACCGATAACCTAGGCACAACGATGAACCCGATAACCTGGCCAAGGTGTCCGAAACCTAGGCCCAATGCCAGAACGCGAACACTAGCGCAACAATGAACCGAAACCTGAAGGCAAACGAGAACCGATAACTAACCCATCGATGTGAACGACGAACGACAGAAGCGTGAGGAAGTTCGTGCTGCGGCTGCGTCGCCACCTGTAAACGAGGATCACGCTTGCTCGGATGAAAAGGTAGAGCATTGGAAGGGTGTTGGGGGGAGGGGGGGGTACTTCATTTTCATGCATGGCCGTAGCCGTATGACCATAGACCCTCGAATCCTACGATGCCGGGACGGAGCACGTTGGGTTTTCACCAACCAGGCAAACATTGCTTGCACCAAGCTTTGCGAAGCGCCGTGAGGTATTGGGCGAGTCGCACGGAGGGTGAGCTGCATCCTGCTAAGAACCGCCTGTGAGGCGGACTTGCATATGGACGACAGCCTCCAATTAATTGATTTAATTTCTGGTGTGGCCACTTCCGGAGACAGCAATGGGTATTGCTATGTATCTGCCTCGTGGGTGCCTTACCATATACACACGGAAGGCGTGTTGAGGGTGAAGGGGTGGGAGGGCGGAGAGGTAAATATGTCAAGCAAGGGTGTAGGGCCGAGTGCTCCACACTATAACTTAGTAGTTTGGTGTTAGTCAAGGCATGTCAAGGAAAATGTGTTGTCTTGTCAAGGGGTGATCATGCTGGCTCCTGACAACTTTGACGAGAGGGTGGCGGCGAAGCGGTGGCGATTCAACCCCGCCAAAACCCGGGCGACGCGCAAACCAATCAAAATGCGTTTTCAAGCAGCAAAACACTGCCTACAATCGCATCCAATCGAATCGATACAGTAGTACAGGACACCTATTACCCTATATTACCCTGTACGGGATAACGGGGGACTATAGTAAATAGAACCAAATTTTGTTCGTGAAAATAGTGAAATATATGGGTTTTTGTGTGTGCCGTTGTTCCTATTTACTATGGTCTCCCGTAATAATAAAAAACAGGAAATCTGGGCCAGGCTGAATTTCTTACTTGAGAGAGAGAGGGTGCTTTATACGCTAGTTTCAAGATAACGACTCCCGAATTTCTTGTGTTCCTCTGAATGTGAGGCTGGCTTTCTTATTAATTGTGAGGCGTCCTGTATTATTTGCACGTCGTATCCAACCACGGATACAATCTCAAAACGAAATCTAATATCCAGTAGATGCAGTGGCCATTGGGTACGATATTATAGCGAACCGGCCGAAGAGATAAGCATCAAAAGTGCCTACACTCGCGACCGAATCCATGCCAGGACTGTCGTAACCAACCATGGATTGCAATCGCAGCCAATCAAATCGTTTGGGCTGAGTTGGTCGGTGCTACTTGCCCGCGGGTAGTTTTGCTCGGTGGCTACTTTTTTTGTTTGTTTTCCAACTTTTTTAAGCGTTCAAGAGCGTGTGTTTTGTTGTTGTTGTTCGTATTTTTACCGGGTGGCTACGTGTGTACGAGTAGCTGGTCCGAGGAACTACTGTAAACGCACTACGTGGTGCTGTTGTGTTCTCCCATTTTGAGCTTGTAACACCCCCCGGGACTTGAAGTCAGTCGCACTAACCCCGAACGGGAACCTTGCGTGTATATTCGTCGATCATAGATGCAATAGCACCGAATCTAAATAGATATACATCAACCGTAGACACAGCAACAACCAAGCAAAAAAATACGCATCAACCGTATGATAGTGTGGATACCAGGTTCTATCCCCTAGACCTTACCGCCTCAGTATCACTAGGTATACTCCTTCAAGGCCTTCCTGGCCCCTCTGGGGCACTCTGAGAGTATCACCTCGTGTTGCCGTACCCCCGAGAGTGTGGTGACGCCTCACAAACAACCTTAGTGTGTCTCCACACCAAACGCGAAGAAAGAAAGAAAGAAAGAAAAGCTGCTGCGGGACTATTATACCGTCCCACAACAGTAGATACAACAACAATCAACCGATTAGATGCCTCACATGCACTAACCGTGGACACAGTCGCAACCTATCAAATAAGTGCACCAATCAAGTGGTAAACTTCCCTCCCCAACCCCCGCCCCCGCCCAGAGATAGGGTGGGCCAATGCCCCACAATCGCAACCAATCAAATAAGTGCATCAACCAAGTGGTAAACTTCCCTCCCCACCCCCCGCCTCCGCCCCCGCCCCCTCTCCCGCCTGCTTTATTCAACTGCTGCTCTACCGCGCGACGCGATGCGGTGCAACTCAGGACCTGGTTTTGGACGTGATCACCCAGCTGTGGATCGATCTGCGGAACGTTCGGCAGACCCGTCTCGAGTTGATCCAGGTGCTCGGAATGGAGATGGGAATTTATAACTAAAAGTTGGGAATTGGAAGTCGAAATTGAATTTTGGAATTTAACTGAAATTGAAATTGAAATACTGCTGCTCACGTTGGAATTAATTTTGAAATTGAAATTTGACTTGAAAGAAGAAGAAGCAAATAAACGAAAATGAGAATTGAGGTTGAAATCGAAATCGAAAATTGAACTTGAAAATGAAAGTGAAGTAGAGGTGCAATTGAAATTGAAATCGAACTTTAAGCTACGGTATCCATTAATTGAACTGCGTGTAGAAACAGACAATTGACAATAAAGGGACGTTAGAAATACGCAATGTATACGATATAATATACTATGATAGGTGTGGTGACCCCGGGTCTGAGTTTCGAAAGGGAGGTAGGGCAAAGCCAAAAAATGCGATAAAAATGCATGAAAGAAATTAAGCTATGTAGAAACAGCAACTAGTAGTAGCTTAAATAACCAAGCAAAGTGGGGGAAACAAGACCCCTGTGACAAAACATACCAGGTATGGTATATATTAATTCGTGTTGGGTATCGTATCGAATTTTTCGATATATCGAAATGGTTTACGCCCTCCATCCTCTGGCATCTCCGTTGTATTTTATGCACGAAGAAAAATAAGTTAAGCTTAAGTTATGAAACGTACTAGAGGGGGGGGAGCGGGGGAGACGTACTATTGTTGTTGCCTTAGTATATTGACCACGTTGACACGCTATAATTATCGAGACGGAGGACCGTTTGCTTACTCCTAAATAGAGAACTCAACCTCTGAGGCTCATTACGTGTATTCTATATTCAAGAATTTTTGGTATCTTATCCTATCCTGTTTCGCCGCCTGGTGGCCACATCTTATATCTAAGTAGCGATCGTTTTTCGCACTATTTAGTGTATCCAAACTGGCTCTATGTACATCGGTCTATTTTCTCATTCTCATATAGCAATCCCTTTCTCTTATACTTTTCAATTTCCTATGTGAATTTATCTCTTATGGCTTTGCACATGGGACATCTGTGCATCTACTTCTATTCCGGCTATGGTTATCTCTTTTCTTCTGGCAGGTCCAGGTCCTAAAGCGATTCGCGTTTCGCTTTTTTCGCCGAAGTCATTGGGCATGCAGATACCTTTTTCATCCCTATTCCTATCTCAACACCCGTTTATATCATTAAGTGTTCTTCCCTATCTATCTTCTTTTTAGCGTAGGCATTCCACTGACTTTCTATCCTTTCTATTTATTCTGTCTTTATCCGCATAAATTTTCTCTATGGCCAGCATCTCTTTTGGTTTTCTATATCCTATCATTACTTTTCACTACGCATCCCATCTTTTTCAGCTCGCCTTTGAAGTTCTTTCAATACAGCTTTATCAGCTATGAGCTGGCAACTCTTATTTTGGAATGTTCTTTACTTTATATTCCATTTCACTTACGACGTATTCTATTTTCTTAGTGGGTAACATTTCCTAGTTCTGCTCTCAATATGTTATTTTATCGTCGCTACTTGAGAACTTGTACTTTTTAGCGCTGTTATCTGTTACTGTTTCCGAGCTTGTTTTCGAGCTTCGCAGGTTCATTCCTTTTCTCTGCATTTTCTGCGTTTAGGATACAATCATTATTCAGTTATACATCTATTATTCTAGTATTCAGGTAGCGGTCTGTAGGCTGCCTTCATTTGCTATGTGCTTCCTGACCTATTATTTTATTTATGTGTGGGTCCAAGAGCAATCTTTTGAGATCTCTACGCCAATGGAGTACGCTATAATGGTCTCGATTCGGTAATTATCTTTCCCCCTTCCACTACAAGTGCGACTTCTTATCTTCGTTAACATCAATATTGCGCACTTTTTTACGTTCGCGGGTAAGCTCTCCACTTCCTGGGAGTGTACTTAGTGCATTTTCTATTTGTTTCTGCAGTCCTTCGGGTGTTTCTGATATGCAAACGAAATCATCAGCAAACATCAATCCCGACACCGTATCTTCCCCCACCGTGACTCCCTGCGATGCTGCTTCTACTGCTACTATCATGTCATTAATGTATACCTTGAATAGGTTAGGTGATAGCGTACATCCCTGGGCAACTCCCTGTAGGATATCAACGTACTTCGATATTTCCCCGTCCAACATCACAGCACTTCTCGCACATTCCGTCATCTTCTTCATCATTCTCCACATCTTTCCTCTTATCCCTATTTCCCACAACTTTTTCCACAGCCCATTTCTCCATACTGTATCGTAGGCCTTCTGTACATCTAAAAAGAAACAGTACGTTGTTAGCCCCGCGTCTTTCCTGCCTTGGATTATCTTACCTAATGTGTACACATGGTCGACGCAGCTACGGTTTGGCCTAAATCCTGCTTGCCCTTCGCTAATTTTTTCTTCCTTCTCCATCATTGTTCCCATTCTATCGTTCAAAATTTTACAGAACGTTTTACCTACAGTGCTTAGTAGCGTTATCCCCCTATAATTACCCGGGTCAGGGGGGGGGGGGAAACAGCTGTGAGATTTTGTTTTTGTCGAAACTCGTATTTTCAAGCTTGGTGTGGAGGGGTGGACACACTTTGATAGTGAATATTATTTACGGAGGTTTTGTGCTTGGCGTCTGAAGCCGACCCTCCGACCCGAACCCTAACCCGAACCCTATGCCAGTGGTCAGTGCTTGGATGCTGTGCTTGGTAAGACTCTATAGGTTGATCGGGCCGGCTTGGATGCTGAGCTTGGAAAGACTCTATATAGGTTGACTCGGGATGCTGTGGCTGGGAAAGACTCCAAGTTGGTTGAGCCGCGTATAATGCACCCTTAGCCAACCAAAGTGCCTGAACAGCTACCTTAGGAAGATTCACTATCACGCTCCGTCCACTACTGTTGGTGTGATATATACGTATATATACACACCTATAGTATCAAATATCGAAATTGTATTGATTTTTTTGTTTCATCTGTATCGTATCGAAATCGATTATCGTTCGATTTGAGCAATGTCTGTTATTGCAGGGTGGGAAATAAAAAAATAAAAAAATAAAAAAATAAGTAGTATATAGGACCAACTATGCTTAGTAAAAATACTGGAATATATAGGATTTTGTGTATGTCACGGGTCCTGATTTCCATGTATGACCCTCCTTAACCCATTCAGAACTGAAAAAAAAAATGTCCCAAACTAATTCCAAGTAGTTTGTCCCCCAATTCGTGGAACCAGTTCTTAAGGGGTTACTAGATGTCAACACGGCATGGCGACTATCGAAGCGCAAAAATGTTGGAACTAGGAATACGATCTGCTGGAACTGGAGAAGTATTTATATAGGGCATAGCTAATATAGATGGGATGGCCGGAAAAAAACAAAAATATATATTAGAAACAGCGAAGAAATTGAAAAAATAAAAGAATACTCGAATTATATATATATACGAAGTATGAAGCGAAGCTACTATAACGAAACATGCAACTATCGCAACTAACAAAACCCAATACCAACCTCATGATGGAACCAGGAACTGTACGATGTGCTCGAGATGGGACAGAGCGTCATCTTCTGCCGCACCAAGAGGGACGCCGACATGATCAACGAGAAACTGCAGGTACACATTTATACGTACATACCCCTTTATTATTTCGAGAGACCATAGTAAATAGGGACCTAGGGTCCACACAAAAACCTACCGGTACATATTTACCTATTTTTACTACTAATATTTGGTCCTATTTACTAGTGTTTACTATATATAGTCCCCCGTAATATAATAGTCTTCTCTCCCTTTCGCTAAATTCATTGATTATGCTCTCCCTTTCGCTATATTAATTGAGTATGCTCCCCCTTTCGCTAAATTAATTAATTACTCGTACCTTTCCAGAACCGGTCGCCCCGGTAGAGTAGTGGTCAGCTTCAAAGACTACTATCATTGGTACCCAGGATCGAATCCCACCGTGGTGAGAGATTTTGTCTTTATTTGAAAAAATAAAAAGGAACCAATTGCTGAGATCGCCTTCGTGGCGTGGGTAGGCGGAATCCGACGCAAGTCGACGAGGGAAGAAAGTGCTGAAATCTTCTCGCGATAAAAAGCAAGGCAAGAACCGTAGTGGGGGAGGAGGGAGAAGAGCCCACTTTGTGACCCCGGATCTGTTTTTTTTTTAAATATAGTAGTATACTTGTATCATACGAGTATACGTGCTGAGTTTTTTTTTCGGATGACGCACTGTAATGATGATGCCACGGCTAATGGCTATGCAGATGGTTCATGTTCGCCTACTTTCACAACCCCCCGTCCCGGCATTGTAGGGATGCGAGGGTCTATGGTCACACGACTACGGCCGTGCACGATATGAGTACACCCCCCCCCTTATAAATATATGATATATTTATAGGTTGGGTTGGCGTCGGTTGGCAACGACGCTGTAAAACACGCCACTCGCTGCGTGAGCTAGACAACCAGGGTGCCGTTATTTTTTGTTTTTTTGGCGGTCACCAAAGCTGGCGGTCGAGTAGATGATTTGTGCGGGGTGGAGAACCTTTTGTCCGCACAAGGGGAATGGTCGTTTCACGTAGTGTGAATATGGTAAGGCGTTCACGGAGGCAGTACATAGTAATACCCATTGCTGTCTCTCGGAAGTGGCCACACCAGAAATTAAATAATCTCATTGGAGGCTGTCGTCCATATGCAAGTCCGCCTCAGAGGCGGTTCTTAGCAGGATGCAGCTCACCCTCCATGCGACTCGCCCAATACCTCACGGCGCTTCGCGCTTGGTGCAAGCAATGTCTGCCTGGTTGGTGAAAACCCAACGTGCTCCGTCCCGGCATTGTAGGGATGCGAGGGTCTATGGTCATATGACTACGGCCGTGCACGACATGAGTACACCCCCCCCTGCTCCTCCCGCATGGAGCGGGCAGTCAGACTCGGCCTGCACGACGGTACACCCCTCCCCCCCCGCCCCCCCCCCACCCTACCCTCTCTCGAAGGCGATCGCCCAGGTCTTTTATCTTTTTCCCCCCGAATAGATGCTTTGGTAAACAAAAACTTGAAGGAAGCACAAATGAGTACCGTCCCCCCCTCCCCCCCCCCCCCCCCGAAAGGGATGGTGGTCAATGGTCAAATGATAAGGCAAGCAACAAATGAGTACGCCCCCCTCCCCAACACCTCACGGCGGCTTCGCGCTTGGTGCTAGCAATGTTGCCTGGTCGGTGAAAACCCGACATGCTCCGTCCCGGCATTGTAGGGATGCGAGGGTCTATGGTCATACGACTACGGCCATGCATGAAATGAGTACACCCCCCCCGACCCCCACACCACCCTCGCTGAAAGTCTGTGCTCCGTCCCGGCTCTTGTGGGATGCGAGGGTCTATGGTCATACGACTACGGCCATGCATGAAAATGAAGTCACTGACCGCCCACACCCCCCCCCCCCCCGCCCCCCCCCCGCCCCTCCCGCCCATGGCATGCATGCAGATGCAAGGGTTCACGTGTTCGATTCTTCACGGTTCTCTGGATGGAGATGAGAGAGACGCTACCATGAAGCAGTTCAGGATGGGGCTCAGCAAGGTGGGCATGATAGAGCAAATGTGCTACGTATCCAATCGTAGGAGGTAGGGCGGTGGAGCAAATATGGTATTAAGTTGTAGGAGGTCGAGGTTTGCCCCCCCCCCCCCTTGACTGGCCGACCCACTGCACTAAAACTATTACTGTATGTTAACGCCAATAGAGGTATTTTTTTGCACCCAAAAAGTTGGTTCTCCTATGCTTGGTTGGCGTATTTGGCTGTTAGTGGACGAGTGGTGGGTGGGTGGGTGGGTGGGTAAGTGGATGAGTGGAGTGGGTGCTGGTTTGTTGGTGGGTGGGTGGGTGGGTATGTGGTGGTGGTGGGTGGGTGGTTGGTGGGTAGGTCGTGTCGGGTAATGCCAGCATGCCAACCATTGTAAGGTGGCTGTAACGGCAACAGGGATGCGTATGATACGTAGGCTGTTGGCCTACAGGTGATGTGGGGCGGGGCTGTGGTGGTGGTGTCGGTGGTGAGCTGGTGGTAGCGGTATTGTTTTTTTTTTTGTTGAATGCTGCTATTAATAGTTGTTGTTTGTGTTGTTGTTGTTGTTGTTGTTGTTGTTGTTGTTGTTGTTGTTGTTGTTGTTGTTGTTGTTGTTGTTGTTGTTGTTGTTGTTGTTGTTATTGCTGCTGCCGTTATTGCTGTTTTCGTTGTCGTTGTTGTTGTTGTTATTGCTGCTGCCGTTATTGCTGTTGCTGCTGATGTGCTCTGCTGTTGTTGCTGTTGTTGCTGCTGCTGCTGCTGCTACTTCCCACGGTAGCGCACGCCGTAATCTATCGCAAGTCCGTAGTTGACCCCCCCCCCTATGGTCATACGACTACGGCCATACATGAATATGAAGTACACCCCCCTCCCCCGTCCTCTGACGTGGGCCAGGTTTTGCTGACAACGAACGTGCTATCCAGAGGGGTCGACGTGCCCGCTGTGTCGCTCGTTGTGAACTACGACATGCCTACCCTCGGGTACTCTAGCGAGGCCGACCCTGACACGTACCTTCACCGTATCGGACGCACGGGACGCTTCGGGCGCAGGGGGGTTGCCATCAACCTGATCCAGGTGTGTTGTATGCGCGCATAGGCATTTTGTTTTTTGTAGGGACAAGGAAGGTGGAGGAGAGATGAAGAGAGTTAGCACAATGAAACGCGAGCGGTACCACTAAAGTATTAATATCGGAGGCCACTATCATAATAACGTTCGCGAGGAGAAAGGTAAAAAAAAGGCGAGGCTGCCTGATACATGCCGTCGGCCGTGTTCGTTCGAAGTAAAAAAATGAAACTCAAGACAAAACGAACGCCCCTCCCCCCCCCCGAGGCAGTTACTAGTGCTCCCATTGCTGTCTCAGGAAGTGGCCACACCAGAAATTAAATTAACTCATTGAAGCTGTCAGTCCATATGCAAGTCCGCTCACAAGCGGTTCTTAGTAGGATGCAGCCCACCCTTCATGCGACTCGCCAACACCTCACGGCGCTTCGCCTTGGTGCTAGCAATGTCTGCCTGGTAGGTGAAAACCCGACATGCTCCGTCCCGGCATTGTAGGGATGCGAGAGGTCTATGGTCATACGACTCGCCATGCATGAACATGAGTACCCCCCCCCCCCCCGGCTTGGTGCAACAATGTCTGCCTGGTCGGTGAAAACCCAACTGCTCCGTCCCGGCATTGTAGGGATGCGAGGGTCTATGGTCATACGACTACGGCCATGCATGAAATGAAGTACACCCCCCCCCCCCCTTCCTTGCCCCTTGCCCCTCGTGCGATACACGTAGGACGACAACGCGTACAGAGTGCTGGAGTCCATCGACCGGCACTTCTCTCCTACGGTGACGATGGTTCGGCACGCCAGCACGGATGTGGAGGAGCTGGAAAAAATCATCGTGGAGGAGTCCAAGAAGAGGGTGGCGAACAGGGACCTTCAGGTTGCCGGGCCCAGCTAGAGGCGTTATTGTTTTTAGGGATTGGGACGGGGAGGGGGTGAGGGAGGGCGGTACCCCAGGGAACTCCGCGATGAACAAGACTTCGTACTCGTAACGGCGGCGCGGAAGGAACTTAACTAACGGTGGAGAAAATGGAGAGAGAAGAGCATAGCGCGGTATATTGCCCTCGCTTTTTTGCCGAGGGGGAGAGGCGCGGGGGGCGTAGAGGAGCGATGTCCTTTTTGTTGGGGTGCCTTTGTCGGTCTTGTCTTTCCTGGATATACCGGTATATTTTTGTGTGCCATCGCGCTTTTTGTCTGCTTTGGTATGTTTGGTCCGGACTCCGGACGGTTCCCTCTTTTTGATGCTTGGACCCTCGTACTGAAGGCTCGGAATGCGCCACGACGACTAAACTTGTGGTATGTTACGAGGTACATGGTATGTGTTAATATCCCACGTACGGCAACAACAGCGTACACCGTCGTTGTTTTGTCAGTTGTCGAGATGTCGCGGTCGGTTGCTTGTTTTATTTTTGGAAGGTTTATCTTCTCAATCGAAACGCGGCGCGATCGCTTCGGTATACCGGTTACAACAATTGTTATCCCATGCGCAGCAGCAGCACCAGCAGCACCAGCACCAGCACCAGCAACGCGTTTTATTTTTCATCACTGCTTGCTGTGTCGGAGTCGTGGTCATCCTGCAGCCGAGGATCGGTCGAGCCATCGAGCGTCGAGCTGGGGCAATCTCGGGGAGGGAGGGGGGAGGGGAGGGGTCTTCGGAAGAAGATTTCATTTTTTTTTTTTTTTGCCGGCCTGTGATGCTGGGCTTGTCGCACCGTACCGTATACTCTATATACCCCGTGGAGCCTTTAATAATGAAAAATAACGGCATTGTCTACTCGTAGCACCACCACCAGCAGCAGGAGCTACCATCTAGCTTCGAGGAGAGGACTATGTACATGACAACCGGGGGTTTTGCCCCCCCCCCCGTCATATATCCGTACGTTGCCATCGTTTTCGTGTTACTGCACTGCACAGCATAACTTGTACCAGGTACGTCGTAATATTGATGAAAGATGGCCCGAGTCACTGATTACAGCACAGCATTATTTAAGCGTAGCTTCGAGGCCTCAATCACGTTGCTGCTGTTACTGCTGCAAATGAGATGGCATAGTAAATCAGTAGTTGTCTACAGCCATACCAACCAGTAGAGGCTCGAAGCCTTTCACTAACTACTGCTTTAAGTACGCGACGTAGGTGGGACAGATCACGGATCTCCGCTTCATTTTGTTTGTAGATCTTCAGGGCAGATATTACGCGTACGAGGTACAGCAGTAGTGGGTACCCCGAGTTTAAAGCATTCGGGAGCTTAATAGGCACGTCCCGCCTACACTAAAACCTATATAAATCCCACTACAGATAATAGCGTTGGGTAGTCAAGAGCGCCGGTTTTGGATTGTCACGGGACGCGGTACCCACTACCTGGTACCTCGTACTGCTGTATATACGCGTATATCATTCCTGTTGTCGAATGGGAGCCGTGTAACTTGCATGATCCACAGCAGTATGACATGTTTCCTGGGTTGGATCTGTACCAGGGTCGTAAACTCGCCTTCGGCGAGATGTGCGGCTCCCCGCGAGGAGCCCCCGGAGGGCTCCCGGGAGGGCCCCCGGAGGGCCGCCGGAGGCAAAAAAATGCGATGTTCGTGACTGATGATGAATGGGTTAACCCCGTTTAAATCAGCACATGGTAATGAGAGGATGAGTTATAAGGATGTTCATGAATTTGATAAGCTGACGTCCAGCAGAATGACGAGAAAGCGTCTCAAAAAAATGTATCGCCTCCGGCGAAACCCCCCCCCGCACATTTTTTTCGCCGAAAAATGTGCGGCCCCAAAAAAGCGATGTGCGGCAAGCCGCACATACGTAGCCTCCGGCAACTTGTGCGCTGCGCGCTATTCCTCAGATATTTGTGCGCCAGCGCACCAGCGCACCACCTATTTACGACCCTGATCTGTACTTACTGTAGTACTATTAATATTATTCAGATCTTTCACAAAACATGTGATAACGGCAGGTTAGGTTCTACAAACAGTAGATGATCTACAGGTTAGGTTCGGAGTAGTAGCTGATCTACTACAGCTGTACGTACAGCAGTAGAACGTGATCTGCCCAACGTTTCTGAAGTACACACACCAGACACAAGACTGAGGGTGACTGCAAACAAACACGACATGATTCCAAGCCTGACTTCAAGATTGCTGTACGACCTGTGTACGGTAGTGCGTAACGTTTTTTTGTTCGCTACTCACTATACGAGTACTCCTGCTGTACTACTACTGTGCTGCACGTAAACGACAGTGCTATTGATGTCCCCCTAACATGGCGTGCTCATGCAGGAAGATTTCGTGTGTAGCGCATCAGCACAGCTGTTTCAGTGCCGAACGACAAAAGCTCGTACACCCGACCGCTTTTGCTTTTTGCGACAGGGGGTTTTCAGGAGGTCTGGAAGCCTGTGTGTAGTTCAGATTAAGAACCAGAATAATGCCTGCCAAACCTTCCTGGAAACCCCATTTTTTCCAGAAGCGTGTTGCTTTCGTGCAGGACAGACAGCAGCACAGCAGCAGAGCAGCTACAGTGTTGTAGCGTGTCCACCCTTCTAGCTCGTGGCTGTTGGCGTCTCTGAAGCATCAGCATGTCTCTGCGCAGGAGGTGAGCAAACGGGAAGACGACGGTGCTGCTGTTGCAAATATAGTGTCGATCGACTTGCGGTGTCGCTCTCTCGACCCCAACGCCGCCCTGTCGAGCTACGCTTGAGGTTCTGGGTTGTCGTCCTGCTATCTGCTGTCTGCTGCCCCGTCTCGTTTGGTGAACAAACCTATGGTACCGCAATACTTGGTCGATGCCTGTACGTACCCCAAGCCAGGCCAAGCAACGTTGCAAGTTACCTGGTACAAGTAGTACTAAGTTGCCAAGCAAGCCTATGGGCATGAGCCTGGTTGTGCCAATGGGATTACGTAACGAGAGAAGGTCCACATCATGCCTGTCCACTTGTATACCAGGCAGTCTGCATGTTGACCAACCGCACGATCACACTCTTTTCGAGGGGTAAGCTCGCTCCATCGCTCCAGCGTGAGGTGGGCATTTGGCGGCGGTGCAACAGAGCACAACAGGAAAACTTTGAGAAAAAATGTTGGCTTTTCGATCATGTGAGGCACACGAGCACCGTACGTGTCGTACATACGAACAGCACAATCGAGTGGCGAGGCCGCTGTACGTATCATACAGAGTACAGGACTCAGGACACCGAACATCTACGCGTAATAAGAAACAGGAAATATGGTGCAGGCTGGATTTCTTATTTGAGAGAGGGTACTTTCTACACTAAAATCAAGCTTGCTGCGGCTATTAATAGGGGCCAATCTTTTTGGGGATTCAGAGAGATTTCGAGAAGCGGCGAAACCAATGACGATTCAGCGTTGTAGGCCAAGCGAAGCAGCCGAGGATGCTTGGCCGGGGATCGGGGATGATCAGGATGATACACTTGGTGCCCGAACTGCAACGTAAGGGGTAAAAGGGGTCGTATACTCCCTGGTACGCAGTATTACGATACGCGTGCAGCATGATATCACATACTTCGAGGCTGCGAGTGAGTGCTACACTCCGCGTTCTTGTATTAAATAAAAGTATTATAAATACGTCAGCTGTGAGTTCAACCGATTGAATAGTAGATACTCAACTTTGAGAGCTGCGTAGATTTTTTGTTCTATGTGTTATTTGTGGTATTGGTGTAGGCTTCGTGATGTACTAGGAACCTGGTAGTTACTACTCGATTTTATAAGAAGCCGTCAAGATTGAAACGCAAGTGTTGGCCATATTTTTAGTCGTTGTACTGCCTGCCTATTCCTGGGGTCCCCAAAACAGGTTTTGTGTAAACCTCCTCTGCAAGCGCACCTGTTGAGTGTACGAGGTGTACTACAGCAGTAAATGGTTTTGTGTGTCGTGAAGATGTGGGAATACGTCGAGACAAAATGGCATGTTGTCTCCCGGGGACATTTCAATATGCACCGCAGAGAGGTGCCCGGTAATGTTGACTTCGTGTCTTGACACTCTACTCTCGTGTCTATATATGTAGATGCGCCCTGTGTTGCCGTACCAACGCAGCCCGACTCGGCCCACCACGCCATTGGATATATGAACAGCACCGACCGCAAAGCTCGCCAATACCGACGAATCGGGTGTTGTTTAACCCCTTTGGGTAGAGCTGCTACAGTAGTCGGCAGGATTTCACGACTAACAACGAATCGGTAGGTGCCGTTAGCCGACTAACTGAGTTTATTCGGCCAAAGTCGGCTGGCGAAGCAAGCCAGCCGATGGCCAAGCCGACTTTGCCGAATTCTAGTCAGGCGAGCGAAACGATTCAACTCACCCCCCGTCCCCGGTCGAGGGGGGCGCCCCGCCCAAAGCAGTAAACAAAATGTATTCCGCATTCAGCAATCCTTCCTACAAATATGGAAACAATCCTTCCTACACGTATGGTAGCAATCCTTCTACAACTGTGGAAGCAATCCTTCCTACAACTATGGAAGCAATCCTTCCTGCAACTATGGAAACAATAATTCCTACAAATATAGAAGCAATCCTTCCTACAAGTATGGAAAACAATTATCCCTACATATATGGAAGCAATCCTTCCTACAAGTGTGGAAACAATTCCTCCTACAAGTATGGAAAAAACCCTTCCTACAAGTATAGAAACCCCAATAATTCGGATAGTCGGCACCACCTCCGGGAAACGACCAACTATTAGTCCGACTAATATCTACTTGGTGACTGTTTCCCCTCCCCCTTTACACCCTCACCCCCAGCCCNGCTTGCTTGCTTGCTTGCTTGCTTGCTTGCTTGCTTGCTTGCTTGCTTGCTTGCTTGCTTGCTTGCTTGCTTGCTTGCTTGCTTGCTTGCTTGCTTGCTTGCTTGCTTGCTTGCTTGCTTGCTTGCTTGCTTGCTTGCTTGCTTGCTTGCTTGCTTGCTTGCTTGCTTGCTTGCTTGCTTGCTTGCTTGCTTGCTTGCTTGCTTGCTTGCTTGCTTGCTTGCTTGCTTGCTTGCTTGCTTGCTTGCTTGCTTGCTTGCTTGCTTGCTTGCTTGCTTGCTTGCTTGCTTGCTTGCTTGCTTGCTTGCTTGCTTGCTTGCTTGCTTGCTTGCTTGCTTGCTTGCTTGCTTGCTTGCTTGCTTGCTTGCTTGCTTGCTTGCTTGCTTGCTTGCTTGCTTGCTTGCTTGCTTGCTTGCTTGCTTGCTTGCTTGCTTGCTTGCTTGCTTGCTTGCTTGCTTGCTTGCTTGCTTGCTTGCTTGCTTGCTTGCTTGCTTGCTTGCTTGCTTGCTTGCTTGCTTGCTTGCTTGCTTGCTTGCTTGCTTGCTTGCTTGCTTGCTTGCTTGCTTGCTTGCTTGCTTGCTTGCTTGCTTGCTTGCTTGCTTGCTTGCTTGCTTGCTTGCTTGCTTGCTTGCTTGCTTGCTTGCTTGCTTGCTTGCTTGCTTGCTTGCTTGCTTGCTTGCTTGCTTGCTTGCTTGCTTGCTTGCTTGCTTGCTTGCTTGCTTGCTTGCTTGCTTGCTTGCTTGCTTGCTTGCTTGCTTGCTTGCTTGCTTGCTTGCTTGCTTGCTTGCTTGCTTGCTTGCTTGCTTGCTTGCTTGCTTGCTTGCTTGCTTGCTTGCTTGCTTGCTTGCTTGCTTGCTTGCTTGCTTGCTTGCTTGCTTGCTTGCTTGCTTGCTTGCTTGCTTGCTTGCTTGCTTGCTTGCTTGCTTGCTTGCTTGCTTGCTTGCTTGCTTGCTTGCTTGCTTGCTTGCTTGCTTGCTTGCTTGCTTGCTTGCTTGCTTGCTTGCTTGCTTGCTTGCTTGCTTGCTTGCTTGCTTGCTTGCTTGCTTGCTTGCTTGCTTGCTTGCTTGCTTGCTTGCTTGCTTGCTTGCTTGCTTGCTTGCTTGCTTGCTTGCTTGCTTGCTTGCTTGCTTGCTTGCTTGCTTGCTTGCTTGCTTGCTTGCTTGCTTGCTTGCTTGCTTGCTTGCTTGCTTGCTTGCTTGCTTGCTTGCTTGCTTGCTTGCTTGCTTGCTTGCTTGCTTGCTTGCTTGCTTGCTTGCTTGCTTGCTTGCTTGCTTGCTTGCTTGCTTGCTTGCTTGCTTGCTTGCTTGCTTGCTTGCTTGCTTGCTTGCTTGCTTGCTTGCTTGCTTGCTTGCTTGCTTGCTTGCTTGCTTGCTTGCTTGCTTGCTTGCTTGCTTGCTTGCTTGCTTGCTTGCTTGCTTGCTTGCTTGCTTGCTTGCTTGCTTGCTTGCTTGCTTTTTGGTAGCGTCCTTGTTTGCTTGCTTCTTGGTAGCATCCTTGTTTGCTTGCTTCTTGGTAGCGTCCTTGCCTGCCTGCTTGCTTGCCTTGCTTGCTTCTTGGTAGCGTCCTTGCCTGCCTGCTTGCTTGCCTTGCTTGCTTCTTGGTAGCGTCCTTGCCTGCCTGCCTGCCTGCCTGCCTGCCTGCCTGCTTGCCTTGCTTGCTTCTTGGTACAGTCCTTGCCTGCCTGCTTGCTTGCCTTGCTTGCTTCTTGGTACAGTCCTTGCCTGCCTGCTTGTTTGTTTTTCTCGCATGCATACTTTTTTGCTCGTTTGCCTCACTCGCTTGTTTGCTTGCTTGTTCTTTTTGTTTTTTTCTTCGGTTCACTCCTCATTTCTGTTTGTGCTGTTTTCATGCAGGAACCACTGGACAAGATGTCGGCGAAGATGCCCTGGAACAAGAACAAGCAGGAACTGAAGGACATGAAGATGCAGAGAGAAGTTCTCAATGCCCTAACCAAGCTACAGAGAAAAAAACCGGAGACCATCCGCGCCGGTCACCGACAAGCCATCGCCGACAAGGCCAAATGCGTGAGTAGTACACTAGGGTGGCAACTACAATAGATGCTGTTGTTGCTGTTGGTGGTGGTGGTTGTGGTGGTGGTGGTGGTGTTGTTGGTGTTGTTGGTGGTGTTGGTGTTGGTGTTGGTGTTGGTGGTGGTGGTGGTGTTGGCGTTGTTGGTATTGGTGGTGGTGGTGGTGGTGGTGGTGCTGCTGCTGCTGTTGTTGTCAGTTGATCCAATTCGGCGTGGCATGTTCACACTGAACCAACGTCCCCGATCAATCCGTCTGTCGGCTGTTTTGGGCTTTGTCGACGATTTGTCGATACCGAACGCGTAAATATCACGAATCGTGCCAAAAAAGGTGACGTGTTCGCAAATGGTAGTATTAGTAGTGTGTGTCACGAGTCCCGATGTTGGCTTACAACATCACACACCGAGAAATTATCGATTATCGATAACCCACTTGATGATCTATATATTTCAGGGCAGACACATTCCTGATCCGTATGATCTGTATGATCTGTATGGCCTGTATGGTCTGTATGGTGTGTATGATCTGTATAATTTGTATGATCTGTAAGATATGATCTGTATAATTTGTATGGTCTGTATGATCTGTATGATCTGTATAATTTGTAAGATATGATCTGTATGATCTGTATAATCTGTATGATCTGTATGATCTAGATCATGTTGCCGGGTGGGACCCGTGTATTCTGCACGATCTAGCACCTGTTTCCTGGGTTGGATCTGTACTATACGTATAGATCCTGCACATCATATCATAACGGCAGGTTAATATCTGTGGATGATCTACAGTAGATCGCGATCTGTCCGATTTTTGAAAAAAAAAACAACAAGAAAAAATGAATGCCACAATCCGTGTTGAAAAAATCCGTTTACACCATGATCCGTCTGACGCGCGAAATGTATGAAGATCGTTGAAAACATGACATAACGACACTTCACATCAGGGCATTAATTAGGTGTTGCGCTGTTGCGCGGGCGCAACATTTTTGGTCATACCGTTTTGCGCAACAGTCGCCGCGAGGCTGGTTGCGCGCAGCGCAACACGCGATTTTGGGCGCGCAACATTTTTCGCCGCAGGCGAAATTTTTGTTGCGCGTTTATTTCTCGCCGGAGGCGAGAAACATTTTTGAGGATCTCTTTTTATTAATAATTACCCGTAGTCGAACATATCTTAGGCCCCTTGTCCTATTCGCCATAGTCGAAAACAAAATTAGGCACCTTTTGCTATTCGCCGTAGGCTCCTATTCTTTTCGAGGCACTTTTTTCTATTCGCCGTAGCCAAAAATAAATTAAAAGGCTTTTTACGCTGCGCGCAACAGACGCCGGATCACTACGAAATTAGTGCCCTGCTTGGCATTAATAATTGTCAGGAATCGTGACGTTTTTACGTTCGTTTAGACTTTGACCCAGTAAGCGAGTGAAATCGGGATTTTCTGCGAGCTAGGCAAAATTCGCATAAAATGACCTTTAAAATAATTGCACCTTTGTCTCTGCGAATTCTCCTCAAATTCGCGTAGTTACTCTAAAAATATACAACGCACAACTGGTACACGAGGAAACACCAAAAAAAAAAAAATGTAATTTTAAGTTGAAAATAATTGCTGAGCTTATTGGGCCAAAGCTTACTACGTTCATTACGTTTGGAGAGAGTTATGCGTCTTTGTATCTGATTGGTGCGTTTAGGGCCCGTTTTAACGAAGAAGAAGAAAAATCAATTTAGAAAAAAAAAAAATCAAATCCGCTTTTCATTGGTCAACACACGCACCAGCACCAAAGATTAGGATCTTGGGGCATAATATTTGGTGCTGGTGCGTGTGTTGACCAATGAAAAGCGAATTTGATTTTGTTTTTTTCCAAATTGAATTTATTTTATACTCGTTAATTCGGGCCCTTGAGGCATGGCTGGTTTTTTTTTTTATGATAAATACTAAGTCGAATATTTAAGTGTGGGCTTAATTCGCCACCCAACTATTACGGGAGGCCATACTATTACTACAGTAGTATATAATCAGAACCCACGATATCACAAAAACCTATATACTTCCCTATGTCTCCACACCGTATTTCGTTCTGATTATTATGGCCCCCCGTATTAATTACGGGTGACCATAGTAAATAGGACCAAATGTTGCTATCATAGTAAGAATAGGGAAATGTATAGGTTTTATTAGGGGGGGCCATGATAAATAGGGCCAAATGTTGTCATCATAGTAAGAATAGGGAAATGTATAGGTTTTATTAGTGGGGACCATAATAAATAGGACCAAATGTTGCTATCATAGTAAGAATAAGGAAATATATAGGTTTTATTAGGGGGGGCCATGATAAATAGGACCAAATGTTGTCATCATAGTAAGAATAAGGAAATATATAGGTTTTATTAGGGGGGGCCATGATAAATAGGACCAAATGTTGTCATCATAGTAAGAATAAGGAAATATATAGGTTTTATTAGGGGGGGCCATGATAAATAGGACCAAATGTTGTCATCATAGTAAGAATAAGGAAATGTATAGGTTTTATTAATGGGGGCCATAATAAATAGGACCAAATGTTGTCATCATAGTAAGAATAAGGAAATGTATAGGTTTTATTAATGGGGGCCATAATAAATAGGACCAAATGTTGTCATCATATTACGGGGGGCCATAGTAAATAGGACCTATGGCATATACAGAAACCTACATACTCACCTATTTTTACTCACAAAATTTGGTCCTATTAACTATGGTCCTCCGTAATAGTAAGAATAGGGAAATGTATAGGTTTTTTTCTGCACCGTAGGTCCTATTTACTATATAGTACAGGACACCTCCGTAATAAGAAACAGGAAAGCTGGCCCAGGCTGGATTTCTTATTTGAGGGAGCGCGCTTTCTACACTAGTTTCGAGATAACGACTCTCGAATTTATTAGTTTCTTGTAAATGTGAGCCTGGCTTTCTTTCTTATGAGCCTGTTTCTTATTAGGTGTCCTGTACTGTATGGTCCCACGTAATAGTTGCCAAGTCCAGCTGTCATGGTATTTATGGCATCCCCCGCCTAGCCTGCCGAGCATGGACTGTCGCAGAGGACAGAGGGAGGGCAGTGTCGGCAGCAGCTACGCTACGAGAAAGAAAACGCAGCGTATGACTCGATGATACGTCTACCAGGGAAGGGAGTAACTTGCCTGGCTGGCCGTCTTTGACAGCCTCCACGTCGTCGGAGTCGTCCGGCTCTTTCTTGGTAGCCCCCTTCGTCGACCGAGGGGAGCCGCTGCTACTCTCGCCACGGCGCGAGTTTTTGTCTGCCCGGCCCTTTGGTTCCTTGCGGAGCTGCTGTTACCATCCGAGCGACCTTATAGGCTGCTGCCGCGTCGTCCGTGGCGGGGGGAAGAGGTGGATGGATTTTGTACCCTCCTGATTTCTATGCATGTGCATATACTGGCCCTTCAGGATGGGCTTGTGTCATGGTATTCATGGTATCCCCGTTTCCCCTCTAGTGTTGAGGTGGCGTGTTTCTGGTAAAAACACGCCAAGAAAATAACGAATTGCTCGCACCGCTTCCCAGAAATTTATCTGATCAGGAACCAGCGGCAATATATAATAATCGCATCAAAACATCAATCTTGTGAGTGACTGAAGCGTCTTGTCTCAACCTGCTTCCGGTAGTGTTAATAGTAGGGTCATTATAGCCCCATGCCGCATAGCTGTAATCCAGTACCAAAACTGCCCAGGGCAGCAGTACCTTAACCCATTTAGAACTGAAAAAAAATCCACACTAATTCCAAGTAGTTTGTCCCCAAATGCGTGGGACCAGTTCTCAAGGGGTTAGTTAATGCAGCCAACTGACAGTCTTCGTGAGTAGACACACTATTGATACCATCCTAAGTGCATGCTGTACGTATACTCGTAGTTTTGAGGGATTTTTTGACCTCACAGGTTGCGTTTTTGTTTGTTTGTTTGATTATTTTTATTATTATTGTTGTGTTCCGTAGCGTGGCCGCGGCTGCAAAATCCCCATCGAAAAAAAAAAAGTACAAGGAAGTATATTTTGTGCACGAGTTTGTGTTGGTGCTCGTGTGCCAATGAGTGTGTGTGCGTGCGTCCTCATTATTTGTGTCAATGAGTGGGTGTGTGCTCATGAGCTGTTTGTTTGGTGTTCGTGAATATGTGGCCTTTCTGCTTGTAGAGTTTTGGCGCCTTCCTCCCTCTCCCCCTCCCTTTCCTTCCGTTTAACCACTGCAAAGTATTCTCCCACACAGCTGCCCGAGGTACTCTGCCCCCAAAGCGTGCTTGCGGTTGTATAAAGGTTAACCATTGCTGCGCCTTCCTGTTTCACGTTTGCCCGTCCACCCTGCTTGCATGCCTACGTTTTTCTGCCTGCCTGTCTTGTCTGTTTGTCTGCCTGTCTGTCTTTCTGTCTTTCTGTCTTTCTGTCTGTCTGTCTATCTGTCTGTCTGTCTGTCTGTCTGCCTGTCTGTCTGTCTGTCTGTCTGTCTGTCTGTCTGTCTGTCTGTCTGTCTGTCTGTCTGTTTGTCTGTCTGTCTGCCTGTCTGTCTGTCTGTCTGTCTGTGTGCCTGTCTGCCTGTCTGCCTCTCTGGTCTGCCTGGCGTGCTTGTTCTGTTAGTCCGAGGAAGAGGTGAACAAGCTTTTGGCCGCTTTTCGCGAACTAAAGGCAATGCACGGATGGCTTTCCACGAGAAGGAAGCGGAAGGAAAAAATCCCGACCTCGCAGGAAGAGTTGAGGGTCATGGCGGGAGATCCGAAGGGCACGATGCTCATGAACTTCATGTGAGCCCTGTGGTAGTGGTAGTGTCAGTGGGAGGGTAGGGGGGGGGGGGGGGGCGTACTCATTTGTTGCTTGCCTTAGTCATTTTACCATAGGGGGGGGGGGGGGGGCGTACTCATTTGTTGCTTGCCTTAGTCATTTTACCATAGGGGGGGGGGGGGGGGCGTACTCATTTGTTGCTTGCCTTAGTCATTTTACCATAGGGGGGGGGGGGGGGGCGTACTCATTTGTTGCTTGCCTTAGTCATTTTACCATAGGGGGGGGGGGGGGGGCGTACTCATTTGTTGCTTGCCTTAGTCATTTTACCATAGGGGGGGGGGGGGGGGCGTACTCATTTGTTGCTTGCCTTAGTCATTTTACCATAGGGGGGGGGGGGGGGGCGTACTCATTTGTTGCTTGCCTTAGTCATTTTACCATAGGGGGGGGGGGGGGGGCGTACTCATTTGTTGCTTGCCTTAGTCATTTTACCATAGGGGGGGGGGGGGGGGCGTACTCATTTGTTGCTTGCCTTAGTCATTTTACCATAGGGGGGGGGGGGGGGGCGTACTCATTTGTTGCTTGCCTTAGTCATTTTACCATAGGGGGGGGGGGGGGGGCGTACTCATTTGTTGCTTGCCTTAGTCATTTTACCATAGGGGGGGGGGGGGGGGCGTACTCATTTGTTGCTTGCCTTAGTCATTTTACCATAGGGGGGGGGGGGGGGGCGTACTCATTTGTTGCTTGCCTTAGTCATTTTACCATAGGGGGGGGGGGGGGGGCGTACTCATTTGTTGCTTGCCTTAGTCATTTTACCATAGGGGGGGGGGGGGGGGCGTACTCATTTGTTGCTTGCCTTAGTCATTTTACCATAGGGGGGGGGGGGGGGGCGTACTCATTTGTTGCTTGCCTTAGTCATTTTACCATAGGGGGGGGGGGGGGGGCGTACTCATTTGTTGCTTGCCTTAGTCATTTTACCATAGGGGGGGGGGGGGGGGCGTACTCATTTGTTGCTTGCCTTAGTCATTTTACCATAGGGGGGGGGGGGGGGGCGTACTCATTTGTTGCTTGCCTTAGTCATTTTACCATAGGGGGGGGGGGGGGGGCGTACTCATTTGTTGCTTGCCTTAGTCATTTGACCATTGACCACGCATCCCTTTCGAGACGGAGCACCGTAGGGGGGGGGGTGTATTTCCTATTCATGCATGGCCGTAGTCGTATGACCATAGACCATCGCATCCCTACAATGCCGGGACGGAGCGTGTCGGGCTCTCACCGACCAGGCAGGGCGTACTCATTTGTTGCTTACCTTAGCCTATTGACCATTGACCACGCATGCCTTTCGTGACGGAGCACCGTTCCTACTCCTATTAGAGACGCCTCCAACAGTTGGACGCTCACTACGTTGTTTCCATATGTTACATAGGATTGTTTCGCTATTAATAATTATGTCCCCTTCCTGTTTCGCCGTCTTTGCCCACTATCTACCTCCTGGGATAGCGATCATTTTCTCGCTACTATCTATTAATAGTAGTGTACCAAACTTCTCCGGGAGCTGTTGGTGTGTTGGTGTAGGTAGTGGTGGTGGTAATGGTGGTCGTAGTGGCAGTTGTGGTGGTGGTGGTGGTGGTGGTGGTGGTGGTGGTGGTGGAATGGGTGTCGGTGATGTTGTTGCTGCTCTTGGCGATATCCGGGGCGGGTGTTAATGATGTTGGTGGTGTTGGTGGTGTTGGTGGTGTTGGTGTTGATGGTGTCGGTGATATTATTGGTGCTCTTGGCGGTATTGGGAGTTGATGTAGTTGCTGCTGTTGTTGTTGTTGTTGTCTCGCATTTCCTATTAACAGGTGCCTTTTTCTAGTGCAGTCTGTGGTCACAAGTCGCAGGACGGGCTCACGAATTCTGGAAAGAAGAGAGCAAGACAATAAAAATATACCCCTCGGTATATTTATTTTTTTCAAAAAAATAAAATAAAATAACCGACGAACCAACACACTAACCAAACTAACAAACAAATGAACAAACACGATCGATATTTCCTCCCGGTCATCTTCAAGCCCAAGCCCTGCTGGCCCTCTTGCTGAACTCCCCGATGAACTTGCCTGTCCTTTTTTGCTGTCGTGTCAACGTGCGTGCATGCTTCGTTTTTGTTTTTATTTTGGTTGTGTCGCTTCCTTCAGGAGAGTCAAGAAAAACGGTTCCGGGCGACCGAGCTTCGGTTTTTAAAAACAAGGCAGCGACATCATCTGGGAGAAGAAGAGTTACTCCCGCAGGGGTTTGCGCTCAAGCAGCGAACCCGTGGTGCAGAGCCCCGGGCTTGTAGCAGCTGGTAGCTCTAGCGTGTCGTGTGTGCCGCGCTGCTGCTGCTGCTGCTGCTGCTGCTGTCGTTGCTGGCTCTATAGATTGCATCGAAGGGGTTGTCGATGTTCTCTAGGCATCTCATGATGCTGCAGACTACGGTGGGTGGTGCACCATGATTTTTTTTTTCTGAAGGTGGTTGGTGGTGACTTGATTATAGTATAGGAGCTCTATCCGTCACCCAAAAAGTGATTTATTATTAATTACTTATTAACAGCATAGGAGGAAAATAAATGTGCTACGATATACGAGTACCTGATGACCAATAAATATCATGGTGAAGGTGAACATAGAAGAAGAAGAACAAGGCCGCGCTGTCGGACGACTCGGGCGGCGGCCTCTTCCCTGCGATCAACCTGCTGCACGACCCTCAGGGCACGGTGGAGAAGGTCTTCCGCCCCAAGAACACAATGAAGCATATATATGGCAACACAAAAATGGAAAAGCCCGATCGCTGCATTTTTGGGTGGTAAAAACCCCCTTGAGAACTGGCCCCACATGTTTGGGGACAAACTACTTGGAATTAGTGCGGGACGCTTTTTTCAGTTCTTAACCCTTTTAGGACTGCAGTCCCGTTTTGGGGACAAAGCACTCTAATTCTATGTAATTTGTCCCCAAAACGGGACTCCAGTCCTATAAGGGTTAAGAACTGGTCCCACGAATTGGGGGACAAACTACTTGGAATTAGTGCGGGTCATTTTTTTCAGCTCTGAATGGGTTAGGGAGCCCCCCCCCCTCCGTCATTCAGAAAACGTTTCAGCCAAAAAAAGGTATACCTCCACCTCTGTCGTACGAAGCACACTTCTGATGATGAGGCGGCGTTTCTGGTGAGGGAAGGAGGGGGAAAAGGGAACTATGAACCCTCTACGGGACTTGAGACGACAAAATTGGCGACTAAAAGGGTCGGTTACAGCGACGGCTATATACTGCGTCATTGGCCCGGGGGCGAGGGGATGATACAAATTTGGGGTCCGACCAAGTTTTACGTATACTTCTTATGGGTCGGGGGCGCAACATGGTCCTTCCTATAATATGTACCCGCGTACTTACTTCCGGGCCCTTCCCTGACGCTGCTCGTGGACCGTTGATAAACACTTGAAAAATGATCTTTGTTTTTGCCACACTTATCTCGGGGTGGGTCCCCTTTTTTTTTTTTTTTTTACATCTCGTGTGCGTGCAATTATTACTCGAAAAAGCTTACGTACGTACGCGCTGCCGACTCGACACAAACTAGACACCACGGGGCGAGCGCCTATATATTCGTAATCTGCGCAAAGGCGCCCGATAATAATAAATTGACTCGCCGCAGATTTTGTTTCTCGCTAGACAGGTGAGGGGGGGGGGAGGCAGCCATTTAATGCTTGCCTCAAGTCATTTGACCATTGACCACGCATCCCTTTCGAGACGGGGGGGTACTCTGAAACCAAATACAGTTCCCCCCCAAAAATATCATATTCTTATTTCGTCCTGTGATCATAACGTTCTTGTTGGTTTTCTATTCTGACCTCTGCAGGTAGCTGTGGTTAGTCGGTTTTTTTTTTTTTCAGGAGTGCCCTCGACCTGCGAGTTGTTTTATACTGGCACAACTATTAGTAGGAATCCGTATATATGTACGTAAATAGTGGCTACCATAAAAAAAAGAACTCAAAAAAATCGTGAGGGTCGGTGATGGCAAGTTGAGAGGTTCTACAGCAGGCATCACTAAAAGGGATATATAGATAGTCTAAAGAGCAAAAAAACAAACAACACAACATGATCGTGTGCACGGGCCTATGATATCATACTCGTACGTATAATAGCACAGGTTTTACCATCACCGCGTCCATCAACGTACGCGTGGAGGCGGTAGAAGGGGGGGGGGGGTCGATACATTCGGTCGAAGATGGGTGCCGTTACCATAAGGCACAACGTTAATTAAACGAGTCTAAATCAAGACTTTTTTTCCCCTCCAATAACAAAACCATGCAAATTTTCGGGCCGAGAGAGCCAGCCAGCCAACCCCCCCCCCCCCCCCCCCGCCCTCCCTCACCGCCTGCCCATCAAGCGGGAGTTCCAGAGGAGGGCAGGCAAAACACCGAAGATGGGGGCGAAAACGGCAAAACAATACCGACGCCTGGAGCCCATTCACCAGCCTTCAAGAAGGTTTAGGTTTTGCACAGAACCAAAATCTGCACACACACGAAAAAATCGTCGCCGCCGCTGCTGCCGCTGCTGCTGCCGCTGCCACTGCTAAAGTTGTCGCTACCTAGACGGTACACTCCTAGCAGCAGAGTTTTTTATGTCCAATTTTCCGGTCAAAAACAGGACAGCGCGCGATGCAACACAGCAACGTGCAACCAAAGAAAAAGACCAAGAGGAGCTTAAGAACAAGGGAAGAAGGGGGGAAAAAAAAAAACTAAAAACACACACACAATACACAAAAAACAGCACGAGAAACTATAAATAAATCGTGCCACCCGCTTGCGCTACAGCAGTGCCCTCTCTCTCTCCCCCCCCCCCCCCGCCCTCGCCTCGCCCCTGTCTCCGTGAAACCGCTACAAACGAGTAAGGGGGGGAGGGGGAGAAACGCACAAGAATAATACCATTCGTGCTACACGCCGCTTCGCGCTAAGGCATTGCCCCCCCTCCGCCTCCCCCCCCCCTCCAAGCCTCGTAAAACCCCACTGACGAACGAGGAGGGGAAAGGGGCGCGCGCAGCACGGCTCTATCGACTACGAACCCCCCCCCTCCCCTCCCCTGTCTTGTGAAAACCCGGCATCAGACGGGAGGGGGGGGAGGGGGAGAGAGAGAGAGAGAGAGTGAAGCGCGTGACGCGGCTTTATCGGCCCTGCCTAAGCGTCGCGGTTGTTATCGCTTCGCTGCTTTTCTAGCGTTGCTGCCTGACAACATAGCTGCTGTTCAAAGCATCTCTCTCTCTTTCTCTCTGCTGTTGAAGTTTCGCTGTTTTTTTTAAGCGTCGTTTCTCTCCTTCAAGCGTCGCTACTTTTTTCAAGCGACGCTTGAATTTTTTCAAAAAGCGTGACAAAGCTATTCAAGCGTCGCCGCCAAATCTTCTATCAGCTCGTAGCGCGTGGCGGGTTTCCACACAACATCGGGGGTTTTCTAGCATCGACGAGGGCTTTTCTTCGCGGCGGCGGCGGCGGTGGATACGGCTACGAAGCCATGCTGAGAGACTTCTCCCCCACAACGGCAACGGCAGCGGCGGTGCTAAGCTTCCACTCCTCCTGCTCCCGCTCTAGCTTAACCAGAGCCGCCGTCGACTTCTCCAACTCCCTCTCTAACCTATCCACGGCCGCGGCAGAATCCTTATTCCATGCCTTATCCAGCGACTTCCTCTTGGACTCAATTTCCAGCGCGCGCTGTTCAACAGTCAGAGCGGCGGACGGCCGCTCAACATCGCCCGCCCCCGCTCCCGCCCCCACCGCTACCCTCGTCTCTACGAAACCCGAGTCCGACCCCTGCGAGCTCGACGGCTCGGCGGCAGTCGTCTTCGCCGCCCCCACCCCTAGCCTCGCCTCCACGTAGGCTGAGTCCGCTCCCTGGGCGCTGGACTCGGCCTTCGCGATGAGGGCCTTCGCGGCCGAGATTGCCTCGCTCGCGGGCTGTCGCACGCCGGCGTCCACGAAGAGCTGCTCGAGGCCGTGGTCCCGGAGGCGGTAGTTGCGGTACGGCTGCCGCAGCTTGTGCAGCGCCTTGACCTCTATCTGGCGCACCCGCTCGCGGGTGAGGCCGACGTCTCGGCCGATCTGCTCCAGGGTTTTGGGATCCAACCCGTCCAGCCCGTACCGAGAGCGCACCACCTTGATTTATAGTAGTGTGGGTGGGTGGGTGGGTGGGTGGGTGGGTGTTTGTTTGTTGTTTGTAGTAACGAAAAATAGAGACGGAATAATTGGGGGGGGGGGGGGGGGGAGATGAGAGATCGAAAATAGAAGGGATAACGTTGAGAGACCAGACATGAAAGCTACGACGAAAGACGGAAACCAGATGAAAAGAAGAAAAAGAAGGAAGAAAAAAAAATGAAGAAAAAAAAAGGGGGGGGGGAGAGATGCGGTGACGTATATAATAAAACGCAACACCATATATACTGGTATGAAATATCATGTATAGACAGGAAGGCAGAGGAGGGCAGAAAAATAAGAGACACCAAAAATGGAGAACAAAGAACAACAGTGAGAGAGAGAGACGCTGATACAATACGACCTTAGGTAAATAAATAGAAGAGACACACAGGAGGATAAACTCCATATCATAGAGATCAAGAGAGAGCTAAACCAAAAAATGTAGCAAAGCTAGATGAGAGAGAGAAGAAACAGACGACCAAATCCTTGACGAGGCGTGTCCGGACGGGCTTTCCCGTGTCGACCTCTTTGGGGGCGTTTTGTTTTAAAGGGCTCGTGACATGTACGATGAAAAAAAACAGACAAGAGAAAAAAAAAATCACAAAACATCACACTATACGAAGTATTACACTCAGCTAATAGCAAAGATGAGCTCCGACGAAATCCTCGAGCTCACAGGTTTTTTTTTTTTTTTTTTAATTTTTTAAACATATACTACTAAATACTGCTGCTGTAGGAAGATAAATAGTACTATTACGGGGTGGGCTAATGATGCCATAGTAAATAGGACCTACGGCACACACAAACACCTACGAGTATATATTTCCAATTTTTTTTACTAGCACTATTTGGTCCTATTTACTATGCCCCCCCAAAATAGTAGCAGTACAGTAGTATTACGGTGGACCGTAGTAACTAGGACCACATTTCGTAAAAAATGGTAAATATATATGGTAGGTTTTTGCGATTACCGCAGGTCCTATTTAATATGGTCCCCCGTAATAGTTCGTACGTAGACTCACCCTCTTCTCCCGGTCGTCAAGCGTCTCCAGCAGCGCCGAAACCTTCCCCTTCATGTACGTCGTCTGCGAAATGTCTTCCGGGCTAACCCCGTCCCCGACCATGTCACCCAGGTTGGAGTCGCTGTTATCGCCCGACTTGAGGATACCCCCCCCCACGCGCGCGTCCAGGCTTAGGCTGTCGGTAGAAATCGCCGCCCGTCGGTAGTACTGCAATAGGGGTTGGGGGGGGGGGGGGGGGGGGGGGGGGGGGCAGTGGTTTATTCCGTGCGGTGTTTATGATATGTTGTTGTGGCGGGGGGGGGGTGGAACGGTGGTGGTGGTGGTGGTAACAGGTATAGGTGGTATTGATAGTCGCACTACGTACTACTACCGTCGGTTCGAAAGCCTGGTTCCAAACAAAACTACTGCTGCTGCTACTGCTTCTGCTGCTGCTGCACTACGTACGTATTATTTGTACTGCTACCTTTTACATGTACTCCTACTTGTGCAACAACGTGGACTACGACCACCACTACGGTTTAAGGAACAGTAGTGGTCGTAGTCGACGTTGTCGCACAAGTAGGAGTAACTGTAAAAAAGGTAGCAGTACAAATAATACGTATTGCAGCAGCAGCAGCAGCAGCAGCAGAAGTATAGCAGCAGCAGTAGTAGCAGTACCACAGTAGCAGTAGCAGTAGTAGTAGCAGCAGTAGTAGAATTACACAGGTGGCCGGAACCCCCCCCCCCCCGAAACCTGATTCCGACCCCTACGAGCTCGAAGGCTCGGCCGCTTTCGCCACCCTTAACCCGTCGTCAGCATTCCTTGTGGCCCTACTGCTCTATAGAACGCCTCATTACCATACCAACACATTTTTCGGCCGAACCGTTACCGCCTCAATTGTATTAAAGCATCCAAAGCTTCGTTGGCCGGGCCGGGCCGCTATGTACCACCCCAACATGAACCGTTTCAACAGCGGCCGCGAACGGTTACAAGAACACACTCTGGACGGAAAAGTAAGCACCACTTTACATTGATATGTATACACCAACGTTCCTTATATTTCCGTCCATATTAGTATTACGTACATATCGTCAACATTGTTATTGGCGCCGCACAGCTACAATATACCGCCTCCACCACGTACATCTATATATGTAGGAAACCGCATCGGCAAAAAGAAAGAAAGACAAAAAAAAGGTACCTGGATCTTTTCGACGGTAGCCCCGAGCTTGTCCCCCAGCTCCTGGTCCGTCGGTAACTTCCCATCCACCGTCAGCTCTATCGTATACTTCCGCACAGAGTTCAGAAAGTCGTGAACACTGGCGGGTAGCCGGATTATTCGGCTCTGTGCAGCGGCGGCGGCGGAGGCTGGGGGGGGTTGCGTGATGTTAGTTATACTCGTGTGCAGCAGCATTGCATATGTGTGCAGCAGTATTGCTTTATGCAAGGATGTAGGGAGTTCCACATAGAGGTGTGCGGAAAGGAAGGAGAGAGGGGTCAAGTTCGAGGGTTTGCACCCGGCAAGGAAGGGCGTGTCGGGAGAGGGGAGGCAGGGATCGGACTTACAGCACTAGTCCTTTGCAAACTCAGTTTTAACTATTAATAGTATATAGGGGCCAGCAGTCTATTCATAGCACAGCACAACAGCACAGCAGTATATAGCAAAACATAACACCAACAACAGCAACAACAACGACACCCCCAGCAGCAACATCACTAACGCGCAAACAACTAACAGCAACACCATCACCACCAACGACAATTTCATCAACCACAACGACAACAAACAACCCCCCCTCCCCCCGTCGGCAACCGCCTCCACCACCACCACCACCGCCAACCCTCGACTCCATCTCCAACGGAGAAAACAACCCCCCCCCCCCCCCCCCCCCCCGCCAACCCTCGACTCCATCTCCAACGGAGAAAACAACCCCCCCCCCTCCGCCGCCAACCCCACACAAAACCCCACCTGGTTAGCGATGCCCGTCATAAGACTCTGCTTGATCCACCACGTAGCGTAGGTGCAAAACTTGAACCCCAGCTCGGGGTTGAACTTCTCCGAGGCCTTCACGAGGCCCATCGTCCCCTCCTGGATCAGGTCCGGGAATGACATCCCCCTGAACTGGTACCTCCTCGAGATGCTCACCACGAGTCTCAGGTTGGCCGAGATCATGTGTCGCTTTGCCTTCTCGGCCGTGTCGAGCTCGTGGTAGAGCTCCTCCCGAGTGAGGTTGAGGGCGGCCGCCCATTCTTCGTACGTGGGGGCGACGCCATCGCGGGCCTCGAGGCGGTCGCGGAGTCGCTCGCAGCGGATGCCTCGCTGAATTTTTCGGCCGAGCACGACTTCCTCGTCTTTGTTCAGCTGGCTGAACTTACGAAGGGTCTTGAAGTACAGCGCCAGGGGGTCGGAGGAGGAGGAGGAGGTGGTGGAGGGGGGAGGGGAGGAAGGGAGAGAGGCCTCCACTTCTTGCTGCTGTTGTTGTTGCTGGTTGTTGTTGTTGTTGCTGTTGTTGAGGTTGGCATTGTTGTTGCTGTCCTGTTGCTGTTGTTGTTGCTGCTTTCGACGGAACGGGTCGGAGAGCGCGTGGGGGGCATCAGCAACCTCGCTCATCGAGAGCTGCTGCTGCTGCTGCTGCTGCTTCTTCGAGGGCCTCTTCTTTTTCTGCTGCTGCTGCACCTGATACGCCGCCATCCTTCCCCTTCCCCCCCCTTCCCCCCCGTCCGCCGCACGCACGCAGACATCCCATCTTCAACCCCCCGACCCCCCCTCCTCTCCTCCCTCCTATCCCGCACCTGCCCCACCCCCGCCCCCCGAGTGTCTTTTTCGGCCTGCGACGTGGCTGCGGCGTCATGAAGCGCCGACCCACGCCGTCGCTCCCTAGCGGCGGCGGCAGGCCCTCGCAATGGTCCTCCACAAAGGCCTGCTCTTGCCGCAAGGGAGGAGCCGCGGGAGGGGTTGGGGGACGGGGAGGAGGAGGAGGAGGAGGAGGAGCAAGAGGAGGAGGAGGAAGACGCAGCTGATGCGGCTACGACTAATCGTCGCTCCGAGCAGTAGAACGAGTCTCCAGCTCCGGTGTGGACTCGCGCTGTATATAAATAGAGTGTTGGCCGGGGCAGCGGGAAGGGTGGGGAGGGGAGGGGAGGGGAGGGGAGGGGGGGGCGGGAAGAGGGCGGTTTGACGTTGGTTGGGTGCGCTGGCTTTGACTCAGAGAGAGGGGTGCTGTGATGAGTGTCAAGTTGGAAACATGGTACGCACTGCGGTTGCTTGTATCAGTAATAGTAAAGACAGCAGCACTTGTCAGTTTTCAGGTGCTGAGCAAGTGCAAGTACCTCCACATGTTCAACAACAAGCGAAGACATGCTGGAAGTGCCTGACGGCTCCTGTTGGTTGTACCGCGGGTATACTGTACCTGGTACACTCCTGCTGCTGCTGTTTGTAGAACTACAAGAAGAAACATGCTAAAAAAACACGCTCAACTATTCTAACATCTGGGCTACAACATAGACATGAGGCTCGAGTCGAGTCAGAGCGCTTTTGTGCATGTGAGGCTCCGTGCCCAGCACACAGCGGGCCAATACCACGGCAAGTCGCTGCAGCAGGGACGCCAAACTCTACACCACGACAGCCCGTCTGCGGGGCACTCTGGGCGCCAGAAACTCAAGCGTCGGTCGGTCCTGGGGCACTGCGAGAACAGAGCGATCGCCACTCACCGAAGCAGCCTGGTGGCGTGAAGCCCTCTGCAGGCGGCGCCACAGAGGCGCACATGACTCCGACCATGCAAACCACGAGCGGCCGCGTGGTGACCATAGCTGCCGCGAAAACAGCCCGTTCCTCGCTCGCCAGCAGAGCCTCCCTAGGCTGGCGGTGTCAACACCACACCCGCTGGCCTAGCCTGACTAGCCTCGCCTGGCCTGGCCTAACCAGCAGCCGGCAACCTGGAAAGCAACCCAGAACCGACCAGCTGCGTCAAGCGAGTCAAGGTGTAACACGCGGACACAGCACACGGACGGTCCTGGCGCGAGGCCCGATTTCCCGCTGAGCGGTCTCGCGAGGTTCCAGCTTTCCAGACGACAGTTCTTCCTGACGTCTACACGAGGGCGCTCGCGAAGATGCCTGGCAAGGGTCTCTTCCCCTTCCTTCGTCACGCTGTCCTCTCCGTGTTGCGTGTGTGGCGGCGCCGCTGCAGGTCTTCGTAAAAATCGTAAAAGCGGTTTGAGGGAGGGGTGAAGTTCATGAAAACGTGGTACGGGATTACCATATTTCCAATTTTTTCGTGGAATACGGAAGTTACGGGACACGGCATTACGGTACCGCCTTCAAAATACCACTTTTTGTCCGGAAATATAATAACCACTTTGATACTAATAAAAATATACTAATGTATCTTGTATATGCGGACATACTGGGGTGCTTTTTCGAGACCTGTCTTGACCTTGACGTGCGTCAAGGTCTGTTATTGACGTAACATACTAATTTTAGTGAAAATTGCGGTCAGTCAAGGAGTCACGTATTTAACATACTATATTTAGTCTTTGTATCGGTCAGTCAACGGGGTCAAAACAGCGGTCTTCCTACGTAGCATCTTTTCTTTTGTTGTTCGTTGTTCTTTGTTGTGCGATCGGCACCAGTACCCCCCACCGAGTTCGACGTCTCTCTCTCTATGGTGCGTGTTCGATGCCTGCTGCTGTCGGCTACAGGCCTCGCGGCGGTGCCAACAAGCCTGGCGCTGCTGCCACCCCCCTTTCTGCCACACACAGGAACGCACTCAGTTCGAAGCTCCGTCCGTGTCAGGCAAGAAAGAGAGAGACAGAGAGAGGGGTGCTTGTTGCGTGTTCTGTGTTTGGTTTTTCGCGAGTGGTACTTCGATTTCGAACATTGCGACCAGGATTGCGACACGTATCAAGCTGTACGTACGAGTCTGGTGCGAGTACGAGTGTACCAGTACACATAGTTGTGGAGCGAAGACTCGGTATTCGTGCGAACTCTTCCTTCCGTGTTTTACCGCGAGGCTACCCCCGGCATGGTGATTGGTACACGTCGGGGCTCTGATCGCCTGTGCGTCGACACCAGTCATCAACTCTGGTATAACAAACAGCAGATCATGCTCATGTTCCCATCATAAAGTATTTTTGGCTTCGTACGTATAATACACAGCACAGCAGCAGTGCACGGCGGTGAACATGAGGACTACGTATGCTGTACGTATCATTATGGGCTACGTATATCGTAGCCTGCATAGATCCTCTGCCCCTCCTCGTCGCTGCGCCTTCGTCGCTTTTACCGCCATGCTTGTCGGCTGTTGGTGGTTCCGCTCGTCGAATCACACCTTTTCTCGTTGCCAGTTTTCTAAAAGTTACGTACGTACAGTAAGTCGTACGAGAAGTACGTGGCCTTTTCTTTCAAAAACGAGTCAAGTACCGGTGGGGTTAGGGTTTGGTCATTCCAGCACTCCCGGATACTCGTCCATGCGAGGAACCAAGCTTATTCGTCTGCCACAGCAGCAGCAGCAGCAGCACAGCAGTAGCGATAGTCTCTCGCTGTCCCCCTTATATGCTTCCCGTTTGACCCATGCCTCTCTAAGGGAGAAAGAGCAGGCATACCTTCACCCTACACTCGTGATAACGCCCCCCCCGCCCCCCCCCCGCGTGCGTTTTATAAGGCAGGATGGCGTTTCCATCCTCACAAACTGACGCCACCCTCCGCCCCCTCCCCCCCCTCCCGGCCGGCCCGCCTTCCCCCCCCCCCCCCCCCCTCGATGCCCCCTACCCTCCCCAACCCCTTTCCCGCCACCCCCCCCTCCCCACCCCTACCCCTCTCCCCCCCTTCAGCAATGATTTCAGTCGTATCGCGTCATGGAGAGGTGGGGCTGCCGCGAATAGCGACAGCAAGCCACCTTTGATGAGCACTCAGCTGGGATTGGTCCGGGTCGCCGGGTATGGCATTATCGCCGGCTCCCTGTGCTTGAAGGTGGGTTTCGTGCATTTTCCATGCTGCATGGTCTACCGTACTTACTTTTTACAGAATGTTGTAACACGTGTGATAACATAACACACCCACTGGGGAGGAAATTCCGAGACGATTTTCTCCAAGCTTTTACAAGTATACAAACAACGAAAAATGGTGGCGTCGAGATCTTTCCTCGACAAATTTCGTCGAGATCTTTCCTCGAGATCTTTCCTCGAGGTCTGGCCCTTTTGGAGCGATCTCGTCGAGATGTTATCCTCGAGATCTTTCCTCGAGATCTTGCCTCGAGATCTTGCCTTTTTGGAAAAATCTCGTGGAGATATTTCCATTGTAGACGCATTGCTCGCAGCGCGCGTAAATCCGCCCTGCAGGGCGGATTTACGAGATTTGCCTCGCTTTTTTTATACTGTTTTTAGTGGGGGCATTTTTTTACTTTTCTGAAAAAATTCAACACTAACCCTAACTCTAACCCCCAACAACGACATCGATTGGTTTATTGTGGTTGGGGGTAAGGAAGGGTTAGGGTTAGTGTTGAATTAAAAAAACAAATGTAAAAAAAAATGTCCCACGCTAAAAACAGTATAAAAAAGCGAGGCAGATCTCATATATCCGCCCTGCAGGGCGGATTTACGGGCACTGCATCGCTCGGCGTTTACACCCTCCCCGGTTGTCGCGAAAATCAACTTGGGAAAGTTCGTCCGACGGTAGAGCGGTCCCACTTTAAGGGCTTGAGGGGGGGGGGTTAACCCAGCTGGAGCCCGGGGCCAGCATCGCTGTACACCCGGCTCGGTCGATGGACCTAGCCTGATGAACATATGATAGAGATAATCAGAGCGATATGACATGCACCGTATACAGTCGGCGATGTCCCCAGACGCCTTTAGTCGGTTACATGTTTACATGTTTCGGTTCGGAACAGGGCTGTCTACATATCAATAGTGTGGAGGATGGACGCCCGTGGATGTGCCAGGGTGTCCCCAGGCGCGACGAACCTCTCTTCGGTCTGACCCCGCCTCACAAGCGGTTCTTAGTCGGATGCAGCTCATCCTTCATGCGACACGCCGAACACCTCACGTCGCTTTCACGCTTGGTCTAACAACGCAATGCCTGCCTGGGTGGTGAAAACCCGATAAAACTTCGTCCCGGCGTTGTAGCGATGCTAGGGTCTATGGCCATACGACTACAGCCTTGCACGACATGAGTACACCCCCCCCCCGCGCCCCGTCTCCCTTCCCCCACTACATGTTTACGCAAACCCTCGAGCAGACTCCTCAGATAGCGCGGGTGTGGCAAGCCAAGTCCTTGGTGGGGCTGGCCCCCGCGTCGATCTACGCGGACGTGTTCCTCTTCGCGACGAGCGTCATCTACCACGTCCTCAAGAGGAACCCCATCCGCGCCTACGGGGAGTCCATCATCGTGCTGCTCCAGACGATGGTCATGGTGGGGCTGCTGTGGCGGTTCGGCACCGACGAAAATGTCAGCGCTGCCTCCTCCTCCTCCTCCTCCTCCTCCTCCTCCCCTACCGCCGCCGGCGCCGGCGCTGTCGTTGTAGACGGCAAGGCCGACCCCGCCGAGCACAGGAAGAAGGTTCGAGGGGGCGGGTTGGTTGGGAAGGTGTCGATAGTGGTGGGCTCCGTCGCGGCCTCCCTGCTCTGCTGGCAGTACCTGCCGGAGTCGATGTGGCACCTGCTCGTGATCGTGTCGACCCCGGCGATCCTGGCGGTGCAGCTGCCTCAGATCTGGAAGAACTGGCGGCAGAAGCACACGGGGGAGCTGGCCACGCTGACGGTGTTCCTGGCCTTCCTGGGCTCGACGGTTCGAATCGGGACGACCATCGCGGTGAGGCGTAAAAACAATCCCTTTTTGTGTATAAGGTGGCACTCCTTTTTTTTTGGGGGGGGGGGGGAACAAAATACTTGGAATTAATAGAGTTATATATGTTGTTATACGAGTACATATATATATATATACCTGGTATATGCTTATAAACAGTGCAGCAAAAAAAAAGAAAGTTAATGTCAACCGTTTCCGACTGCACCCAACGTTTGGTTTTGGGGGGGGGGGGGGAAACAGCTTGGAAAACAGGGCAGGGTATATGTTTCGATTGGATGGAAGGGTTGACCCATGTATACGGTTAATTAACATGTTTCGTATTTGCACAAAATACCGAACTCTTGCGTGACGGGTGCTGCGATATACCAGGTAGGGGTACTATCTCTGTAGCACTTTTTCGCCTAAACTATTATGACTGACGGGAGTTCCTCAACTGGGCTGAGGCATTCTTAATATCGCTGGAATATTATTTGCTTGCTTTTTCACTATCTCTCGATAAATGCTCGGGCCAGGGACACTACTGCACTGCTGTTCGTCTGGTTGCTCTTTCGTTTTTTTCTCGGGGTCGGCTTTTACTTACTAATAGTATAGAACTACTTCAGTGAGGGTATAGGTGCACCGCTATCGTTGCGTGCATCAGTTTCAAGACCTTTTTTTTTTCCGAAACAGAAGGTCAGCCGAAGGGTATATACCCTGGTAAGGGGTTGCCCGACCCGTTTAGAACTGTGCCCGACCCTCTTGGAGTTTCAGTTGGTTGTGTTTCCGCAATTGCTCTTGTTATAGATGCGCCCATATACGTGCCGGGGGAAATCACGTGAAGTTTGAGCTGAGCGGTCTATTTTCCGTAGTGGAGAAAGTATGTACTCGTAGCAGCGGGACTTGTGGTTCTCGACTGTTGTGGAAAAACAAAAGTCCGAAGGGCGAGGGGGGGGTCACTCCTAGACTGCGCCCGCCACCACCACCGCCGGGGGCGATACCATTACGAAACCCTTGCTCATGCGTGCTTTACAGCACCCACCCTTAAAGTCCAACGAACCCGGGGTCACCCCCTCCCCCCCCCCTCCCAAAAAGCAAGGGTCTATGGTATTACGGACTACGGCCATGCATGAACATTAATTACATCCCCCACCGCCTCACCAATACGACTAAAGGCAATCAAAAAAATGAGTACCCCCCCACCTCCTCCTCCCACCCCTCCCCACCTGATGTCATCGCGCAACCCTCTCCCCTCATTTTCTGCCCCACAGGATCTTGGGGGAGACCCGTGGCTCCTACTGAACTACGTGCTGGGAGCGAGCTCGAACGCGGTCATGCTGGCGCAAGTTTATGTTTACAGAGCTCGTACCGCAGTGATAAGGGAACTTGTCGACGCCAAAGCCCACCCGGCTGCCGCGGCGGCGTAATCCCTCCAGAACTTGAACTCCCGTTTTTTTTTTTGAGGGGGGGGAAACTACTTGGAATTAGAGTCGAATATTTTTTGGAGCGGTAAGAGGTTTAAAGGCCGAGTAGTGGGTCAGGTTTCGCAATCCGGAGGAGGCGGGGGAGGGGGGGCGGCGGGCACAAGCAGGGGTAGCGAACGTGTGGCGGTGGGACGGAGGGCAGGAGGGAGAGGGGGAGCGGCTGGAGTCGCTTGTAAACGATGTCGTGCATACGTACGTAGTGTGGGTGAAACAGGGGTGTTATTTTTTGCCGAGGAAAAGGGGAAAAAAATAAGCACTCGGGATGCGGGAATGTGGGCACTCGGATGTAAGTGAGCGGTGCTTAGTTTTCTTTCTCCAGGTCTGGGACGATATTTTGACCCAGAGTTTTTGAACCCCTTTGCGTGAGAGAGAGAGATTGAGAGACAGCAACATCCTTTTGGGACCCCAGGTAGATCTGAAATACGACAGGCACGGTAGTGCGCTCTTATGAACCGTATATACAGACAGGAAGAGCGTGCGGCAGTACAAGTATCATCATCATGCAGCGCGCGTGTCGTGTATACGTACATCTCCCTACGTTTTTCACTTCGGGCGCATCGCCTACCTACCCCTGGGCAGCCCGGGTTTCTTTCTTCTATGGTCGGTGCTGAGCAATAATCAAGTAGTTTCGTTTGGACAGTGTTACCCTCCCGAGTCCCCAAGGGGTTGAAATATTGAGGGATATTGAGATTGAGAGAGATATAGAGGCTGAGAGAGAGGGGGGGGGGCGGGGGGGGCGTACTCCTTTGTTGCTTGCATTAGTCATTCGGCCATTGACCACGCTTCCCTTTCGAGACGGAGCACCGAGAGAGGGAGGGAGGGGGGGGGGGGGGTCTCGCCCGCCTTGGCATGCTGTTGCTGCAAAACCATTGAAGCCCGCGTGGGTGGGTGGGTGGGTGGGTGGGTAGGTGGCTGTACTGGTAGGTGTACTATGAGTGCTGTTTATGGCAAGCATTTATTTGCAGTTTTTCTCTCATCAGGCGGCCACTAAGGATGGCAAAATCGGTCTTTGATATTTGAAACGGCATTTGGATCCCTTTCGCGCTTAAAAACATGAGGAATTTTCAATGCAGATCGCCTCGCAAACTGCAAGGACCGTATTGAGACCCATGTGTCTTCTCTCTCATGTCCGGCATTCTCGGTTGAGCGCGAACCAAGCGGTCCACACCTCCTGGGCAGATCATGATCTATCTATCTACAGATCATCTAGTTCCCCACCTGACGTTGTGAGAGATTGCGCAAGATCTACATATATAGTACAGATCCAACCCAGGAAACATGTGCTAGATCATGCAGATTATACGCCCCCCCCCCCCCCTCGGGGGTGGGGGGGCATTTACCAGGATTTTTTCGCAAGCTAGAGGAGACGTTGTGGTTTGGTGTGTACGCACACTTAGAGGACCGTGTTGCTCGTAGATTATGAAGGAGACTGGCACTTCTATTTTTTGTTCATTCATTTTTGCTTTGGAGGGGGGGTAATGGCGATTCATGGTATTCGTTGGTTTCGTGATGCGACTCACTCGCCGGTAAGTCTTGACTGCTTGGGCGGAACCGCATTGTTTGTGATTTGCAACATGGCAGTCTCCTGTACGCTGCAGCTAGTACTTATCAGCTGTGTTTTTTGTGCCAACTAGTTGGCGGAAGGTCGGCTTTTGTCTGATGGTACGATTTGCACGAAATGGGGTCTACGTGCAGCAGGCTGTCTTGCTTTTTTGGAAAAATAGTGCTGTGCGATTTTTCGTTTTTGTTTTTGTTTTTTTTGCTCCTTCGCGAAAGGAGTCCCGAGACACTTTTAAATCTATTCCTTGTTGGCAATCTGTATGTCGTTGACGCTCGGGTTTTATATGATTTATCACCTGGGGGCTTGCTTTTGCTCATGCCAACAGGGTGCGAGTATTCGGTTTTATTTCGGTATGGTGTGCTTCTTGAGGCCGAGCTTCTGAAAAGAATCTCGCCTTCAGCTACTATTACTTGGTAAGGATACGCCGTTGACTTCATGCACTACATCGGCAGCTGATGGTCATGTTTCTTTAGTAACGTTCACCCTTTTTCTGCACAACTGCAAGAAAAATGACACGCCACTCTACTTTCCACATTTTCAGGCATCACGTACATGCATATAAGCTTCCCCCCCAAAATTCAACGGGGGGGGTGCAATTAATTGTGCAATTCAAGCGAGGTTACGCATGGTGGGAGAGAAGGTGTCATCCACGCTGACTGATGCTACCGGACAATCCCGTCATCATGTCATCATGTGTACGCGTAGCACATTGTCCGTCTACGTATCCTGGTACCCCAACTATTGGGTACTATTGAAGTCCGGGCACGGGAAGGACTGGTACTACATTTATTATGTTGATGTCGCGTGCGATCACGTGGGGTTAGCGTATTAAGGGCGTTCAGCCATCATAATCACATGCGGACGACCCCCCCCCCCCCCCCCGTTACAAGCGAAACCGCTGCAAAAATATCTGCTCTAACCGAACAAACGTACCAAGTACGCCTCTACAACACGGCTTTCGCCCTTCCTTGCTCGTTGCCATTATACCTTGTGTCCACTGGTATGGTTACGTTATTACTGACTGACATCGGCGAGGAGGGGAAAACATGCAAACTTCCCCTGCTTTCTTCATGCTTTTCGAGTTTCCACGGTTGATTCCGGTTTTGGCTACGTAGTAGCAGTTCTACATCTTGGTCTGTAAACCAAGAGGTTTCCGTTACCCCTATCAGCATTTCCATCTATCTGCGGTCTGCGGTTCTGCTCTATAAATAAGTATTAGTAGTAACCACTCACTGCTGTTGTAGTACATCCTCCGTGTCAATACTATACTCCCTCTTGCTTTCCACGTTTCACCAAAGGTCTTTGTGTTGCTTGTTCAAGGGGGAGGTTCCGCTCACCATATCGCATTCACAACGCCAAGAACCATATGCGAAACCATACCGCATACCGCATGGAGGTATAGACTTACTGTAAGTACGTACAGTTGGTGTCACAATCTTAGGCTCGCGTTTGGGAGGGGGGGGTGGCGGGGGGGTACCTACGAGTGAGGTCATTAATTATCACGCTCAATGGCGGGAGCTGCACTAAATCCAATATAATAATAACAGCCTCTTCTCTACGTACGTACGTACAGTAAAGATTTGTGTCACAAAAAGGTAAAGGTTAGGTTTCCGCCGTGTTCAGTCTAGCTCGTACAAGAGCAGGTACTACCGGTTACGGTTCGTGGGTGTTTTGTTGGCGAGCCTAGATTATGTACACAGTCAGACCAGTAGTAGTGGTCGGTGGTGCGCGTTGATTATAGGAGCGCGTCATATCTGACTACTGACTGTTCTGGCTGTACTCCTAGATCGATTGAATTGCGCATTGCTTTTTGCCTCGTCGTCTCGTCGTCCAAAGATGTCACATGTAAAAAAAAAAAACGATGTGCCACGTTTGCCACGTACTCGAAGAAGCACGTCGTATTTTTTTGCATGTTTTTTTTAGGATCGTTGCGCTGCCGGTTTGGTTGCCTCACGAGGCACGAGCAAACCAGGAGCCAAGCCCTCTGCTAAATTGGTGCCGTCGCATACGGTAGGTCCTCGCAACGGGTGTCGTGTTGCCATCCGGCGCGTCAGTTGTCGTGCTCCCTCGCGAAACACGGGGGAAAACGACTATGATCGATTATGATTGGCCTAGAGTAAATCCGGTCGGTGTGAACCAACCAATCAAAACATCGCTACGGGGTTGGTCAAGATGTCGAGCTCCGCTGTTGACACAGAGTCACAGAGACGAGAGAGGCCGCTGCTCCTCAGGTTTCCAGCTCCTCCCTCGTACCTCCCACGAGCCCCCCGACAATCGGCGGCACACCTCGATCACCGGGAATACTCTTGTTTGTCGGCACGTGCCCTTCGCAGACGCTGCCTCCCGCCAGGGTTGACGAAAGAGAGAGGCGAACACACGGAACGGACACGCGTCCCCAAGTTGATCTAGCTGCGAGCACATTTAGCTTTTAGGTCCAACGAATATCGCGAGCATTCTACCGCTGCTGCTGCTGGGTGTGGGCAGACAGCCCGACGCGCGGAGGGCACTTCCCGCGTGAAGAGCGAGCCGCTTGGAAGGTCCGGGGCGGGCCAGGAGTAGAGCTCGCGCTCACGCGCGTGCTGCACCCGGTTGGCGGCGTCAGCTGCCATGGTTTCCACGCGACGAAAAGTGACCGTCTGTGTGGTTGGTGCAATGTGTGCTTCAGCGCCACCAGCGGAGGGCTTCACGCCACCTGGATGTTCAGGTGAGCAGAGAGAGAGAGAGAGATAGTGAAAGTCGGCCGCTTGCCTGCGCGTATGCGCCTTGACTCTGTTGGGGTGTTTCTATCGCTTTGACTTTGCGCAGAGCGTGCGTGCGTTGAACGCCCAGCCGTCGGCCGTCGTCTCTTTTGTTTTGGTCTTGGTTTGGTCAAACATCAAGTTCTCATCATTGTCATCAACGCGATTGTACTCCGTTCTGAACCCGTCATTTTCTCGGTCTGACGCAAGGTCGCTTATTGATACCGTTTAAGTATTGACTCTAATTTCCTGTAGTTTCAACCTATAAAAAAACATGGGTGCTGCATGCTGCAGTTGTAAAACCCTCACGAACTCGTGCGTGTACAACTGCTGTTGGTAGTCGTACTGCCTCAGAGTACCGCGCGCGGGCAAGCTATTAATCGAAAGCATATTGCTGCCGTTGTTGTGTTTATAGCTGTTGCTGGTATCGGTAGTGCTGTTGGCGTAGTTGTTGGTTACCAGTTGTGATAACAGGTACTCGTATGATATAACCAGGTATGTCTCGTACTAAAAATGTATGTACGTACTGAATGAATGCACAATGTACTGCTGCACATACCAGGCACATGCGACACAACAAACACAAACAGCCCTCTGCCCCCTCCTCCTCCTCCTCCTCCTCCTCCTCCTCCTACCCCCCACCCACTCCCCTCTCCCCCACGTTCTGTAGCACGAGTGTGCGGAGCAGGCGACGCGTTCTACTCGGCGGAGCGACGATTAGCAGCAGCTTCCGCGGCTAGCGCGGGTCGGGCTGATTGTGCCAGTACGAGCAGCAGGAGCAGCAGCAGGCAACGTCAACACGGCGGTGGTGCTGCTGCTGCTGCTAGTTCTGCGTCTGCCTCTGCTGCTGCGCCTGGGGGGCTGTCAATGCTGTGGCCCTCACCCAGCCGAAGATCAAGGTGGTGGTGGTCGGGAAACACAGCAGAAACAGGTGTGTGCGAGCTAAACACTGCAGCAGTATAATGACCCCGCAAACGCAAACAAGAAACGCCTACTTGTAATCGGAGTTGAAACCTTGTAACGTCGTGGCTTGAGGGCCAGCTTGAGCGTTTATATACCTGGTACCAGGTAGGGGTTCGGTGTAGCGCTCTCCGCCACTCCTGTTTGTAGGACGATTAATCCAGATTAATCTGTACTTTTTGTTCAAAAGTGTTGTGTGACACGCGTCCTCCCAAAAAGCGAGCCTGGCGTTCTTAGTATTACAAGAGCTGTGGATGTACCAGCGGTTTCCCTTCCCCTATTGATAGTACCGCCTCATTACGAAGACATTTTAACCCATTCAGAACTGAAAAAAAAAATCCTACACTAATTCCAAGTAGTGTGTCCCCAAATTCGTGGCACCAGTTAAGGTCGCCCAAGGTCTGTCTTGTCACTTCCGTTTCGTGGGTATGATAGACCCGAAGTACCAAATCACTTCGGTGTGTACTCTCCACATACAACAGAACCAGACAAGAGAGAGAGATAGAGATAATCTGCTTGGGGTTTCCGCCCCTACATTGGCGTCGTCAGCAGGACTTTTCTTTTGGTTGTTGGTTTCCCACCCAGCAGTACCAAGTACCTGGTAGGTTATTTCTTACATTGCTCTTGGGTCTATACACACTATACACAGGAGGAGCACGAGCAGGAGCAGGAGGAGGAGGAGGAGGAGGAGGAGGAGGGGCATTTGCGGGAGCGAGGGTAGGAACCCGAAAGGCAGCAACGACTACTTCGATGATGATGATGTCGTCCATCGCGGAAGCCGAAGCGCCTTCCCTCGTCGCCGCCGCCGCAGCCCCGGTAGAGATAGACAATCGCAGACAACTCCCGGGGATGCCCTTCGACATGCGAGACGACAGCGAGTTCTACGTGGAGATGGAGCGCCAGCGCGATAAGAAAAGGGAGTACGTCTCGGACGTCGACACCCTGGGACCCACCATGTTGGGGAGGAAGGGACCCTTGGCGCGGAAGGGAGGGGGCGGCGGGGGGGGGGGAGGGCACAGCGACTCCCTCCAGTTCTACCTCCGAAATATGGCCAAGGTGGACTTGTTGAAACCCCACGAGGAGATAATCTTGGGCCGGCAGATTCAGAAGGGGGTTGCTTACGAGAACACGCGAGACCACCTCGAGCTGATGCGGGGCGTGGAGCCTAGCGACGAGGAGTGGGCGGTCGCTCTGGGGATGCAGAGGGCGGAGCTCTCGAAGGAGCTGGGGCGAGCGAGCAAGGCGAAGATGGCCATGCTCGCGGCGAACCTCCGGCTGGTGGTGAGCGTTTCGAAGAGGTACCGGTATCGGGGGCTGAGCTTCCAGGACCTGATCCAGGAGGGCACGTTCGGCCTGGTGAAGGCGGCGGAGAAGTTTGACCCCGAGAGGGGCTTCAAGTTCTCCACCTACGCGACGTGGTGGATCAAGCAGAGCATCATGAGGGGCATTGCCGACCAGGTGAGCGGGAGGTTTAATCTGGGCTGCTGAGTTGGCTGGCTCTTGTTTGAATACATTGGCGACTATAGTTGTTATTAATAGTTGACCACGATTGCTCTTGTCCTAGATATAAGGACCGCTTGGTACGGATATTAATTCCCACACGTTCCTTATATTTAGGGACAAGGCTCTTAAGCTAAGTTGACGACTAAGTTGTTAGTTGGGTAGGTATCAAGCAGAGCATCATCATGAGGGGCATTGCCGACCGGGTGGGCGGGAGATTTAATCTATACACGAGGCTGTTGAGTTGGCTGGCTATTGTTTGAATTAGTTGGCGACTATAGTTGTTAGTTGGCTACGATCACTCTTGTCCTAGATATAAGGACCGCTTGGTACGGATATTACTTTCCCACACGTTCCTTACATCTAGGGAAAAACTGTTGAGTTGGCTGCCTTTTGTTTGAAATAGTTGGCGATTATAGTTATCAGTCGGCTATCACTCTTGTCCCTAAATGTAAGGACCGCTTGGTATGGATATTATTTCCCACACGTTCCTGATATCTAGGGACAGACTGGTACCCAGGTCATATATAAACGTATACAAGACGAGACTGGAGGTAACTACTAAATAGCATCAAAGAGTGTATAACGTTCAATGGTGTCCCCTCTGGTATACGTTACACAAGGGTTTCCTACATATTGCAGGCATATTGATTCATGGGACCAGCTTTGTGAGTCTAGAGCTATATACCAGGTATACAGCAGCAGCATTGCGTGTAGAACTGCGGCTGGACGATAGGCGCTGCTGCTGCTGCTGCTGCTGCTGCTGCTCTCGTCCGTGAAGTTTCACTCTTGATATAATTCGGTAGTAGAATCATAACTTCATGATCTAGATCATGTACAGATAGATCATGATCTACTGCTGTAGATCGTCTAATTCCTCACGTGCGTTTGTGAGAGATTAGTGCAGGATCTGCACAGCAGTACGTATTCTAACCCTGCAGCTGTTTAACGACTCCCACCCGGCAAACATGAGCTAGATCCTACATATCATATACAGATCATATGTACAAGATTGTGAATACATCTGCCTTGAAACACCTAGACCACGAAGTGGGAATGATCTGTATGATCTGCAAGATCGGTGTGATCTACATGAGCTGTATGATAAATATGATCTGTATGGTCTGTATTATCTGTCTGTCCGAGGCGTGGAATGATTGGCTCCACTAACATGGAAATATTGATTCCGTCGGAAGTGGTCCTTGATTAGTTAGCACCCTCGTCCCCCCTCCCCTATCCACCTTCCACCTCCGCCGCCCCCTTTTTTTTTGCGTTTCCCATGTTGGGTCCAGGAAAGTTCCAAGAAAAATCGGGGGTTTCGTCGACTTTTGTGACCTATATATGTTCCCGCTTTCTTTTCTACCCCCCCCTGCTCCGTCTCGAAAGGGATGCGTGGTCAATGATCAAATGACTAAGGCAAGCAACAAATGAGTACCCCCCCCCCCCCCCCCCCCCCCCCCCCTAGTCTTCTTTTTTTCGTTGTTTTCATTTCTTCCCTCTGTCACCGTTTCTGCTGCCACTGCCGTTGCTGCTACTGCTGTCGTCGCTGCTGCTGTTGCTGCTGCTGCTGCTTCGATTATGTTTTTTTTCTCGTTCTTGTTTCTCTTTTTTGTTTACAGAGTCGAGTGATCCGTCTACCGGTCCACGTGCACGACTTTCTCAACTCTGTGAGGAAGGCCACCAGGGAGCTCACCGACAAGAACGGGAAGCTGCCTACCGACGAAGACCTGAGCCTTCACCTCGAGACCACGATCGTCAAGATTCAGGTCCGTTTTTGTTTCCGTTTTTGGTAAATCATTCTGGTGACTGTTTTTTCTGTATATTATATATACCTTGTACGTATGCTTACGGAATTGTACGCTATGATTGCTTTATACTTGCCAGGGGCTGCTAATAGAAATCTCTCTTTACCAGCAGGCACAAGAGTATGTCGTGAACTTGTAATTCATCCGGAGCTTGCACTATCCTACTCTGCCATACTCTTGCCATACTCTGCCATACCCTTCAATACCCTACCGTACTTTGCACGTATTTACCCTACCCTACGCTACCCTCCTTTACCCTACCCTACCCTCCCTTACCATACCCCCCTTTTTACCCTACCATGCACTACCCTACTCTGCCATACCCTTCAATACCTTACCGTGCTTTGCACTTATTTACCCTACCCTACGCTACCCTCCTTTACCCTACCCTGCCCTCCCTTACCATACCCCCCCCTTTACCCTACCATGCCCTTCCTCACCCTACCCTACCCTACCCTCTGTCATCCTTCCACTACCCGACCCTGTTACCCGACTCTACTCCGCTCTACCTTACCTTACCTATCCTCCTGCCCTGCCCTACCTTACCCGACCCTACTACCCAACTGTCGTACCCTACTCCGCTCTACCCTACCTTACCCTCCCCTACCCTCCTACCCTACCCCCCTACCTTCGTTTGTTGGTCTACCCAGTACTACCGCGACGCCGCTAGGGCGACGCTGAGCATGGAGGCTCCTCGAAGCATCGCTTCCAAGAGCTCGGGCTCCAGCAACGTGGGGCCCAAGTCGGCGGTGGAGATGGGGGAGATGGTCACGGGGAAAGACACCCCTGAAAAGTTCGCCCAGGAGGACGTGATGAAGCAGAAAGTCACCGAGCTGCTCATGACCCTTAGCTGCAGGGAACAGGAGGTGAGCGAGGGAGGGAGTAAAGAGGAGAGATGGAGGTGGGGGAGGGAGGGGTCCTCCTCTTCCAGCCTCGCCCTCTTTTCCGCCGAGATGCCCATCATCGAAAGCTGGTCGGAGGCCTCCAGGGGCGCTCTCCTGATCTTCCACGCCTCGTTGAGCGTTCTCAGCTCGGCCTCCATGTCCCCCCCTTCCCCCTCCTTCCCGAACACGGCCGCCTCCAAGTCGTCCTCGAACTCCTCCTCGAAGTCGTCTTCCTCTAGACTGTCATCCCCCACGTCGTTCGCGAACCCCTCGCCCTCCAACGCCCCCCCTTCGACGACTCCCCCCAGAACCCCTCCCAATTCCGCCTCCTCCTCTTCCTGAAACCCACCTCCTCCCACCCCCGCCCCCAACCCCAACAAGGACGGCTGCTCCTGCGGCACGCCCCTCTCCCCGGCAGTCTTTGACCGCGCCCCCAAAAGAGAATGTAACTCGGATGCTATGCCTATCGCCGGGGTAGTCCCTAGCCGCTGATGCGCGAGAGCGACCTCGTTACGCTTGGCGGCGAGCTCCGCCTCGGCAACCACCGCCGCCGCCGCTTCCACCGCCCCGGGGGCTGGAGGCAGCACCCCCGCCTGCACCAGAAGCTGGTCGAACGCGAAGTCTCGCACGCGGTAGTTGCGGTACGGCTGCCTGAGCTTGTGCAGAGCGCGCGCCTCTATCTGTCGGACCCGCTCCCTGGTGAGGCGGAACTCTCGCCCGATTTCCTCGAGGGTTCGGGGAAGCAGGCCGTCGAGCCCGAAGCGCGCCTTCACCACCTAACATAGCGAAAAGCAAAAAGCGAAACAGGACACGGTGGTGATGATAGTGGGTTAGTGTTGTCATTGTCGACGGGGAAGGGAGGCGTTTTTCGGGGGTTGGAAGGGAGGCGTTTTTCGGGGGGTGGGTGGTGTCAGTGTCTACGGTGGCATGTAGGGGTACGATCGTTTTTTCGGCGCTCGTTTTGTCGACAGTATACCGTCATTGTCATTTTACACCCTCCCCTAGGAGATACGATGCTGGCCGCAGGGCGGCGAAACAGGAAGGGGAAAAGGTTAGCAAAAAAAATTATCATGTGATACATGGAAACGATGTAGTGAGCGCCCAACTGCTGTTGGGAGGTGTCTCTTATTAGGAGTAGGAGTAAAAACGGTGCTGCGTCTCGAAAGGGACGCGTGGTCAATGGTCAAATGACTAAGGCAAGCAACAAATGAGTACGCCCCCCCCCCCCCCACCGCTTGGTGCTAGCAATATCTGCCTGGTCGGTGAAAACCCGACATGCTCCGTCCCGGCATTGTAGGGATGCAAGGGTCTAAGACGGTCATACGATTA
>MEHQ01000494.1:6742-43048 GCA_008828725.1 Saccharina japonica | reverse complement strand
GGGGGGCGGGGGGGGTGGGGGGTGGGTTGGTGGGTAGATGGGGGGAGGAGGTTAAGGGAGGGGCGGTCTTTTGTGTACTCATGTCATGCATGGCCGTAGCAATCGTATGACCATAATAGACTCTCGCATCCCTACATTGCCGGGACGGAGCACGTCGGGTTTTCACCGACCAGGCAGAAATTGTTTGCACCAAGCGCGAAGCGCCGTGTAGTGTTGGGGGGGGGGGTAGGAGGGGGGACGGTGGCTGGTGGGGGGGGTCACTACACGCCGCATCCTGTTAGCTGCACAAACCGCTACCACGCGACTGGGGTAAACGCACAGCATTGAGATGAACAACGGAAAACCACTACACCCCCCTCTCTCCCCCTCTCTCCCCCGCAATCTCCTCGCTCCTTTTTTACGACGAAATTTCCGCAAAAAAAAAAAATGACAAGGAAACCAAATTGAAATGAAGCAACGTTGAACATTCAACACAATTATTTAATACGCGAAAAAACAAAAAGCCCCCGCCTCGACTCCTGAGGAATTATTTCCCCCCTCCGCCTGCCAACTGGTTATACGACTACGGCCATGCATGAACATGAGCACACAACCCCCTCTGCCCAAACGTTGGAGGTGTCTCTATTTGGAGTAGGAACGGTGCTCCGTCTCGAAAGGGATGCGTGGTCAATGGTCAAATGACTAAGGCAAGCAACAAATGAGTACCCCCCCCCCCCCCCTGTCCAACCCAACACCACCGCCCCCCACTCCCACTCCCGCCCTCCCCCACTCTGCACAAAACGCCCCCCCCCGCGAACAACTCCGTCTCGAAAGGGATGCGTGGTCAATGGTCAAATGACTAAGGCAAGCAACAAATGAGTACGCCCCCCCCCCCCCGGCCTGCTCCCCGCCAAAAGCCACAAACATTTACCATAGCCCCCCCCCGCTGGCAACGACCACCTTTTAATTTTTCGTTTTTCTTCTTTTTTTTTTTTTTTCCCTGCTTCCTTGCGGCCCCCAGGGCGCCGCTGATCCCCCCAGCCGGCCGCCGTTGTTAACCCTGGCCCTTGATTCCGCTCCACCGCTACCCCTCCCCCACCCCCGCCACGCCCCCGCCTCCATCCCCGCCCTTGCCCTTGATCCCGCTTGAGACGCGGCAATCGCTTGCTGCACCGCGCTAGGGTAAGTTTTAGTAGAGTCAGCGGCGTTACCGCCGAATCCGCCGCCCCCACCCCTAACCCCGCTCCCACCCTTACCCCTGGGGTCGTGGCGGTACTGTTCGTCGGGGAAAATGTTTCGTCCGAACCGAGGCGTTGATGTCGCGGAGCGGTAGTCCTTGCCTCCGTAGGTCGGCCCTTGCGTGAAGTCTGCTTCCGGCTCCGGCTGCGGTGGCGGCGGCGGCGGCGACTGCTGGTGCTCCTGCTTTGGCTGCTGCTGCTTTGGCTGCTGCTGGCTCTGCTGCTGCTGGTGGTGGTTTTGCTGCTCCTGCTTCTGAAGCCGTTGTTGCTGCTCCTTCTCCTTCTCAGCAACGCCAACACCAACGCCAGCACCAGCACTTACGCCACCGAGATCAACACCACCGCCACCACCACCAACACCAACACCAACACCGCCATCACCAACACCGTTACCAACACCGTTACCAACACCACCACCATTACCCACAACACCAACACCGACACCAACGCCAACGCCAACACCGAGGTCACCACCAACACCGCTTCTTATCACGTCCCCGGGAGAGCGTCGGACGCCTTGCGCATGGGAGGGCACCTCTTGCACCACAGCAGTGACATCCTTCGCAGCATAAGCAGCATCAGCATCAGCATCAGCAGCAGCAACATCAGCAGCAACATCAGCAGGAGCAGCTTTAGCTACAACGGCATCTCCCGCAGAAGCAGCAGTGGCATCAGTAGCAACAACAGCAGCACCGCTCGCAACACCACCGGTAGCAACAACACCAGCAGCATCATCATCCACCGTCACAGCAGCAGCGTCAGACACGCCAGTCTCAACAGCGTCACCACCCCCGCCGACAACGCCCCCACCGTTCACCACAGCTTCCAACATTGCGTCACTGCTGCCTACGCTTTCACCGACGCGCTTTGCTTTTCCACCACCACAACTACCAACACCAACACCAACGTCACCACCGATCCCACCACCATCACCACCGCCACCACCACCATCACCCCCACCACCACCGACACTAACACCCACGCCAACATCCGCGCCAACATCAGGGATAACATCAGGGATAACATCAGGGATAACATCAGGGATAACATCAGGGATAACATCAGGGATGACATCAGGGATAACATCAGGGATAACATCAGCGGCAGCAGCACCGTTAACACCACCCATAGCGCCAGCGATCGCACCATCAGCGTTAACATCGGCACTATCATCACCGAAATCATCACCGAAAACGTCACCGAAACCATCCCCGCTAACGCCACCACCACCGCCACCGCCACCACCACCGCCAACACCAGCCTTACCCTTAACACCATCGCCAACACCAACGCTAACCCCACCACCACCACCACCACCGACAACACCAGAGCCAACCTCAGCATCAGTGTTCGAGTTAACGGCAGCGTTTGCGTGACCATCAGCATCGTCAGCAGAAGACAGCAGCCCTTCGCTCACAACACCACCCTCCCCACCAACACCCGCCGCCCCCACTCCCGGGGGTCGCTCAAGAGTAGCCGACTGCGCCTCGGGAAGGGCGGACTGCTGCTGCTGCTGCGGCGGCGGGGGCGGCAGCCGCTCTCCCATGACATCCATGGCCATCGCAGCTTCAGTCTCCTCGAGGGGAACCGGTAACCCGTAACAGTCAAGACTGACGTCTCCTAGACAGTTGATGCCGCTCGCCAGGTGCTCCTCCGACCTCTGAAAGAGACGGGGACACGCGCGTGTGGGGGGGGGCGGGGGCGAGGGAGGCGGCGGGGGAGGGGGCGGGGGGGTATCATGTCGTGCATGGCCGTAGTCGTATGATCATAACCCCTCACATCCCTACAATGCCGGGACGGAGCACGTTGGGGACCCTCGCATCCCTGCAATGCCGGGACGGAGCACGTTGGGGACCCTCGCATCCCTGCAATGCCAGGACGGAGCACGTTGGGCTTTCACCAACCAGGCAGACATTGCTTGTTACACCAAAGCGCGAAGAGCCGTGCGCGTGTTGGGCGAGTCGCATGAAAAGGGTGGGCTGCATCCTACTCCAAGTAAGAACCGCTTGTGTGGCGGACTTGCATATGGACGACAGCATCCAATGAATTGATTATATTTCTGGTGTGGCCACTTCCAGAGACAGCAATGGGTTTGCTATGATCCGCCTCTAGAAGACGTTACCGGGAGGGGGGGGGGGGGTGTACTCGATATTCATGCATGGCCGTAGTAATCGTATGGCCATACACCCTCGCATCCCTACGATGCCGGGACGGAGGGGGGGAACGAGGCTGATAGGTTGTTTTGTTTTGATAGTCTTTTTGTGGGTCAGTGGTTTGGTTTCATCCTAATTACTCTTACCTTTCCCTCCTTCAATCCTTCTGCCCCCCCCCGTCTTGCATCGTTTTTCGCCCCCCCCCCCTCCGCCATACGCATATATTATATATCTATGGGTTGGGTTGGCGTCGCCTGGCGACGACGCTGTAAAACATGCCTCTCACTGCGTGAGCTAGACAACCAGGGTACCGTTTTTTTTTTTTTTGGCGGTTACCCAAGACTGGCGGTCGAGTAGATCATTTGTGCGGGGTCGGGAACCTCAACTCCGCACAAGGGGAATGATCGTATCACGTAGTGTGATATGGTAAGGCATTCATGAGGCAGATACATAGTGCTCCCATTGCTGTCTCATGAAGTAGCCACACCAGATATTAAATTAACTCATTGAAGCTGTCATCCATATGCAAGTCCGCCTGACAAGCGGTTCTTAGTAGGATGCAGCTCACCCTTCATGCGACTCGCCCAACACCTCACGGCGCTTCGCGCTTGGTGCTAGCAATGTCTGCCTGGTCGGTGAAAACCCGACATGCTCCGTCCCGGCATTGTAGGGATGCGAGGGTCTATGGTCATACGACTACGGCCATGCATGAAAATGAAGTACACCCCCCCCCTCCACTATTCTGCTGCTGCTGCCGCCGCCGCCATCTACCCCAGCTGTCAGAAGTGTACCAGAAGGCCTGGAGCAATGTGGAGGTTGCTGCGCTGGAAGGACTGTTCAACCAGCTGTCTAACGCCGAGGACCGGTTGCTGGAATTCTTGGAAAAAGCCAAGCAGCAGGTGCAGAGTGGTGGTGGTGGTAACTATCCTATTACGGGGGGCCATAGTAAACACTAGTAAATAGGACCAAATACTGTCAGTAAAAATAGGGAGATATGCAGTTTTTTTGTGTACCGTAGGTCCTATTTACTATGGTGTCCCGTAATAGTAGTAGTAGTAGTAGCAGTAGCAGTAGTGGTAGTAGGAGTAGTAGTAGTAGACGCATGCTACGATAGAAGAGCACCATGTTTTTTCTGAGCTCCTCACTTAAGGAGCGTCATCCCTCGCCGAAAAAGTGATTTTGGAGGAAAATAAAAGTGCTGCCGGATGAGAAATCTCATGACCGAAATATACTCTGAAACAATATCCGTCACAAAAAATGAAACTCCGACGAATTTGGGTTAAGGAGCCCGATCGTTCAGAAAACGTTTCATCCGAAAAGTGCTACCTCTACCGTAGCACGCGTCAGTAGTAGTAGTGGTAGTGGTGGTAGTAGTAGCAGTAGCAGTAGTAGTAGTAGTAGTAGTAGTAGTAGTAGTAGCAGTGTAAAAGTAGCAGTAGCAGTAGCAGTACTAGCAGTAGCAGCAGCAGCAGCAGTAGTAGCAGTAGCAGCAGCAGCAGCACAACCAAACGGAACGCCACCCCCCTTCCCGTCCCCGCCTCATTCCACCCCCGCCCCCTCCTCCTCTATATAACATATTTATCGCTTAAATTGCGGAATGTCTCCCCCCTCCTCCCTCCTCCCTCCCCCCTTCTCCCCTCCCCTCCCCTCCCTTCTCCCACCACGCATCCAGCGTGCTGAGCTGAACGGGAGGTCTTTGATGAACGCTAGCGCTGGCGAGGTGGAAGCTGCCAAGCTCCTGTCTAACGTTATGGACGCCCGCCGGAGGCTAGAAGAGGACGCGATCGTGGAGGCGGTTGGCGAAGGGGGGGGAGGGGGTGGGGTAGGAGGAGGAGGAGGAGAGGAAGGGGGAGGTGCGAGCGAGTCTGCTGCAGCCGACGCTTTGGGGCTGGAGACGAGGCTCCAGGAGGCGATGGACGCTGCAGAGGTACGAACATCGTAATGTGCTTGGAGTATAAACTTGTGATGAAGTCGATCGCAGTTTTATCATAAGGCAGCTTGCAAAGATGAGTGTCGAGGAAAAAAATGCTCGATGCCACTACATACTGAGGTGCGCTTTACAAGTGATTTTTTGTGAATCGTACACATAAAAAAGGAAAAAGAACAAGCCACGACTAAATACAAAATTGAAAATGGGCGAAAATTGGGGGCAAAACATGTTAATACATACAGATGTACATATATAGGCAAACGGAAAGAGACCGAAACACGAAAAACGAGCGAAAAGCTTCGTTTGTTTCTCCCGAAAAATGTGGCAAAAACTACATGTCAACACAAACGGAAGTAGAACAAAAACCAAATAACACAATTACGTATAATACTCGTACATGGTGAACGCAACTTTATTCAAACAAATGGAATACGTATGCATCAGACAAATAGAGTATGCATGTATCTCGCTCTCACGCGCGCTTGATCCCTCTACCAGCAAACAAGCACAAATCAACCAGCGAAAAATGAGCAATTCACAGCATTACAGTTATGTTTGAATATTTTTTTGTCTCCCTCTCCCTCTCTCTCTCTCCGTTTATATATCTCGTTCGTTGATATGTAGCGACACTCCCCCCCCCCCCCCCCGGTAACGTCTCCTAGAGGCAGATCATAGCAAACCCATTGCTGTCTCTGGAAGTGGCCACACCATAAATAAAATCAATTCATTGGAGGCTGTCGTCCATATGCATGTCCGCCACACAAGCGGTTCTTACTTGGAGTAGGATGCAGCCCACCCTTTTCATGCGACTCGCACAACACGCCCACGGCGCTTCGCGCTTTGGTGTAACAAGCAATGCCTGCCTGGTTGGTGAACGCCCAACGTGCTCCGTCCTGGCATTGCAGGGATGCGAGGGTCCCCAACGTGCTCCGTCCCGGCATTGCAGGGACGCGAGGGTCCCCAACGTGCTCCGTCCCGGCATTGTAGGGATGTGAGGGGTTATGATCATACGACTACGGCCATGCACGACATGATACCCCCCCGCCCCCTCCCCCGCCGCCTCCTCCCTCCCTCCCTCCCCTCCACCTCGTACGTACAAAACCAACACACAGGCACAACAAACACACAAAAAAACTCCCACGGTACCTGGTGTGACTCTCAAAGCCCGGAACCCTAGCAGCCACAGCAGCCTTCACCAGAGGCACCGGAGAAGACAACGGCGCGGACATAGCCTGCAACAGGAAGGGGAGGGGGGATAGAAAGGGGCGGTTACTACAGTAAGTAGTGCGGGTCCCTTTATAGTGCGGTCTGAGTAATGCGGTATCCCGATATAAGGCGGTCAAAACCGCTTGGCGCGACTGGGGGATTGCACTCACAACCTGGAACGAAGAAGGCGGCTTCCCTATATAAGGCGGTCATATTGCTTGTAGGCACACCACCACACGCCTTGCTGGGGGATCCCGACTGTGTGTTATCACCCTATTATACGAAGTATACCGGTTGATTTTCAGGGCTGTTTTCGACGGGTCGGGTCAAAAACTCGCGGGGTAAGGCCGGGTCTGGTCTGGTCGGGTCGGGTAGAAGGGTGACCCGGCCCAATCCGTGAGAATTTGCAAACCTCTCGACCCGACCCGACCCGACCCGACCCGATCCGAACCGGCCCGACCTGAACCAACTCGGTCCGTGATATTTCAAAAACTTCCTGGTCCCACCCGCGGGTAGGTTGGGGTCATGACCCGTGAAGAGCCCTGACATATTTTCGGCCAAGTTACACGTAACTGCGCCCGATGTTTGGGGCCAAAGTACAAATTACTCGTAACTGCACCCGATTGTTTCAGCCAAGTTACTCGTAATTGTACCCCACGCGCGGGCAGGTTGGGGTCTTGACCCGTGAAGAGCCCTGGTTTATTTTCGGCCAAGTTGTTACTCGTAACTGCGCCCGATATTTGGGGGCCAAATGACAAATTACTCGTAACTGCACCCGATTTTTTGGGCCAAGTTACTCGCAATTGCACCTTGCTTTTTGGGGGACAAAGTACTTTGGGATCATACTTGGAATTTTTGTTCGGGGTGGTATTATATCAGGGCTAGTAATAATGCACCCGTAGTTTGTTAGGGGAAAACTTGCTTGCCATTAATTAGCGTAGAGATAATTTTGGCAGAGTTAATTCATCAGGGCGCTACGGTCATATGACGAAAAAATACGGAAAACAATCGAACCCTCGACACAAAATGAACAAAGCAGGAAAACTATTTACTGCGATCTCGTTGCACCAAAAATGAACCAAAGACCGCAAACCCTCTTTCCTCCCCTCCCTCCTGACGGTTTTCGGTATTTGTTTAAATAACGGAACACTTATATACATGAAAAAAACGCATATTATACACCTGTATATCACGGTCTATATCTTCCAGGAAAGCTATAAGTATGGTTGTTCTGTGTGTGGTCTATACGACCTAGGACACTGTTATCCGGGTGGAATCTGTATGGCTCAGCTCTTGCACACAACATTTGCCGAAGTGACACCTCTCTAAGGCACGGCCCTTGCACACTTTTATCATAAAAGGCAAGTACCACTCTGTCGCTGACTATAAGGACCAACTCGATGAACTATTACTGTACAAACGGTGCTTATATTTACGCACAGAGTGGTATCAATTACAGTGGGGCCCCGATTTAAGAGCACAAGCCGAAACAGGCGCTCTTAAACAACCACATTGCTCTTATCTGTAGTGGGAAATATATAGCTTTTAGTATAGTTGGGACAAGCCGTTTTTACCGCTCTTAACTCCGTAATGTTCTTATCTTGAGTACCCACTGCTGTACAGCAGTACAGGGTCTAGCCGATGTGCGAAATGTTTACTCCTTTCCCCAACTCACCTCCCTCTTCCTCGCCCACACGTCAAGTCTCTTCTGGGCCTGTCCCGCGCCGACCGCGTCCCCCCGGTCGAAACACGCCTGCATCTTCACAGTCAACTCCGGCACTTCAAGCGGATGACGCAAGCAAAAGGCGGCGAGACACGCGAATCGAAAAATAGCAAAATAGCAAAATAGCAAAATAGCAAAGGAAAAAAGCGGAACAGAACAACAAAAAATGAGCAAGGGGCAACGGGGGGCAAAAACCGACACGCAAGGCAAGGCGAGGCAAGGCAAGGCAAGGCAAGGGGCAAGGGGCAATGCAAGGCAAGGCAAGGCATCACAAGACAAGCCAAGCCAAGCCGAGCCAAGCCGAGCCAAGCCGAGCCAAGCCAGCACAAGACAAGACAACAACGACTCACAGGGGTTGCTCGCGCCCATGACACAAGCATCAGCCCCGGCTTGCATTGCCACAAAGGCGTCCACAGACCGGGGTTCTCCCCTTTCCGTCCCCGCCCCGGCCTGGCGTTCTCCGTGGACAAGCAGCTGCCGTGTCGGCAAGGCCTTCTTGAAGTCTAGGGAAGTGTCAATGTCGCCGCTGCCGTCCTGCATGAAGGTGGACGGGAGGGAAGGGGAGGGGAGAGGGATGGATCAGAACGGAGGCGTGGGGGGAGGGGGAGGGGTACTCACGCCATGCATGGCCGTGGTCGTATGCCCACAAGGGAGGAGGGGGGGGGGGGGTGATGTGGGTAGCATCAGTATACACATAAGCAAATACAACAAAAGAACACAGACACGAGAACAAAAACAAAAAAACAGGGACGAAAACAAGAAACAAATACAAAAACGAACAGAACAAAAAAAAACACGAAAAAAAACGAGACCGAGACCAAAAGAGAACAAAACGTGACGAAAGTGAACACAACGACGACCCAACACTAAATATAACAATACAAAAATGAAAATGAAATCAAGGGGCGAAAAAAAAAACAGAACGAAACCACAAACAAAACCAAAAACGCTCACCAGCACTCCGCTGATCGTCGGGAAGTCCGCGCACAGGCGAGTGTACAGGCCGGGCGAAATAGGGTTTCCTGTGGGTGGCGGTACGATCGTTTGGGGGAGCAGGGGATCGGACGATACCAACCGCGACAGCAATGTAAACGATAGCAGCAGTGCCACCAGCACCAAGCGGCAGTAGCAGCAGCAGCAGCAGCAGCAGCAGCAGCAACAGCACCAACTCAACTACCGCCACCAATACTACCCCCGCTAACACCACCACCACAACCACAACCAATAAAACCACCACCACCACCACTACCAACTCCACCACCACGACCACCAACAACAACAAAACCAACACCATCACCAACATCACACTAACACCAATGGGAGCAACGCCACCACGACCACTAGAAACACAAAAACACCACCACCACCACCACCACCACAACACCACCAAACCCAACAACCACAACCACCAATAAAACAACCTCCACACCACATACACCAACACCCCCCCTGCTTCGCGCTTGGTGCAAGCAATGCCTGCCTGGTTGGTGAAAACCCAACGTGCTCCGTCCCGGCATTGTAGGGATGCGAGGGTCTCTATGGTCATATGACTACGGCCGTGCACGACATGAGTACACCCCCCCCCCCCCCGTCTCGAAAGGGGTGCGTGGTCAATGGTCAAATGACTAAGGCAAGCAACAAATGAGTACGCCCCCCCCCCCCCCCCCCCCCCCCCCCCCCCCCCCCACGCCCAATACCAAAACCACGTCTCCGTCCTCCCCTCACCAGAAGAGCTGTAGAGAAACACGGGCAGGTCGCACCCCTTCAGTGCCCGTCTCAAAAAAGCCTCCGAACCGCCCTCATCAGGAAACCCTCCAAAGCTAGAGTAAGGAGCCATCACCAGAACAGCGTCTGCCACGGTCCTAGAGCTGCCACGGGACTGTCAATATCAACGAACGAAACGGAACGCAGGAGTATCGTATGTAGGTCCACAGACGGTCAATAAACTATTGTTAATAATAGTGATGGACATCGTACGTATGATACAACGACAATCGATGTCGGCACGATATGTATCGGGGAAAAAAAACAATAAAAAAACGATACGATATGATATCGGTATGATATGCACAAGAGAAATCGAAACGAAACGACATCGAAAAATATACTATAATACGAGTATTATAATCAAAACCGATACGATAACGAGAACAAATAAAAGATAAAAAAAACGATACGTACGATATCGATTAAAAAAAATCAAATCGATATCATAATATCATACGGGACTGGGACTGTACAATATCGAAAAAACGAAAATCGTTTTTTTGCCGAAAGGGGGAACATAATAATGGCAAAGAAGGGTGCCCAGAAATGCAGGGTAGGGATATTTTTTGTTATTATTATGTACCAAAATTAGAGTTTTTTTTTCCGAATTCGGGAAGAGAGGAAAAGACACGATGTCGATCAAATGAAAAATCAAATCGATATATATTATACGTATATACGGCGATACCGACAAAATAAAGACCAAGTCGATGCGATACTGCTGTAGGAGTACTCGTATATGTTATATGTATCATACATATATGATATACGTTGAAGCTTATGATTAAGTCTTATATCATCGTATAATACGTAAATATGCCGGGTATCTACCTATCATGCAAGTACAGGACACCTATTTAATAATAAGAAACAGGAAATCTGGCCCAGGCTGGATTCCTTATTTGCTGGAGGGTGCTTTCTACACTGATTTCAAGATAACGACCCCCGAACTTATTATTTTCCTCTAAATCTAAGGCTGGCTTTCTTATTAGCCTGTTTATTATGAGGTGCCCAGTGTTGCTGTACATCGGTATAAAAAAATACGGGGACACCAGGGGATAGGGATAAAAAAAAACGTTCGATACGCTATGTACACTATTTTTGGGTCATTTTTCATGAGGGGATGTAGCTCAAATGGTAGAGCGGTCGCTTAGCATGCGACAGGTAGTGGGATCGATGCCCATCATCTCCATTTTTTTTTCTCAAAAAGAGGTGATTTTTTTTTTCAGCCGGTGCGTATCACACGTATACTATGATAGTATATTTTTAAAAAATAAAAAAACAACAGCTGTGAGCTCGAGGATTTCGTCGAAACTCGTCTTTGCTAGCTGAATGTAATACTTCGATCGCGCGTACTGTGCGTGTTCTTTAGGATTCTCTGATGGCTCTAGCACTTTTGTGACCACGGGCTGTGATCTTGCTAGATCAGACTATAGGGATTAGCAACTGAAACGAGTTCAATGTGAAGACAACAACAACAACAACTTACGGATTTTATATGTCCTCATGTAGGATGTACACCCTGTATGAGGGGAGAAACAATAAAATAAAATAAAAATTAAACTTGAACAGTCTGAAATGGACAAAATCTGAAGTTAAAGATTCAATGCGTTACCAACATCAAGACGCTTTTTGATAGTCCTTTAGGTATCCTAAGTGACTCCGACAATTTCGAAGGGGTGTAGTAAAGTCATACCCGGATAGGTCAAAGGTTCCGAAGAGTTGACGTGATAAAGTGGACCTACTAGCGTAAGCCACCTGTTCACCATCCAAATTTCCGGGTCACTCAGGCTACCACGTGGGGCCGTCTCTGAGCGCTTGATATATTAAAAAATTAAAAAAACAACAGCTGTGAGCTCGAGGATTTCGTCGAAGCTCATCTTTGCTAGCTGAGTGTAATACTTCGATCGCGCGTACTTACGGATTTTATATGTCCTCATGTAGGATGTACATCCCGTATGAGGGGGACACAATCTGAGGCTGTAGAATTCAGGAAGTGTGTGTCTATTTGTGTGTATATGTATCGCAGACCGCGTACATACAGCAGCATATAGTGGTCCCTCTATAGTGCCGGTATATTGTGTATGCGCCAGCCAACACAACCGGCACTACTGTAGCGGCCACCGGCACTACTCCGCACACCACGACACTCTGGTGAATCCCATCCGTGCCAAGCGGTTCCACAGGCACTACGAGGTACAGCAGCAACCGGCACCGGCACTCAACGGCCCACACACCCACCCCGCACACTATTAATATGATACCACGCTGGTGAATCCCATCTGTACTATTACCGGGGACCATAGTAAATGGGACCTACGGTATGGACAAACATCTATTACGGGGTGGGCTAATGTAGTAGATAGGACCTATGGTAGACACATAAACCTACATATTTACCTGTTTTTACGCACAATATTTGGTCCTATTTACTATGGTCCTCCGTAGTAGATATTTAGCAATTTTTACTATTAATAGCAATATTTGGTTCTATTTACTAGTATTTACTATGGTCCCCCGTAATACTGCTGTAAAATAACAAAATATAAAAAACACCAGAACAAGAACGAGCATAAAAAACAAGAACAAGCGCAAGGACGAAGAACAAGAGCAACAACACAAACACAAACACGCACGCAAAGTAGGCAACCGGGTACATTTCTAGGAGGGGGGAGAGCGGGGGGACACGAACGAACGAAAGAGCGACCCACCTTGCCAGCGCTGTGGGAGACGAGCCGGGAGATGTCCGGGAGGGCTGAGGCGCTCACGTGGTTCAACACCGTTCCTGGCCGTGGTGAACACAAGAAAAACGCAAGCCATGGACATAACGTAAACACATAAAAATCATGGGAGTTCTGGCTGGTATAAACACAACAAGAACACGAGCCATGGGCTAACGTAAACACATACATCATGGAGACGATAACACATATCAATTTGATTGTAGGTGTTAGGTACTTTTGGACCTTCAAGATACAAGGTACATTTTGACCTTCAAAGTACGAGGTACTTTTTGACCTTCAAAGTATAAGGTACTGTTGTACATTCAAAGTATAAAGTACCTTTGTACCTTTAAAGCTGAATGTACTTTTGGACCTTCAACGCATAAGGTACTTTTGGACCTTCAAAGAATAAGGTACTTTTGGACCTTCACACATCAACTTGACCGCGAACAAAAGCTACACTTGGACCTTTGTGGCTATCTACACGTGCCTCATATGTACGGTCAGACTGGAGTACTTCCGCACATCTCTGCTGATTGGCGTACAGCAGTAGACCTAATTGATCGTTCGATTGTCATCCACCTCGTTTGATTATCATCCAGCCAATCTACTGAATAGTGTGCCATACAGCAGTAAGGTCTACTGATCGACGCTCAGTGGCAGTAGCTTCTACAGCAGATACACCAGTAGGTCTATTGATCGAACAGCAGTACTGTGGTAACTGCTCGTACAGCAGCATGTACGAGTAGGTCTATTGATCGACCTACCGCAGTAGCATGCTGGTACAGCATTGGGTCTATTGATCGATTTACAGCAGCAGTAGAAATACTATGAATAGTACCTATCATACTCGTAGCTCGTACAGTAGTCTACTGTTTGTGCAGCAGCATACATCAGTAGGTATATTGGTCGACTTACAGCAGCAGCAGTTTCATTACTATTAGCACATACTGCTCACCTGAGAAGCACTCCCGCGCGAACTCGACCAGTAGCCTCCTCTCGTCCATGGCTAGCGACGCGAACTCACCAGTTTCGCCGTTGCACAAGATTGTTTGCACCCCCGCCTTCGCCAGAAACTTGAAAACATACAAAATTCGTTTTTATTTTTCGGCAAGAAAAAAAAAGAACAAAAAAAGGAGGGGATGAGGGGATACATATGTATGAGAAAGCAAACATAGTCAAAGCAGACAGCACGGCAATCCGAAGCAGTTGTGTCGTCAGCTTTGTTTTGTTTTGCAAGTGTGTCGCCAGCTTTGTTTTGTTTAGCAAGAAACGCAAGAACGAACAACAGGGATAATACTTTAGGCGAAAACTCAAAAACAACACAACAGCAGCATGTTATCATACATAAGTACAGCACGTACGTACATACATAAATGCATCATAATATGCGTAGAGAGGTCTTTTTTGCAATGTGATTTTTCTTCGTTCGGAGTGCTTATTATGAGTGGTCAATGTTGAAGCTCAAGCTATAAATACACATATTGTTGTCGGATGGCAAGGATAATAAAAAGGGCAGCGGCCAAAAACAGGTACGAACACCTGGTCCGTTCGGGGCCAAAAACAGGTACATACTAAAATCAAGTTTAAAACGCACCCCACGAACCTGCTGTTCCTTGCAACGCAAAGTAGAGTTTTTTCACGTTCTTCGTGCTCGCCCGGTGGCTACGTATACGAGTAGCTGCTATTAATAGTACGAGGAACGAACGCCTGCTGCTGTATTCTCCCTTCTCAGCTTGCGACACCCCTGGTATTCCAAGTCAACCACAATCCCGAAGGGGAGCCTTCTATCTCGTATTATTTCGGCGGAGGTGTGCAGGCAGATATGTGTGTCGCTCGAGTGGCGTGTATTGCGAGGTGCGAAGGGAGAAGGGGGTCTCCGCGTACGTCGGCATTTGTATAGGGGGCATAGGGTGGAACTATGAAGGGCCTCTGATTGGCTTAAAAACGACAAAAAAAAGGTGAAAGTCAAGCAGAGTAGACAAAATCAGGTATACCTGGGTTTTAAAGAGGCAAAAACCGGTACAACGAGTTTTGGACCAATGGCAAGGCACGTGGAGTGCGTTTTTGACTTGATTTTAAGTATGTACCTGTTTTTGGCCGAAAACGGACCAGGTATACCTTTTTTTGGCCGCTGCCCTAATAAAAAATAGTACATTTAAGCAGTGAGTAGCATTCGCAAGATTTTGTTTTTTTCTCCTGTGTAATAAATCAAAGAGCACAACAAGCAAGAGCGAAACAATACGAAATATTCAACAGCGCACGAGTCTTTCGCCAAACTCTTTTTGCCAATGTACTTTTGGAACAAACGAAAGAACGAAGAACGACAAATATAGTACACGTATATATATACATCGTTGCTTTTCTTTCTTTGGGTGTTTGGTCCAAAAAAGTTTTTTGGAAGGAAGGAACGAGAGTGGACGTATTGACGATTTTGACGAAAACACAGAAGCAACAGCAAAAACAAAGAACACGCCCCGCTTGTATTTCCATTCCCTTCTACATACTCACAGCGCATTTCCCCCTCTCGTTGACTCACAAACGCACAGCAGGAGTGGTGGTCCCCTCTTATAGTGCCGGTATGCGCCAGCTAACAACACCGGCACTATATACACTCCGCACACTCGTATATACCACACTTTGGTGAATCCAATCTGTTCTGCCGAGCGATTTCACAGGCACTATAGCGGGTAGCCGGCACTAACTACCGTATACTGCTTGTGATCAGGATAATAAGACGAATGGGGCTTCAACGTGACGATTTGGGAGATGACACAAATCCCAAGGAGCCGTACGGCACGGCCGCAACAATATCCTACCCTACCACGCTGCTCTTATTATAGACGGATGGTAACACCACAGTAACCAACAAACGAAACGATCTATTTATTAACCCACCTGCAAATAGTGCCCGAAAGCGGCGAAATCAACATCCCCCTCGACCGTAAACGGTGTCAGTAGGTCCATCACCGGACCCTTAAGCGCAAGCCTTCCCGTCGCCGCCCCTCCTCCCTCCCCCAACCCCTCCCCCCCCTCTCCCTCCCTTCCACCTCCCTGCCACCCGACACCCACACCCCCTCCCTTCTCCACAAACCCTGCTTCCTCCTCCTCCTGCCCCTCCCGCTCCCATCCCCCATCCCCTCCCCCGTCCCGCCCCACAAACCCTTGCCCCGCCACATCGTTCGCCATGGGCGTAGCGGCTAGCATCGTCGGCGTGGCTGGTCGCTTGTGGTGGTGGTGGGTGGGAGAGTAAGGAGAGATGGAAGGCGTCCCGGATGTGGACGTGCGGGGTGGTCTGCCGGCCTGGGCGAACGCTGGAGATGCCGCAAAGGCGGTGGCGGCTGTAAAGGGGGGGGGTAGGGGTAGCGGTAGCGGCGGTGGAGGGGTAGGGGTAGGGGTTACGTGTGGTGTAGTAGTAGATAGGAGCAGTAGGAGGAGGAGGAGAGATAGTAGTGGTGGTGGTGGTGGTATTGGTAATGTAAGCGGTAGTGGTGGTGGTGGTGGCGGTTAGTAGTAGTAGTAGTAGTAGTAGTAGTCGTCGTATTAGCAGTAGGGGTCCCCTCATAAACCGGTCTGAGCAATGCGGTATCCCGATATAAGGCGGTCAAAATACCTTGGCACGACTGAGGAATTGCACTCATAACCTGGAATGAATAAGCCGGCTTCCCTCTATAAGGCCGTCATATTGCTCTCTGGCACACCAACACCGCCTTACTGGGGGGGGGGCTACTATTTAATATTGATACTTGAACGGTCCTTATAGCATTTCGGGACACAGCAGTAGTATATTGTGTATTATATTTCGGGACCGAGTTGTGTATTCTACTTCATGACAAGAGTGGCCTATATTACTAATACGAGGGGCCATAGTAAATAGGACCTACGGTTAACTCAAAAGCCTATATATTTACCTATTTTCACTAACAACATTTGGTCCTATTTACTAATAGGGCTCCCCCGCACGTAAGACGAGCGAATTTCGAGTTTCTTCATTTAGACGGCGCGAACAATAAACAAGACCCCCCCTTTGTCCGAGTTTCCTGAAAAAAGTATACCCCCCCCCGCCTTTTTTCGAGTTGCCTCAAAAAGGTATACCCCCCCCGTTTAATGTTCACATATACCAGAGTCCAAACGGGGGCTAAGTTTTCCGGCCAGAGAGTGGTACCATTTTGTTTTGCTTTTGCCTAAAAAAAACATTACGAGAAAAATCCTCCACGCCTCGGACACATCATACAGATCATTCCCACTGCATGGTCTAGATCTTTCAAAGCAGATAGATCCTTGATACCAGGTATGTACGTACGATCTGCTGCTGAAGCTCATCATGTTGCCGGCGTGTGCGTGTTCTCTCAGATTAAACCGTTCCTAACATATCCCGTCGACATCAGGTATAGGGAGCCGGAAAAAAACTGCGTGGTTTTAGCACATGTTTCCTGGGACTGTACAACCTCTCACAACTCACAACGACCGGTGAGGAACTAGATGATCTAGATGATGATCTATCTGTAGATGAACCAGATCATGATCTATCTGTACATGATCTAGATGATGATCCATCTGTGGATGATTTGAATCATGATCTGTATGTACATGATCTAGATCGTGATACATCTGCAGCTGATCTAGATCATGATCTATCTGTAGATGATCTAGATCATGATCTATCTGCACATGACCTAGATCATGATCTATTTGTAGATGATCTAGATCATGATCTAGCTGTAGATGATCTAGATCATGATCCGTGAAAGGTGCGGAAACTCCCACCAACGCATACAAGTTGGCGACATTTGAAAATATCCTGCTGTGCGAATTCCTATAAATATTCGTGCATAGCCACAGCAGTATTACCTTCTGGTACAGTTTGGTACGTAAGATTAACACTTTATCCACTTGGGGAAAAAAAACACTTGGAATTAGGGTAGGGTAGTTTGGCTTCCCGACGGAAAGGCAACTCTACCGACGAAACCGCCACACTACAAACATACCAACCCTATTTTCAAGTAATATAGTTTGCCCGTATAAAGCGACTGCAGTTCTACCGTTGTGACAGCAGCAATATCAATGAACTTGAAGGCAAGTATCTTGTATCTTTACGTACAGAAGTACCAGGTACGTACGTATATCTTTGGAGGACCAAAGTAAATAGGGGACCAAATACTGCTCGTCGTAGTAAAATTAGGGAAATACACATTTTTTTTTGTATACCACTGGTATATATTAACATTCAATAAAAATGGTCCTTATATTTCGGGTCAGAGACGTAGGTCCTATTAACTCTAGGCCCCCGTAATAGATACCAATCTGTCCCGAAATATAAGCACCTTTCTTATTGAATGCTAATGTAAATAAGGTGCTTATATTTCGGTACATAGTGGTAACAAACAAGTAACGGCATTGCGTTTTTGTGACGCACGTACAACAGCAGCAGTGACTACCCGTGGCTACATGCTTGTGAGCAAATCTCAGGGCTGTTCAGTCGTTGCTGCTTGTTTCTCGCTTTACATACTGCGTGCCTGGGACCTGGGATCCTGTTTGTGTCAAGTGTGTTGATCGACCATACCGGAGTACACACGAAAGCACAGCAGCAGTATATACCGCTCTGTCCCTAAATTTACGGACCGTTGGTATATCAATATTTCAAACTTCGGACAGATCATGATCTATCTATCTACAAGTATCTATGTATCTATCTATCTATCTATCTATCTATCTATCTATCTATCTATCTGTCTATCTATCTATCTATCTATCTATCTATCTATCTATTAATATCTATCTATCTATCTGTGACGGTGAGGGTTAGACGTATCTATCGTAGATCTCAGAACACGTACGCAGGGACGGAGACATCACAAAGTCAAGCACCAAAGATCCGGCCAGACCGGATCTGAGGGCGTTAGAGGTCCGCTAAGCGTAGACCTCTCCCCTCAAGCTGGCTCGATGCTCCTCCATCCTTAATGCCCGATTGGGGTGAGACTCGATGAGTCCCCCACGGTGCCAGAACTATAATAGACCGCCGTGCTCGCACGGCGTAGCATTCTCCTTGCTAATCATAAGAAAGAACTGTGCTCGGTTACGTCGACCGTAACGACGGCTACAAGGGACCATCGCTCCGGGACCTCTCCAAGGCGACTTCTACGCGGCAGCGACGACGACGACGGAGCCTAGTAATTACATATCTATCTATATCTATCTATCTAAGGTAGATCATCTAGTTCCTCGCCTGCCGTTGTGAGAGGTTGTACAGGATCTACACACGAGTACCAGTGCATATCCAACCCAGGAAACATGTGCTAGAACCGGTCCCACCCAGGAGCATGAGCTGGGTCATAAAAAATATCGGGAATTGATTTGCCTTGAAAGGCCTACTGCTTATGTATCATGAAGTGGGAATTATCTATATCACCCGTCCGAGGTGTGTATATGTGAAAATATTTAATCCAAATGACACTTATATCCAGGGACAGAATGGTACAGCAACAGGATACGTGGATATCATACGTATAATATACAGTAGGTGCTGTTATCGAAACAAGGGTTCTCCTGTCGACCGTGCTGTATGATAGTGAATGATAGGTGATAGGATTGCATCCCGGGGAGTTGTACGATAGATGCAAGCTAAGCTTTTACGATCAAACTGTTCGTAGCCGGGCGCGCCTTCCGTTACTATCGCAGTTGACTTGAAGTTGCCGGCTATCAAAGCGGCTGTATAACCATTCTGCCCGTAAATATAAGTACCACTCGTGGGTATTAATTGCGGGCGAGTCTCCAGTTGCTTAAAAAACGTGTGATATATACAATAGTTGACTTGACGTTGCCGGCTATATATATAACAACTCTGTCCGTAAATGCAAGGACCGTCTCTGGGTAAGAAAAAAACGCTGTACGAACATCAGTGGTGTGCCCATTTTAAGACCACCCCGTGAAAAGCCTTAACACGTGGTTCTTATCTCTACGTACTATGGTCTTATCTTTTGCTACTGAAAACATGATCCCATATCATATACAGTACAGGACACCTAGTAAGAAACAGGCTAATAAGAAATCCAGGCTGAGATTTAGAGGGCAATAAGAAATTCGGGAGCCGTTATCTTGAAATTAGTGTGGAAAGCACCCTCTCTCAAATAAGAAATCCAGCCTGGACCAGATTATCTGTTTCTTATTATTAATAGGTGTCCTGTACTACTGTATACGTACTACGTAATTCGAAGTGTCTTTTTGCTCGTGACAAGCCGATTTACCTGGTATTATCTCTATTATGGCCTTAAACTGGATAGTCTCAAAACGGGTACGTACACGTACGTACACCACTACGTACTGGTGTATTTTATACCGCTCCGAAATCTGCGGTGATTAATAACTACACAACCCTGCGCTCGTATATATCATACCGCCGTAGTCTCCAAGCACTACGAGTGCCGTGAGTTTGCTGGAATCAACGGCTAGTTATTCGTTGTGCTGGAATTCACGGCTAGTTTTTAGTTGGGTGTGCCAAAGTGACCCAACTAACCGACCTTTTTTTTTCGCGTTTCCCACGTAACAACAACAACAAACACAATCCGAGCCACAAACGCTCCACCAGTCAGATACAAAAACGCAGATTTCCGCAAAAATCACCGCAACCCAACCCGCAACTCCTTAAATAGCAATGCGTATCTATAGAGAGATCGAAGTATCACACACAGCACACAGCTCGCAAAGATGAGTCTCGACAATATCCTCGATCTCACAGCTGTTGTTTTTAATTTTTATAATATACAGCGCAGGGCATCTCATAAGAAACAGGCTAACAAGAAAGCCAGGCTGAGATTTAGAGGAAAATATGAAATTCAGGAGTCGTTATCTTGAAAATAGAGTAGACGGCACCCTCTCTTGAATAAGAAATCCAGCCCGGACCAAATGTTTCCTGTTTCTTATTAGGTGTCCGTTCCTTATTACTAATTGGTGTCCTGTGCTGTAGCCGACTAAAAAATAGTTGGCAACTTTTAGCCAGCCAACTCACACAGCAGTCCCTATATACCGAGCACAGAACGATTACGCGAGTTTCTAATTTTGGGCGGCGCTAAAAGGGACCTCTATTTTCGATTTTTGCCTTTTAAAGCGTCCGCTGAAGTGCCGGACGCCCCCCCCCAACAAAACATAAACGAGAACCGCGGCGATTTTTCACTCCCATTCACCCACGCAAAACAAGTTGACAACGACAAGCAGCAGTAGTTGCGAACATCAAATATCCTGCTGCGCGGCTTCGCGAGTTCCTACCCATGTGTATATGAGGTACGTGCGTACGAGGGTTGCTTACCACTTGTCGAGAGAATGGTTGATACACACTGCTGTGTACGAGACGACTGTAACAACCCTAACCCTAACCCTGAGCCTAAGCCAATCAGACCAACCCTAGTCCTTACCCCTAAGCGAATCAGACCAACACCAACCCTGACCCTAAGCAAGTCCTTACCCCTGAGCGAACCAGAACATCACTAACCCGGACCCTAAGCCAATCAGACCAGTCCAAACCCTGACCCTAAGCCAATCAGACCAGCCTTAACCCTGACCCTAAGCCAATCAGACCAACCCTAACCCTGTCCCTAAGCCAATCAGACCAGTCCTAACTCTGACCCTACGCCAATCAGACCAACCCTAACCCTGGCCCTAAGCCAATCAGATCAACCCTAGCCCTGACCCTCAGCCAATCAGACCACATCTCGAAAAAGTGGTAAGCTCTACGTACCGCGGGTGTATATCAGGTATGAATATACCACATGACACGCATGGCAACATGACAACACACACCAACCACCCTCGCACAAACTTCTAGGCTGACCAAATTCTCGACAATTCGGGAAGGTTCGAAAGCCGAGCAATGCGTCTAATATGCGATGGAAATATCTCGAGGACGAGATATTTTCGAGCCACCATTTCCGTTGTGATTTACCCTATAAGGCACGGGGTTTAGATAAATTCGGCTCCGAAATTCCTTCCAGGGGGCTGGTGGGGCTGTGGTCTCTTGCGTGATACCAGCAGGTGAAGTATACGCAAATAAAAAACGGAATCAACTGCTGAGAGCGCCAATTAATAGTAGCGTGGGTAGGCACAATTCGATGCGAGTCGACGAGGGAAGGAAAGGCTGAAGTCTTCTCGCGATAAAAAGGCAAGGCAAGCACCGTAGTGGGGGAGGAGGGAGAGGAGCCTACTTTGTGACCCCGGATCTGAGTTACGTCCAGGAAGGATGAAGAAAAAGAGGGGGAGGATAAAAAAGGGGGGGGGAAAAAAAAAAAAAAAAAAAAAAAATAGTCTACGTATATACCTACCTGTAGTCTATCATACCAGGTACTTCGCATAGTGTATTCACAAGTACTTTGTCGCTGAAACGTGTACGATACAAAGGCAACGACAGCAGCAGCAGCAGCAGCAGCAGACGCTTCGGGACTCGGGACTGCACGAGAACGGAAAAGCAATGATGACTGAAATGTCCCAACTTGGGCTGCGCTCTGCGCCGGCGCGCTGTGATATTGCTGTTTTTCGTTATTTTTTTGGGGGGCCTGGTACGAAGCTTTTTTGTATAACGAATCTGCTACTGTCAAGCTGTACAGGTTTACTCCTGAACGACATTTTTGCGGCCGCTCTCGGGAAATATGTGATGCCTCCCCCTGTAGGCGCTGCTCAGGGCGATAGAGGGCGCTGGTGGGTCCTTGTGTGCCCTATTGCTGCTGTACGAGTAGCTGTCAAAGCTCGGCTATCCTGGTCTCTACCAAGAAATCAGTCACATGACCTGCAGACATGACCGAAAAATAACCTGAAATAACAATGGAGATGTGACGATGATTTGGATTTTTCCGCCTTCCCTCTCACCAGAAGGGGCCTTGAACGAGATGCAAGTGCATAGCGCTGTGACGAGTAGAGTGCACAATGTGGCAGCAACGGGCGTCGCCGATCGCCTAGCCATAGTTGTGACACGATGCACAAGCAGTCTTCGGTACACTTGCACAGCTGCGGCCGTGCTGTGCGCGCGGTGTCGGTTTTGTGGGGGGATCTCGTTCAAATGTTCCCGAACTACAAATGCCTCGTCACAACTACGAGACCCAGGAAAACGCATTTTCCTCATTGTTCCGCATTTTCCAACAAATGAGGATTTCTCTTTGTCCTCATTGTTTTCCAACGAATGTGAAAAGTGAAAAGTGGCCGCCGGATATCGGACATGGTCAGAGACACATGATACAGGGGTGCTGCCCACTTCCCTTCCAAGCGCACTACCTGACCTTTCGGGTGTTTCTACGAATTGTGGGTAGCGCTTATACATGTAGTGTAGCGTGACACGGCTCGGGCGATATATAGGTTTACAGTTTACACCTTCAAATCGCTGACAACGGCAATCAGGCCTTTATGTCTTTCGTCGGTTATACGGACGAAGATCTATCCTGCGGTACTACTCTGTGTACTGCGTACAGGCGTGCAGGCGTGCAGGCGTACGGAGTACAGCAGTAGTAGATACCTGGTATCATAGATCTATTTCGTACTGACGAAGAATCGCGTGGAACTTCAGCTTGGAACAGATGAAATGCCAGTTTTTATACACAGCAAGCACCAATACAAAAAAGCTGGACCCATACTACACGATAAATCCCAGCAACGCGGCACACGGCAGCAGTACGAAGACGGGGCACGTACCTCTTCACCCTCTGGTGCTGTACTATTTTAATAAAGTACCTGGTAAGTAATAACTCTGTGGATTAAATAACGTCGGCGTTTATGCAGCGACTGATGTCACACGTCAGAGGCCAGAGACCAGTAGTAGTAGCAGCCAACACGTTGCTGATAGTTTGGTGTGTGCATCCGCGCGTCAGTCTCAACCACAATTAATCGCGATACCTTCCGGTACTTAAATCAATCAATCCATGAAGGACGGGCGGTATTAAAGAAAACCCTATTCCCCATTCCGTATTTCCCCTCCTGTACAGCACCCCCCCCGGCCTTCCCTGTTTCAGCGTGAGCCCGGAACCCGAATTGCTCGAAAAAAGACGCCCCAATCAACCGAGCACACCCCCTTGGAGAAGCACCGCCGCAGACGCAAAAATGTGCAAATATCGATCGATCGAGAAGGGCGCCCCATAATGACCACCAGCACGCCCCTGGAGAAACGGGAAAGTTCACCGACCAACGCAAGATCGGGCGACGATCGATTGATGATCAGTGGATTACCGGATTAGACGATAAGGGAAGAAACGAGCAGTGATGGGCGGCCGCGAATTGCGCGAGCTCTGTATAAGAAAAAATACTCTCTTCTTCCGTACAGTAAGAAGGAAGCATTGTGGCTTGATCAACTAGGAGCGAGAACACCCCCCCCGACGCTTGAAAAAATGTTTAATATCTTACATGAAATCGGAAAAAAACCGTAAGTGAGCCAACAAGTGTTATGCCAGGTGTCATCTTTAAGGGAGTAAGGTACGGTGGCTCCGTCTCGAAAGGGATGCGTGGTCAATGGTCAAATGACTAAGGCAAGCAACAAATGAGTACGCCCCCCCCCCGCTGCGTGAGCTAAACAACCAGGGTGCCGTTTTTTTTTGTTATTTTTTTTTGGCGGTCACCAAAGCTGGCGGTCGAGTAGATCATTTGTGCGGGGTGGAGAACCTTTGTTCCGCACAAGGGGAATGGTCGTATCACGTAGTGTTAATATGGTAAGGCGTCCGCGAGGCAGTTACATAGTAAAACCCATTGCTGTCTCCGGAAGTGGCCACACCAGAAATTAAATTAACTCATTGAAGCTGTCGTCCATATGCAAGTCCGCCTCAGAGGCGGTTCTTAGCAGGATGCAGCTCACCCTCCATGCGACTCGCCCAATACCTCACGGCGCTTCGCGCTTGGTGCAGGCAATGTCTGCCTGGTTGGTGAAAACCCAACGCGCTCCGTCCCGGCATTGTAGGGATGCGAGGGTCTATGGTCATATGACTACGGCCGTGCACAACATGAGTACACCCCCCCCCCCCCCCCCCCTTGTGTGACAATAGCACATTTTCTGCACGTTGGTGCAAAAGTAACCGACGCACCAACGCATGGGTCTGAGCAGAGCAAGAGCAAGTTACTACTGCAATAAAATGCCCAAGCACGTGTGAGTGACCAAGAGTAACCAGAGACAACCCGCACAACAGTAGTCCGACCCGTCCCACACGGCATAATCTAGCTAAACTTTCGTACCTTGACACATCTACCTTTCCAGCCCGAGCTCGCAGGGTTTTTCACACTACGAGGCAATCTGAACAAGACAGCTAGTGCCTGTCTACTCTTCTTCTCCCCCGGCACTACGCACTTGCCTTTGATTGTCATTGCGCGGATATGTACAGTATAGTGCTCGTACGAAGATATAATAGCTGTCGCTAAGAACTCGCGGGGCAATAAAATTGTAACTGTCATCAACTTGTGTGCGTTGGTGGAACCCGGTCGGTCGGACGGTCGGGCCGGTCGGTCGATTCAGCCATCTCGAGAGGGGTCAATGTTTTTTGGCGACGAGTAAATTAGAAACTCGCATTTTTCGCTCAAAATATATCAACACGATCACAAAAGAACTCAAGACTTCGTGTAAAATACAACATTTTGATGGTGTGTTCAGAACTGTGTACTCGGGTGGCTCGACTGCCGTGCGTGCTTGATTCCACTTCCCGATCCCCTCCCCTTACGCACGTACCACTATTTTTCCCTTTTCAGAAGAACTATGCACCAGGTATTCGTTTCCGTGAATGTTTCGGTGCCAATAAATACCACGACCGATAGAGGACAGAGGGGTGGTGATATCTGCCTGCCCGACAACCCTGCAGGCTACCACTGACTACCTGGTATGTCGTATTGCTGTAGGGACGCAAGCACGTCTTACAAAAAGGCGGAAATGCTTACCCACAGCAAACTTTTACTCCGTAACTGACAGACAGACAGACAGGCAGTCAGATAGACAGACAGACTGCTGGTAACAGCCATTCAAGCTCTCCTCCAAAGCAAGCTCCTTGCGGAGCCTCAAAACGCTGCCCCTGCCCCCCAACACACACACTCACGCACCACTACCACCACTACCGTGCGTCCTCATGAATTATTCGAAACATACTTGGTACATGCCGTACATATACCAGGCACATAAAAAACATACAGCAAACACACACTAGTGTGACGTCCCACAAACAGCGATAACAACACTACCCACCAACAACAATCTACCAAGGAGACAGGTGAGGATTCGCCAGCTCCAGCTTCGGCACGTTGTGGTACGAAGTGTGCAGGAGGTCCCACCTCCCTCCCGCCCCCTCTCCAAACCCCCCCTTCCCCCCCCCCGCCCCACCCTCCACTCCCGATCCCAACCCCCCACCCGCACTAGTTTTGCCACCGTCGCCGCGCAGCTGGCGGTAGACCGCGCGGACCAAAGGGTTTTCCTGGGGATTTCGCGGCGTTCGATTGCTCCGGAGCACCTCGGATACCTTCTCCACCCTCCGGCGCGTGTCGCGCGGTCCTTCTTTCTTGGGCTTGATCTGCCCCCCCCCGTTGACGCAGCCGGAGGGGCACGCCATGACCTCGACCAGGTGGTAGGGGCACTTGCCTCGCCTGGCCTTGGCTAGGATGGACTGGATGTTTCGGAAGCCGTAGGCGTAGGCGAACCGGAGGACGACCCGACCGTCAACCTGTGTTTTTTGTTGTTTGTTTTGTTATGGGAGGGGGGGGAGGGAGGGAGGTTAATGGGTATGATAGGGAAAGCACAAGAGATTGGAAACAGACCGACGTTGAGGAAGGAAAAACGGAAGGAAAGGAAAAAAGCGGGCAAGCAAAGCAAAGCAAAGCAAGCAAACCAAACCAAGCAAAGCAAAGCAAGCAAAGCAAAGCAAAGCAAGCAAACCAAACCAAGCAAAGCAAAGCAAGCAAAGCAAGCAAATTAAGCAAAGCGAGCGAAACAAGCACAGCAAAGCAAAGCAAAGCAAAGCAAAGCAAAGCAAAGCAAAGCAAAGCAAAGCAAAGCAAAGCAAAGCAAAGCAAACCGAATCCAACCGAATCCAACCGAATCCAACAAGTCACACAATCAGCAAAACCGGAGACGCAAGCCAAGAAAAGCAAGCCACAAAACCAGCAACCACCCAACCAACACCAACCCCTACCAACCAACACGCACGCAAACTAGACACCAACAACGTCGACGCATGTCACGATAGAGGTAGCAAATTTTGGCCAAACCATTTCTGACCGACGGGATTCCCTTAACCGACGGGATTCTCTCGAACTGAGGAACTGCCCAATAGTGAGGGCCCGTTTTAACGAGAAATAAATTCAATTTGGGAAAAAATAAAATTCAAATACGCTTTTCATTTGGTCAACACACGCACCAGCACCAAGGATTAGGATCTTGGGGTATAATCTTGGGTGGTGGCGCGGGTTCTGACCAATGAAAAGCGAATTTGATTTTTTTTTTTTCCAAATTGGATTTTTTTTTTCTTCGTCAAAACGGGCCCTTAAAGTGGTACCCCTACCGGACCCCTTTTTAAGGGATTGCTCGCGCGCTACGATAGAGGTCTAGCTACTTTCGACCGTTTTTTTTTTTTTTNAAAGCAAAGCAAAGCAAAGCAAAGCAAAGCAAAGCAAAGCAAAGCAAAGCAAAGCAAACCGAATCCAACCGAATCCAACCGAATCCAACAAGTCACACAATCAGCAAAACCGGAGACGCAAGCCAAGAAAAGCAAGCCACAAAACCAGCAACCACCCAACCAACACCAACCCCTACCAACCAACACGCACGCAAACTAGACACCAACAACGTCGACGCATGTCACGATAGAGGTAGCAAATTTTGGCCAAACCATTTCTGACCGACGGGATTCCCTTAACCGACGGGATTCTCTCGAACTGAGGAACTGCCCAATAGTGAGGGCCCGTTTTAACGAGTATAAAATAATTTCAATTTGGAAAAATTCAAATTCAAATACGCTTTTCATTTGGTCAACACACGCACCAGCACCAAGATATCAGCCCCAGATCCTTGGGATAATCTTGGTGCTGGTGGCGTCGGGTTGACCAATGAAAAGCGAATTTGAATATTTTTTTTTCCAAATAGTTTTTTTTTTCTTCGTAAAACGGGCCCTGAGGGCCCATATTAACGAGTACTATAAAATAAATTCAATTTGGAAAAAATAAAATTCAAATTCGCTTTTCATTGGTCAACACACGCACCAGCACCAAACATTAGGATCTTGGGGTCTAATCTTGGGTGGTGGTGCGGGTTCTGACCAATGAAAAGTGGATTTGATTTTTTTTTTTTTTCCAAATTGATTTTTTTTTTCTTCGTGAAAACGGGCCCTGATGGGAATCCTACTTACGTTTTACAATATTATTCGTTGCACGCCTACTGCAGGCCATGGGATTGCTCATCTTGATTTATTTTTATTTTTTATGTTTCGTCAGTGTGTCGGGTGAGGCGGTACAGCTCCTCAAAAGTGAGCAACGAGCCTCAAAAAAAATCCAGGAGTTGTATACGTACCCCTGACGCGTGTTTGCCTTGTAGGGGTAGCGCCTAATTATTTTGAGGCTTCTGACTTGAAGGAGCTCTATAAGCCTCACCCCTCCTAAAACAAAATGATTTGGAGAAAAAGCTGAAATAGCAACCCGGTGAAAAAAATCAGAAGCTTAACCCTTTTAGGACTGCAGTCCCGTTTTGGGGACAATCCACTCTAATTCTAAGTAATTTCTCCCCAAAACGGGACTCCAGTCCTATAAGGGTTAACCCCTTCAGAACTGAAAAAAAATGTCCCACACTGATTCCAAGTAGTGTGTCCCCAAGTTCGTGGCACCAGTTCTCTGGGGGTTAAGTGTATCACAAACCCCCACTATTGAAAGCTGCTCGGCAGCAGTGATGGTGATGATGATGTCGTATTGGATCTTTACTTTGATTAGGGCCCGTTTCAACGAAGAAAAAAAAAAAAATTTGGGAAAAAAAAATCAAATACGGTTTTCATTGGTCAGAACCCGCACCACCACCCAAGATTATACTCCAAGATCCTAATCTTTGGTGCTGGTGCGTGTGTTGACCAATGAAAAGCGAATTTGAATTTTTATTTTTTCCAACATGAATTTATTTTATACTCGTTAATATGGGCCCTTATGTTTGATAATGTTGTAAAACACTACGTACTGCTATTCGAACGATATTGGGTTGGCCCCTTAACTCCTTAAGAACTGGTCTCCCGTTTTTGGGGACAAACTACTTGGAATTAGTGTGGGATACGTTTTTCAGTTCTGAAACCCCCCCCCCCCCCGTTTTGGGGGGACAAACTACTTGGAACTAGTGTGCGATAAGCTTTGCAGTTCTGAAAACCCGGTCTGATCAGAAACATTTTCGGGCCAAAAAAATACCACCCTTATTGTGGCACGCGTGCCTTACCGTAGGGCGGGTCCGTCATCGCCCTCCCTATGGACGCAAACCCCCCCCTCTGCTCACCTCCAAGCTCGTCTCCCTAAAGTCAGCGTTACGGCCCTCGCGGTACACCAGCGGCCGCCCCGCCAAGTCCACGCCAAACAGCCGGAGGGCCGCGTACCTAAAAACATGCTCCAAATAACCGCCGGAACCCCCGCCCGCCGCCCCCTCCCCATCCACGCCTCCGTACAGCGACAAACCGTCCGCGCTAACCGCCGCTTGGCCAGATGGAAACCCCGGGGCGATGGGTTCTGACAGGTCGCAGGGGGGGTGACTTCGGAAAAAGTCGCCGACTGCGTCGGTTGGCGGTGACGGCGGCGGGACCGCGGGAGAAGGGGTTTCGAAAGTGAAACCGTCATGCGGCGGGTTTGTACCACCGTTGGCGAAGTTGGTGTTGGTGGCGGTGGTGGTGGTGGTGGTGTTGGCGTTGGTGTTGGCGCTAGCGTTAGCATCGATAGCGGCAGCAGCGGCTGCGCGCTCCTCGATAAGCTCTAGCACCTCCGCGGTGGTGAGGACGAGGTCGACCTCCGCCTGGCCGTCGAGGTCATCGTGTCGGAAATCCTTCCGAGACGCCTCCAGCTTCTTGTCGTAGCACTGGGCGATAGACGCGTGGAACACCCTGGGAGGCGGTGCGTCCGTGCTCTTCTCGTCCTCACTCATCACTAGCACCATGGGTGCTGGCGCTGTTGATGCTGTTGGCGTTGTTGTTGGTGCTGCTGCTGGAAGAGCATGCGGAGGGAAACCCCAAGCCTGCGGGAATACGCGCTTCGCGAGCACTCCCATTATCTGTAGGTCGGCAGGGGGGGGGGGGGGGGCAACAGCACAGAGGAAGGATAGCAAGAATTACCGCGCTGAAGGTGTAAAAAAAAAATAGAAATGGATTCCGCTCTGGATTTTTAGGATGGGGCACTTTTAACCTACAGGGGGGGGGGGGGGGGGGGGGGGGGGGGGGGGGGGGGGGGGGGGGGGGGGGGGGGGGGGGGGGGGGTCCTCGGCACTAGACAAATACGAAGCTACTGATTGCGCAGTAGATATGCTGCTGCCTGTGCACGGTAGATCCTACCGCCAGTGCGATCATACTGCCTGTGTGCAGTAGATTCTACTGTTCGTAGAGCATAGGCTTATATCAAGCACAGCAGTACAGTAGATACTACTGTTCAAGAACAACAGATGCTACCGTACTGCCCGTGCATCGCAGTAGACGCTACTGCTGTTTTATTAACAAAATATGCCACTATATACTGCCTGTGCACCGCAGTAGACGCTACATACGTACTGGCAACCAGTCCCTGCGAGCACCTTACCTGCTGCGGCGACTTCACCGTGCTCATGAACGGCAGGGCCTCCGGCGCGGTCTTCTCCGCGTAGCACACCCAACCCGGACACGCCGACGTCAGCACCAAAAGCTCCCCCGCCCCCCTCGCCCCGCCCCCAGCGGCCCCCCCCCCCCCTCCCCCCACCGACACGGCAGCGTCACCGCCGCCACCACCGCTAACGTCACCACCACCACCACCCCCACCACTACCACCGCCTTCGCCTCCTCCTCCTCCTCCTCCTCCTCCTCCTCCTCCTCCTTCCCCCGTGCGACGCTCGTCTCGCCAAGCGTCCCCGCCCTCAAACGCCGCAAAAACGCCGTTTCCAGAAACCCTTTCCTCCTCTTTGCCCGCCTCGACGTTAACCCTACGCGTCGAGGACAAGGCGACGGTGGGCGGGGGTGCCGCCCACGGCGGTGGCGGGGGCGGCGTCCCTACCGCCTTCTGAGCACCATTGGAAACCCCTCGGTAGTGGAAACGTCGCACGAATTCCTCCCCAGCCTCTAGCAGGGAAAAGTCGGCGCTAATTGAGGCGTCGACGAGGTAGTGGACGCCCTCCCCCTTAAGGAAGGTCAGCAGTTTAGCCTGGGTCTCCGCGAGGGACAGGCCGAAGCGTTCCGCCAGCGACGCTCGGGCCTGGGGCGAGATCGACGCTACGATCACCGCGTACCTTGATTTGGAGGGAGGGAGGAGGGAGGAGCGAGGCGAAGGGGGGAGGGAGGGAGGGAGGGAGGGGGGGGGTGGGGACTTGCCTTCTCGATATGACCGCTTCTTGCAGCCTGCTCCCTCCCTCCTCCTCCCAGCCGAAATAACGCCATTGTCCCATCTATAACCCCCCTGCCTTCCAGCCTTGGCCGGCTCCTGCAGCCTGCCGTCGCTCTGCTGCGTGATCAACACCGACTACGCCGAGGTGACGCAGCCACTGCCCCTCACCCCCGGCAAACAAACGCCAAGATTCTGTAACTATATGCAAACCCCCTACCTTCCAGATTTGACGGCCTCCTGCAGCCTGCCGGCGCTCTGCTGAGTGATCAGCACCGTCTCCGCCGAGGTCACGCAGCCGCTGCACGCGAGGCAATCGTCCAGCGACACCTTGGCCGCCTGGCTGCCGCCTGTGGCTCGGATAAGGTCGGGCTTCGGCGACTCTTCCACCACCATCGCCTGCTCGTCGTTGTTGGGGAAGAGGGGGCAGGGGGAGGTTTATGGGGGAGGGGGAGGGGAGGCGCAAGGGGGGGGGGGGGGGCGGGGGTGGGGGGGTGTGGGACTTCATTCGATGCATGCCGTAGTCGTATGGCGATGACGGCTCGCATGACCTGAAATGCCGGGAGGCGGACAGCATGTCGGTTTGCACCGAGGCGCAGGGCAGACATTGCTAGCGGCGAAGCGCGAAGCGAGCCGTGAGGTGTTCGGCGAGTGCGCATGGAAGGGTGACGCTGCCATCCTACTAAGACGATCCGTTTGTGAGGCGGAACTAGCATATGGGGGGCGACGCTTCAATGAGTTAAATTTAATTAGAGTTGGGGGGGAAGGGGAGAGGGGGGGGGGCGGCGGAGAGGAGGAGGGGAAGGGGAGGGGGGTGAGGGGGAAGGGGGGTTGGAGTTTTGCAGGAGGTGGAACAAAGTGGGTCGTGGGCGGCGGGAGAGGAGAGCAAAGGGGAGACACGGTTGTATGTAGAGACACATCAACATGTATGCCTGCATGTAAGCAAGCAAGCGAAGGGCAAGGATTACGAGGACTAGGAAAGGGATAAACAACGAAAAGCAAAAAGAAACAAAAACGTAGGGTTCCGCGGGCACACACGTACCCTTGGCGAGCGCGTGCGTACCCCAAATGCAACAACAGTATACCTGCAATACGTACTATTTTAGTTTGATAGTGCTTGTCCTATGCATGGAACGCGGTAGAGCTCAAATCAGTGAGTACAACAATGGCGTGGTGGCAATTACAGCAGTAATGATAGCCGCAGTACGTGCAGTCTTCATAGCAGTCTCTCACCGGCAGGGTAGTCTACATACTTGTCAGCTCAGCAGCAGGCTTTCCTATATATGCGGGGTTGCAACAGGCGAGCCCTACACGATCGAACACTTTCACCACTACGACTGCTGTGTACGAATCGATGGAGCCTGTAAGGCAACAGAATACTCTTATCTGCGAGAAGGCGGAGAGGTAAAATACGTAGCACTGCTCTGTGGGTTTCTACACACAACGCACCCTACCGGTATTCTGCAGCAGCAACTGTAACTCGGTACATAGATAGCTCTACAGCAACAGCAGCTCTACAAGACGTATTGCAGCTCTCCCGAATGTAGCTCTGCTGACCGCTACCAATAGATTTGCAGCAGTAGGCCAACAGTAGGATACGTCAGCTCTGCAATAGGTCTCCATTAGCTCTACAATAGCTATAGTACAAGAGCTGCGGTAGAAAGTCAGTTCAAAGCCACGGAAGCCCTTTCACCAACTTCACATCTCCGCAGCCGGTACGCAGACCTACAACCAATCATGCGGTCATAGTTCTACAATCAGTAGCTCCACAGCGTTTGACTCTATAGCAGTACGTACAGTAGCTCTACGTGTACAATAGGCCGACAATAGTCCTACACCAGGAGTCTACCATAGTTTACGAGGTACAAGGTACCTGGTAGCACAAGTGTAGCGCTACCAATCAATCTACGGCTGTAGCTGTAGTCTACAGCACAGCAGTAGATCTACTGCTTGTAAGCCATGCAGTAGCTCCTTCAGTAGCTTACAGTAGAGGGCACCTACTGTAATAAGAAACAGGAAATCTGGTCCAGGCTGGCATACTTATTTGAGGGAGGGTTGATGTATACACTAATTTCAAGATAACGACGTCCGAGTTTCTTATTTTCCTCTAAATCTCAGCCTAGCTTTCTTGTTAGCCTGTTTCTTATTAGGTGTCCAGTGTTGCTGTACACACAAGCTCTGTGTAGACTGCTGTACGAGAGATAAAATAGCAGCCATATACCTGGGAGGTAACAGTACGAACTGGACCTGCCCGGCAGTAGCTCTGCGTACGAGTCGTACAGCTCTTCCTGTTGTCCTCCCGGAATCTCTTGGATGTTCCTTTGCCCTTTTGAGCATATTGGACCCATTCAAATCACCCCCCACGCCCGCCTTCGCAAATTCGTAAAACCTCCCCGCGCACCATGCACTTTGATTTGTCCTCTCAATAGAACCGACATCTCCCCCCCGACAAAACTCTTACAGCAACACAGTTCGTATGCAGACTCTGCTGTGCTGCTGCCCCCCTAAACCCTAAACTTACGCTGCCACTACGTACTGTTGCTGCTGTACGCCGAAGTATACCTGGCCGAGGGTCCGTTTTCTGTCGATAAGGTTCGGAGTTCTCTTGAGAACGACTTACACCGCTATCGCCACACAGGTACGAGTACACGGCTGCAGTCGTTCGAGAAGTTGACGTACAGCAGTGTGCAAGCTCCACCTCGTATATACAGAGTGCAGACAGCAGTCAGTGTTTGTTCGTCAACGTATACTATGATGCGGACATCGGGGTCGTTCTTAAGGAACATGAGACAGCAAGCAGAAACGAGGAGCTGGTACGTGCGAGCCTGAACCACGCCCCGGATCTACGAAATCGCCGTACAGCCCTCCAGATCCGTCTAGCTGCTAGACTAGAGCCTAGATACAGCCCCCGACAGTTTTGTTTTAGTCAGTGCTGCCGTTCCCGGCCACTCTGCTCGGTCAACGCTTCGAGTTACGCCTGGTAGACGAAAACAAGCAGCCCATCTTTAGCCCTTGGGTACGGTATCTCACCTGTACAGCATCCAGATAACCAGGACCTTCGTCGTCCTCCAACATGAGCTGCATCGGAGCATTGCCTCGCTTGACCGCCGATGCTGCTGCTGCTGCTGCTGCCCCTGTTGCTGTTTCTGCTGTTGTAGTTGTTGCTGCTGGCTTGGGATCGGGAAGGACGAAGAGCGGGTTAATGCACGCCTGCCCCGGCGCAATGAAGTCATCAAGGTCTCCCAGGAACACAGACGCCATTAGTACCGTCTACCCCGAGGTCTAGCCTATGGCAGGAGGAGGGACCGCGGTGACAGAAATCCAGTCAGAGGTTTATAGAGATAATTCAGGCGTTTTAGTTCTAGGAGACCGGGGGTGGTCAGAATTCAAATTTTGGCCCGAGGCAACCGTTTTTCGGCGACGTCGTCGGGCAGCACAGCACCCTACACGCACTGTCGGCGATTGTTTTGTTACCCAGACTATAGCCCTGCTGATTCTGGTGGGGGACTTCAAGGAAACGAGCGATGCTGAGCTGCTTTTATCGTGTTATATTGTGAATTCTGATCCTGGGGCATTTTCGAGCAATCCAGGAAGGGTAGGAGAAGGAGGAGAGAGGGCCGTGAGAGGAGCCCTTGCTAGGCCCTGAGCCCACGGCCGAGATACCGCATCGCCGCGAGGCCGCTGGGCCTGAGCTCTCTCAGAGAGGCTCTGATTCACCTGCAAGGTGAGAGTGAGGCCGCGTGTCCGTCTTTAGCAGGGCCTTCGGTGCTTGACGACAAAAGGCGGGATGGTTTCATTTTCGTTTTTTTTGTATTTTTCGACGCTTTTCTCGAACCTCAACGCATGTTTTGTGGGATGCGACGCTGTCATGTGTCATGCCCACCGCACCACACACAACACAACAAGGGGGTGTCTGCCTGTATATGCAAAACTGCTGTACATACGGTCGTTCTCTGTGCTGCGAAGGATTTGATTGCTTGCCGGCCACCCCCGCGGTCTGCAACAACAGCTTGCTGCATAGGCAGTCGGTCCATCAGAAGTCCAGCAGCGGCCTTCCCTGCGTGCTTACCGTAGTGAAAGCCCTTACCGTAGTGAAAGCCCGAGACCTTCCCTGTGCTTCCTCCCTTCCCTACCCTATTTATGCCTGCTCACCTGCATGAAAACCACCCATGAAAACCCTAGGGGCCTTTCCTGTGCTTCCACCCTTCCCTGTTCTGTGCCCCCCCCCCTCCCCTCTCGCCCGCTCCTGCTTTTGCAGATGAGGAGGAGCCGGGCCCCATCGAGGTCGGCGCTGTCCCCAACCCTCGCCGGTCGCAGCGATGGCGGTAGCGGTGGTGTCGGCAGTGGTGGTGGTGGTGGCGGCGGTGGTGCCCTTGTTGTTCGAGGAGGGCGAGAAGGAGGGCCTGGCAGGATGAAGGTGCAAGCCTCGCAGGTATGTGGTGGTGGTGGTGGTGGTGGTGGCGGTGGTCGTGATGATGGTAGTAGGTGTGGTGATGGTGGTGGTGTTGATGATGTTGGAGTTGGAGTTGGTGGTGTGCTTAGTGGTGGTGGGGATGGTGTCGGTGGTAGTGGTGGTTGTCGTTTTAGTAGTGGTGGGGATGATGGCGGTGGTGGTGGTGGGTGTTACTGTTAGAGTTGGAGTTGGTGGTGGGGATGGTTTTAGTGTTTGTAGTGATGGTGCGCAGTGGTCGAGGTGGTGTCGGTGTTGAAGTCAGGCTGGTATTGGTGTTGTTGGTGGTGTGTGGTTGGTGGTGTTAGTATTGGTGGTGGTGGTGTTGGTAGCATTACTCGTTCATGTTTGTGGCGTCGCTGGTGCTGGTGGTGGTGGTGGTGGTGGTGGTGCCGAGTGGTGGTTGTGTCGGTGTCGTTGTAAGTGGTGTGCTGGGTCAACTTTGCGGATGGGGAAAGGGAGGGAGAGGGGAGATCGAGCGAGTACGAGACGAAACGGTGAGAATGACCAAAAGCCTCCCCATTTTCGAGAATTTACTATTTGCGCTGCTGCAGTAGAAGAACACACGCCCCCCTGTTCCTTTTCTTGCGTCAGCCTCAATGGACGCTGTTTGAACTCCTCTTCTCCTTC